>VZSF01006722.1:1500197-1845625 GCA_013398295.1 Chionis minor | reverse complement strand
AAAAAAAAAAAAAAAAAAAAAAAGACAGAGCTCATTCTTATTTAGTTATGAAGATTAAGATGCACACTAAAAAATGCTATACGGTATCTGATAAAATTTCTTTCCCCACTTAAAAAAACTACTGATGCTACTTCAACCAAAAGTAATTTTTATTTTTATTTTTTCCCCTCGAACAAATCCTTAGGTTCCTTACAACTAGCTAATGAACCAACAGAAATGCTGGAATGGAAGAAATGAGCATCATGAAGACAGTTTGTACTGTAGGAAAAAGCTATTTCAACAGAAAACTGACCTGATCAACAGAACATGGCAGGAAATACAGGCATCAGTAGGGGAAAACCCCACAGCCACGATCACTGCCTCTACTCTGTATTTGCTATTTACATTCAAACTAGACTTCCATTTGTTTAGCCATACTAAGAGGTAAAGGGATTAACTGCCCTGGAGCTTACCTCTGTGGTCAAATTTCTCTCACCCCTGCTAGCAATGGAAAAGCTACATGGACTGCAGCATTATGAAGAGCTGTAGTACAGATATAGCTGAACAATGGTGCTGTTATTGTATTTGTCTCAATTCGCTCCAAGCCCGTTAGACAACATGATAAAAAACTGTGACAGTTCATTCACATTAAATAGATAGCAATGGAGTTGCAACAGCGCAAAAAAGACAAGAAAACTACAAACCAGAACTGACGTCCTTTTAATGGTTATCTTCAGGAGGCAAACAAATGTTGTGTATACTATTTGATGTAATCTAACAAAACAGGCAGCCTAAGCTTCCCTTGCCTCTTGCTCTGCCTCATACTTCAGTAGAAAGAGCCTTGCAAAAACGGTTTGCTTCCTTTTCATTGTAAGAATAATATCACTCTGTGCACAAGGTGACCTTGACCAAAAGTAGTACATCATTCAAACTGCATTAACCGACTGAAGGAATTGCTCATTTTGTCTTCTAAGAGGAGCATAACATTCTAGCTTTTCCTCTCCCGTTTTACCAAGGGCCCTGCAAGTCTTCTCACCCATCTCATCAAATTCCAAGAGCTTGCCTTCTCAAGGCAACACATCTCCTTTCCTCTGAATGCTAGACTCAAATGTCATTAAAGTGTCACAACTTATCATTATCTCTTGAAGAAAGCAGCAGATTGCGTGACCTTGTACATAAAAATACATCTTTATCCCCACGCTTTCCTACAGCTCCTAAGCTTCAGCATTGTACATTCCCCGTTTCTTGCACATATCTATTCCACCAGGAGATGGCAACAAGGGAAAACAAGAGACAACACCAGAAGACAAAACCATATTTATTCTGTATTTTACCAACTAAAACTTACTGCCTTTCCGAGCTTCCAAAAGAGCAAGACCTTCCACATAATACTCTGCATACACAAATCCTGTTTTATAAATTCAGATAGACACATAAGCTGCACCTAATAAGAAGACTGGTTACACTAACATTTTTTTTTTACTTGAAATATCTCATTTAGTTTACAGGATTATTCAACTCTGGTTTTCTGATGCTGCTATCTAAGCCAGCACTAGATGCTATTTAGAAGACAAGCATGTAATTCCGCATAATTCAAAGGGGCTCGCAATGCAGAGTTTTCTAAATTTCCACACATAAGATGATTGTTTCAGAAGGATGTGATACACACATTTTTGACTAATTTAGAGCAACTAAGTGACGACAAACTGCCTACAAAACAAAAAACTTCCTACTACTCCTGAGAGACAGGGGCCCAAATAAGACACCTTCCTCTTACCTTCCTCCTGGCACATTCCTTTAAAGACCGGATCTGATGTTGTTAACACTTTGGAAAGGAAACTGGCAACACACCTTACACAGGCTTAAATGAAGGAAGTGGGATATTCAGAAGGAATTGTGCGATTTTCAAACTTTTTGCTTCAATTATTAAAAATAAATAAAACTATCATGAAACAGGCTTCTCTGTACTGGAAGCTCAACAGTCTGTCAAGAAGGGAAAATCACTACAATATTCACATTGTATATACTTCATATTTATCTTTCATTATCTCTATTAACATAACGCATTAATAATATCCACACACTGTGTTACACTCCTATGACCACAAAAAAGAAGTGCAGTTGTTCCAGCTTTACAAGAAAGATGATTCAAATCACCGCTATCATCACGCCCAACAACATGGAAACAAAACTGAAACTTCAGACAGAGATCACTTTGAAATAAATGGACAAATTTACATAAACTGAAGTTTAAATGCCACTGAACACCAACCTACCTAGAACTTTAGAGCATCACATGGAGGAAATATAATAAAATATTTACACTAAGCTTAGGATAAGATCACTTCAAAAGGCCACACAGTATACACTCAAAAAACAAAAAGCTGTTAGTACTTTGAGATATTTCCCTACCTCTTAAAAGACGTTTCTGCTTTTGGAAAGGAGCACTACTCTTCAAACCAAATGCAAATTTTCTTCACAGAGTAAACACGCCATTATGATTTGTAAGAGATTTCATGACGTTACGGTCAGTCAATCTGAAAGGAAAACTCTTTACATATTTTATTCTAAGCAGCTCCCCATTATCTCCCATAGAAGTTATTCTACAAACCCACACAAGCTGCAAAAATTGTAAAGAATTTATAGAAGAGGAAAAAATTAAGAAAAAAATGTGTTTATCAAATCTCAGTTATGAGTTGATACAGTTAACTTTATTAGTAAACATCAGTCTATGGCCTGTGCTTACTGAATATTCCTTCCACTGCATATTTCAGAAACTTTAAAATCTCATGGTCTACAGAACAATACGGTAGACACTCCCAAGAAAAAAAGTGCTGTGACCTCTGTATTGGATAGAATCATAGAATGCATTGAGTTGGAAGGGACCTTAAAAGATCACCTAGTTCCAACCCCACTGCCATGGGCAGGGACACCTCCCACTAGACCAGGTTGCTCAAAGCCCCATCCAGCCTGGCCTCGAACATTTCCAGGGATGGGGCATCCACAGCTTCCCTGGGCAACCTGGTCCAATGTCTCACCACCCTCAGAGTAAAGAATTTCTTCCTAATAGCTAATCTAAACCTACCCTCTTTCAGTTTAGGTAGATGATGACTCAAAAGCAATTTATAATATATGCACTACTAACTGCAGTATACATCAGATGAGCATGAGGAAAAAGCGACATTAGAAATATGAGAGCTACATTGCTAAATATAACTAAATAAATCAACACAACCTAAAAAAGAAAACAGACACGCACACACACACACCCCCCACCCCCCCAGGAACAGTTTATCCCTATACTGCAAAAAAGTTTCTAAAGTATTTCCGAAGAAAAAAAACCACGCAGTTACTTCTCCAGCATCTGCTAAGCCCGTATTAAAAGGCCAACAAAAGATTTAAGCTCATACAAGAATAAAACCTGGCCGTTAAACAGTGTAAGATCAGCAGTTCTATAAATGTCAGTTCATCCAGCTCTTTGTTGTGCTGTCAGGAAAAAAGGGGGGGAAAAAAAAAAAAAAAGAGAAAGTATGCTCACAAATACTAGTTTCTCCGTAAGAAGCGCTCTCATGATTTTAAAGCAGCAGACAGAAACCCTTAGAAGACAAAACCTTACAAAATGGGGCTATACCTTTAAGAAATCCCTGACTAAACTGGAGCCTTTAATTCTACTCTTTAGGGACAGGAGTCAAAATTTAGTTTCTCCAGTACTACATTACATCATAAAAAAATACCAACTGTAAGCAACGGTCAAAGAAGTGCTTTCTGACACAATACATGCACCAGATTATTCCAGAAGTTACAACTCCTCAAATCTGGCAGTCCCAGAAGGGCTTGCAGGATGGCAGTAATTACTGAATCCAATCACAGCCCGCTGCCCACGTTTTATTCTGTTTGGCTTCTCCAATTCAAAGCTACACTTTATGCACGGCTGCAAATATCCCAAAGCTGTCACTGAAGCACCTCAGTGAATTTTGATTTCTCTGGAGTTGCAATTCATGAGATACGCTGTACTAGAGTACCTAGTTAAAGCGAAAGAGTTCCCACTAAACTATTTAAAGTAATATACAGACAAGTTAATGTCTATGAATACAACTGATGGCCATCTTGGCCTACTTAAAGCAAGCTTTGCAATCCCACTTAACCACACATCTTATTCCGAGAAAGGTCTCCCTAATACTTTTGCACGTGACAAAGAAACATGTTACATTTATATTTTTTTAGAATTATTTGCACATGAAACAGCCTATTTAAAAATACTTTAATCTTTACTTCCAAAAATAAATACATTAAACAAATAGTATTACTGTTTGTATTAAATAATGTTTTAGAAAACCCCCACCAATGTGAATACACCGTTGACAGGATGTAGTATTAAGTTCTAGCAGGAGTAATTATGTCCACTGTTTATAAGCGTACGAGTTTGAAGAGATGACACCACTGCAGTTTTCTTTTACATACTGTAGAAAACAATGGTTTCCAGAAACCACTTCTGTTGTTCATTGATGCGTAGTGTAGGTTATAGAAAAGCTTTGGTTTAATAGACTATCTTGAGAATAAGAACGTTTTCCCATTTCTTACTAATGCTTGTCAGAAATACAGCTTTTCCCTTCACAGAGCTTTAAAAATACTAGTCATTAACACCATGGGAGGTAGTTAAGTATAAAACACATTTTACATACAAGGAACACAGGATGCAGAGCCTCTAACAGCAAAAAGACCACTGCACAAACAGACTTCTGTAGCCTGAAATGCTAATCTTATTCTCAGATCAGGAGGAGATAGTAAAAGCAGAATTACAATAAATTTTTTCCTGTAACGAGGAGATTCCTATTTTGCCCCATCTTTTGATTTAAAAGAGAATAGAGCAGTTTTCAAAATATTTCCAAATGTGAAATGTAAATAATTTCAAGATGGTATTTTGCTGATTTTTTTCAAGGTTACTGAGAGTCTGAACCATTTTACTTTGTCTACCTTCCAGACTTGAGGGGTTTGACTTCATAATAGTAGCATGAACAGTCTCCAGCTGTTAACAACAAGAATATAATTTTTTATACTGGTTTACCTTGCCTTGCATGGAAGGGTGTATATATGTATGTATACATTGAAACATTAAATACAATAAACGCATCTGATCCACAGACATCCCAAATGAATGTGTTGAAGCCCTCACCTAAATTTCAGCAAAGTTGTACTACCTGCTTTTCTTTTTTAAAAGACATTCCAGCACAGCAACAAAACCCACAGAATTCCTGCAGTCAGCATCAAAAACTCCACACAGTACACGAAATACATGACATACGACGTTAAAACAAGCAAGACTTCCAGTCTCTTTGAGCACCTATCATTTTGCATCTCTCCCTCAGAAATCCTAGGTTATCTTTGATTCCAGTCATGAACAGTCTGTTCTACAGACAGACATTGCTTTTTACAGGCACTTTCTCCATTTTTAGGTAAAAAAATCCGCACACGTGCAACTCAGTAGCTGGTAGCTTTGGTCACTGCTTCTGCTTCTGTGTGGATGAAGTCCACAGCCCCAAAACACTCCCTAAGAGTCCATGCGTACAAGGGCACAGCCCTGCAGCTTCAGCACACTCGGTGCTCTTTCAGAAACACGTCAGCACATCAGCTAAATCAGACCTCCAAAGTCGCTTTCGTTTTGCCGCCTCCAGGAAATGGAAAGTTACTGTCTCTGAGCTCACAACCCAGATCTCTGTAGTTCATCTATCGTGAATATCTCAGTAAGCTTGAGGAGCCAAGCAAAATCTCCTTGGGTGCAACAGGAAATTGTTTCAATCTCAAGCTTTTTTCAATAAATAATTTACTCTCAAAAGAACTAGAAAAGTACTAAAAAGCCCACTTTACCAAACGGTTCTTGATAAATTTTACTTTCTCCGAATAGTTTCATACTCCAGTATCCTCCATCGCTAATTTTCAAACCCTATGCATCCACATCATGTATTTGATTTGCCTTTCTGTGGATGCTGTCACAGCCACCACTTTCCCTGACTACCATCAGAAAAAAGGCGGGGGGGGGGGGGGGGGGAGAAGTTGGAGTCCATTAAGTATTATCCTCTCAGCATCACATAAACCTGTTTATTAAGCTATTAAATTAGAAGCAATACAGCCAAAGAAGCACAAGTAGGAACAAGATGGCTTCTGGCTGTTAAACCTTTCTAGCACCAAATATAAGTATATCCAAAGGTTACTGAAAAACCTGTATGTTCTCATGCTAACACTGAATATTATTTCCATAGATGCTTTTTTGGTGTTTGTTCCTTCCCATTTCAAAATGTTTATAAGGAACAACTACTTATGAAAGCTAAGAGTGTTTGTTTTGGGTTTTTTTACATCTCCTCTTGTAAAAAAACAGTAGGTCCTACCTCCCAGTCGTAAGTTTCCTCCCATTCATTTCAACTGTCAGATTAATTAATGTTCAATAAGTTTACAAGTTCAGTGATAAGGTATTACGGAAGCCTTGTATAATTGCACTAACTTCTAATTCAACTGGAAACACCTCACCTGTTACAGCTATTAAAACCCAAGTTCAACTGAGTTGCACTGACGGCCCTTAGTCATCCTGCAATTCACTAACATAACACCTGCAGATTTTCAAGACAACTTGATAGGGTGCTAGATAATGTCATCTAGGCTCCCTTTTCCACAAAAGGCTGGACCAGATGCTCTTTCCAGGTCCTTTCCAACCTGAGCTGTTCTATGATTCTGTGATTCTATACTCAGGTTTGTATCTCGTTACTTCAGACACAGCCTGACTCCTGCATCATCGCCATTTCAACAAACTGGATCTCACTGCCACTGTAACGGTTTTGCTGAATACAGACTCCCTACCTAGACTTCCTCTGTTTAGAAAATACTTATGAAAGAATGAAAACAAATATCGAAAGGTAAATCCACACTGCATTTTATTCCATTTACTTCTACCTTTTTGCTTATTTTCTTCAAAATCTATTCTAAACAAATCAGCTATCAATATCACGTGCAGTAACAGGTCTGCACTCTTTCCAGGGTAGTTTTCACTTTCCTAAGTAGACAGCTCTCATTTAACACTCCCCAGCCATAACGCTCAATCCCCAAATCCATGCATCTACTGATATCATATGAACAAATGTTACTGGATTTGGAAATTCACATATAATTTTTCCAACACTGTGAGCTGAAGTCACTCTATTTCCCCACCCTAAGTATACTAAATACAGTTTGTTCACGTACTTGACCTGATAATTTTCACACTTTACTCATCTTTAAAGTGTCATACAGAAAATAGAGACATACTGAAAACCAAATTGGAATATTTGCTAAAATTCAGGCAATCTTAAAATTATCTCTAATTTATTACCCATTTTTGCTGTACAAAGATGTCACTTCATCCCCTTTGCTCTTTTAAAGAACTTTTTACTATTTAATTTTTATTGTAAAACATAACCAAGCTAGTATTCTGGCAATGGTCACTTTATACTTCTCTAAACTGTAAACTGTAGCATACAAGGACTGAAAAATAATTAGTCTTAGAAAAAATGTGAGGTTTTTTGGAGAGGAAGTGGCTAAAGCCCTCATATAACCTGATCCAGAGTTAATGCAACTGGTGTTTTCTGCTTTCTGACTTCACTCAGACGCTGGCTCAAAAACTGCGCTTAGAATTAGGGACATAGTCTCCTACTTAAGGTACTGATAAGCACTTTTATCACAAGTTCTTTTATAAACGTATTGGGTTTGCGTGGCAAGGTTATGGTAACAAGGGGGTTACAAAGGGGGGCTTCTGTGAGAAGCTGCTAGAAGCTTCCCCCCATGTGCCAGCTGGCTCCAAAATAGACCTGTCGCTGGCCAAGGCTGAGCCCATCAGTGATGGTGGTAGCACCTTTGGGGTAACATACTTAAGAAGGTGGGGGGGTGAAACCACCACAAAAACCTGTGCAACTGCAGCCAAGGAAGAGGAGTGAGAATATGCGAGAGAAACAACTCTGCAGACACCAAGGTCAGTGAAGAAGGAGGGGGAGGAGGTGCTCCAGGTGCCCGAGCAGAGGTTCCCCTGCAGCCGGTGGTGAAGACCATGGTGAGGCAGGCTGTCCCCTGCAGCCCAAGGAGGTCCAAGGTGGAGCAGAGATCCACCTGTAGCCCACGGAGGACCCCACAGCAGAGCAGGTGGATGCGCCTGAAGGAGGCTGTGTCCCTTGGGAAGCCCATGCTGGAGCAAGCTCCTGGCAGGACCTGTGGCCCCATGGAGAGAGGAGCCCTCACTGGAGCAGGTTCGCTGGCAGGACTTGTGACCCCATGGTGGACCCGTGCTGGAGCAGCCTATTCCCGAAGAACTGTACCCTGTGGAAGGGACCCGCTCTCAGCGGTTTGTGAAGAACTGCAGCCCGTGGAAATGACTCACATGGGAGAATTTTGTGGAGGACTGACCCCACACTGCAGCTGAGAAAGAGCATGAGAAGGCAGAAGTGGCAGAGACAACGTGTGATGAACTGACCGCAATCCACATTCCCCAGTGCCACTCGCGGGGAGGAAGGAGAGAAATTGGGAGTGAAGTTAAGCCCAGGAAGAAGGGAGGGTAGGAGGAAGGTGTTTTAAGATTTGGTTTTATTTCTCATTACCCCACTCTGATTTGATTCATAAGAAATTAATTTTCCCCAAGTCAAGCCTGTTTTGCCTGTGATGGTAACTGCTGAATGATCTCTCCTTATCCTTATCTTGATCCACAAGCCTTTTGTTATAGTTCCTCTCCCCTGTCCAGCTGAGCAGTATGACAGAGCAGCTTTGGTGGGCACACGGCATTCAGCCAGCGTTAACCCACCATAATAAAATACAAATTATTCAAAGAACAAAATGTAGTAACAATCTTTGTTTCATTTTCTACAGTAAAAATTCCACGATACACCTGCTAACAGATAACTGGTATTATTAGCAGTAGTAGCATTTGATCACATACCAATATCCAAGAAATACAATCTTTCCCATAGTCTGTAATAATACGTCTCATAAAACGCCATCTTGGAAGAAGACCTGACCTTTGGAGCACAGAGCAGACTTGACTGTTATAACAATAATTCTTTCCTCATTCTGCTTTTTCCAGAGCTAGCTTCCAGTATGCCAATTTTACTGCATACACACAACGTAAGACAGCAAGAGAACAAAGGGATTCCTGAAGAAACGCAAAACTTCCTAAAACCACTCACTTGAGCAGTTTACAGCCCAACCCACTATCACTTGCAAGTTGCTGGGAAACAGATTTGTTTAAGAGATCAGGGCAATTTCCCTGCCAGGTGAAACGTGAGGGGTCAAACCTGTAATTTCTTAAAAACTGAAAGCATCACTAGCATAGCCTATCTCAACACTCATGTATACTCCTGCCTTCCAAACCAACATGGCCTGCAACACCTGTATTCCTGTCTTCTCTATTTCATCCTGTTTCTGTTTTCACATCTTGTGCCAATAACCCTACTTTGCTCACTTCCTTTGCCAGATCCCCGTGTACTAACGCACAAAATGCTCCCCTAAGAACTCACCCAGTTTGTCAGCTTAACTAGGTGCAGCTTTTTGGCTATTTTATTGCCTACCTGAGACCCACTACCCACTCGTTAGCAGTACCTTTAAACGATGCCCACCGTCCCTCAACGGGAACGCTGCTCTCTGCCCACTTACACCTCCAGCGCACTTATTCCTCCGGGCAACAGGGCACGATGCTCCCCAGCGCCGCCCGGGGACCCCTCGCCAGAGCCAGGCCGCGGGGCCGCGGCCGCTCACAGGCGACGAGTCGCACCGGCAGCCCCCACCGTCCCCTTCCCCCGCGCCAGGACCAACCTCTCCGGGCCTTGCTGGGGCCGGGCGGGTCAGCAACGGGCGGTCACCTCGGCGGAAAGGCAGCGCCGGCCGTCGCGGTCTCCGCTCGGGCCCCCTCGGCCTCCCATCGCTTCCGCCCCGGCCGCGGTACCGGCCTCCGCCACCACGGGAAATTCCCGGGGCGCCGCCGTTCGAGGAAGTCAACAAACGCCTCACGTGACGGGGGCCTCGGTCCGCCGGTCCTTCTCCCCCTCCAACGGGCGCTCGCTGCCCCCGGAAGGAGAGAGGCGGCTCTGCCGCCTGCCCGGGGCGGGGGTGGGATGGGGGGACTACACGTCCCGGCATGCAAGCGGGCGGGCGCCCCGCGGGGCACGCCGGGAAGGCCGGCTCTCCGCCGCCATGCGGCAGGCCGAGGCCCGCCTCCGCCGGCCCGGAGCGGCCTCCTCCTGCCCGGGAGGCGAAGCCACCGCACTAATAAAGCAATAAAAGTCGGTGCTTTTTACCGGGGAGCTGCCCCCGGTCCGCAAGCGGGTAGGGCGGGAAGAGTGTTTCCCAGCAGAGGGAGCACCCAGTGCGCCTGAACAGAACGGCTTCTCATTTTTTTCCATTTTACATTCTCCAGACTGTTCCCAGCTTCTGGAGCAGCTTACACCTGAAGGGCAGGACACAGCCTGTGGCGGCACCAGGGGTGACAAGATCACTGCACATAACCTCATCTGACCAAAACACGGCTTTTTTTCCCCTCTCGCTTTGAACTTGGCCCAGTGCCACGACAGGCTGTGTCCTGCCCTTCACCTCTGCCTCGGCATTTTCCTCAGCTGCTAGCAAAAAAAAAACCCAACAAAAAAACAAACTAAAAAAAAGGAGGATGGGGGTAAAACATTCCATGGTGGCTCGCTAGCCCTTCAGCTGTGCACAGGTGTAAGCTTTTTAGACTCTAAACCGCAATTCAGGACCTCTCTCTGTTTTAGGGATTAAAAACAAGCTGATTCAACAACTCCCATGTAGATCTACAGGGGACAGCAGCTGTACTGTTCAAGACTAATTTAAAAACTTAACAGGAGTTTCCTTTCTGGCTAAAAAAACAAGTAGTTTGCTTTTATGTTATGAGAACTCTCTCCAGCCGAGTCCCAAAGGGCCTTTCCCAACTGTGCCACAAAGTCAGCTGGAGCAAGGGAAGTGTATTAGCATGCCAAATTGATCTATATATGGAAGAATATTGCAATATTGTGTACTCCTTAAATACTTAAAAGGCCAAATGGAAACAGGACCTCACAGTCTGCTGTGGGTAGGGAATTGTTATTTGGACAAGAATCTCATGTAAAAAAACCAACAAAAAACCCACAAACCAAACAAAACCACAAGATCTCAATTAATCATGTTTGTAGACATGAAAATAACTTTTTAAAGTTTTCCACATACTACCATCATTAAAATTTTCACTAAAGTTTAGGTTAGATACAAATTTTGCTTTTTTATGAGCCAAAGTGATAGAGTATTCTGTTTTCAGCTGCATTTAGAATCCTTCTTCGCAAAAGCAGTGTCGTCCTTCTGATGTCCAAAAATACCATTTCCAAGTTAACACCTCTTCTTGATAATTAAATACAGCACGGATACAAATGTATTTGTATGTCATTAAGTTACAGAACAGAGGTTCTAGTACATAAATTAGCATTGATTTGAAATAGTGCCATTATGAAATCCAGAAGAAAAGCATATAAGGGTTTGGGCTATCAAATATGTCCACTATTTTTGTGAATAGCATTAACAGATTAATTATCACATTTATTTTTATCCATGTATTTAATTTGTAGTCTTTTTCCCCAAAAAAACCCTACAGCTAGGATCATATATGCAGAGCAATTTTGAAAAAAATAAAAAAGACTAGCCCCAAGCAATGGCCAAGATTGTAAAACTTAGTGGTACACATCTAAAACCAGCTTAAAGACAGTAATATTAGAATTAATGTCAGAATTTATTCCCATAGTAGAATCTTTTTTTTAAAATGTTGAATATTGAAGTGGACAACAGTTCATGGTGTCAGGTATTTTTTCTGAAAAAACAGATAAATTATTTTTTCTCTCTTCAGAAATTAAAGTATTATCACCCTTTTTATACAGAAATTACTAGATCAGGATATGGATTAAAAAAAAGCGTAAAAACTTATATAGTTCAGCTCCACGTGGGCATGCAATGTTTCCAATGAACAACTGTGGAATTAAAGGAAAAAGAGAACGAAACATACCATTAGATTGACAGATTTTTCTTAAAACACCATCCTGTTGTTATACAGCTCTTTTTAAGCAGTTCAGCCTAGGTCTTGCAAGCTACCAAGCATTATTATCTAACTAGCAGGACATTTCTCAGTACTTCAGTTTAACATCCTAACTCCAGCATGTTAGGCACATATAGTCAAATATATTGCCAGGCACAAGCCTGCAGAACCAGAATACTTGACTTTTCAAACAAAACAAGAAAACCCCACCAAAACCAAATCCTTTCAAGGGCTTGCAAATAATTGAACACAACAAACAGCCACAAGGATGTAGGGCAGAACATCCAGTGTCAAAGGGTGTATCTTTAACTGAGGCTAGTAACTTTTCAGTGCTACATTCCAGTTTGATGACTCACCAGGGAGGTATATCCCTTAAAGAAACTGATCCCATAACTTGTTTTTCAGATTTACAGAAAGACAGAAAAGTTACAAACCAGAAAAGTTAAACATTCTATCATGGCAAAAACACTGTTCAGCAATAAAATATAGTTTAGTAGTAGCTGTATTAAACCAAACCACATCCGATTTTCCTCTAGAAAACTGTAAACAGAAAATATAAGATTGTGAAACTTTAAGGCCCAAAATGACAACTAAATAACTCTGATGCATTAGAAGCATGTGCCTAGAACAGCTTACTCCCTGTACTCTGTAGAATTCTCTTTACTATTCCTATTATGTGTGATTTAAATAATGTATAATTAGAATGATACAAAGTTTTTTTTGTATATAATTAGAATAAAATGAACATGATATTAAAATCAGCATGCTAGAAAACATATTAAGTTAGATTCACTTTGGCAGATGCAAAAGCTGTTTTAAACACTCCCATCTATTCATTCAGATTAGCTTAGCCTCCAAAATAAATGTGAGTAACCATAGGTTTTACTCTCTCCTCATACAGTGCAAATCCTTGCAAATACAAAAATAAGTCATAGTCACTCTCCTCAGATCCTTTCCTGTACTTGACACTCTACAGAAGCAGAACAAAGATCATAAAACATGTTCTGCCCAAATGTAATGTCTTAGCAGTCTTTACACTCTCTTTGCAATCCTTCTGCACCAGCCAAGGTAGGACACAAAGCTGCACTGCAGTAAAAACTTGGAAGTAGTAAATACTAATACATGCTATTAAAATCCTTGCCGTGTATTTCTGTAGACTGTTGATAAAGCACAAGTAATGTTTAAATACAAAGGGCAGTTGCTGAGTTTTAGTGACATGTTAACCCTTTTATATTTATTTTATATTTATATTATATTATATATGATATATTACACATTACATATTATATTTAACCCTTTTATATTATATTAAACAAATTCTTCTACAAAAGTCACTCATTTCTTTTTCAAGATGTATCACTCAAACTGAAGTACTGAATATAGTTTTCAGAGTTTCAACATGCTTTTTTTCAAACACCCGTTAGACTGAAGCTATTTCTACAGTATTGTTTCATCAACTCATCAAGGATCTTCAGGCTACTCACAAAAGAAATTCGTAACAAATGAGCTAAAGTCTTTCAAAGAGAAATATACACAGACCTGTGCAAAACAGGAGACCACTCCACTAATCCTTCAAACACCAAAAGAGTGGAAGTGCAGAATTTTCCTGTCCGCAATGTGTCTTACAGAGAGATGCACCCATAAAGTGTATGGGTGTAATCATGGACTTAACCAGTATGGGTTTGTTCAAGGTCAGTAGCTAGCTGTAGAGGTAGAAAAAAGTGGAAAAAAACCCCCAACAAACGCAAACCACTTTACAATGTGATTTCTGCAGTGCATTGCTTATGGATCTCTAACAAAACCAAGGCTTTTATGAGATATGAAAAAATATAGTCCAAGCAGTAACACTCCCTGGAAAACTCTTGGCTATGCAAAAACCTACTGCTAAACTCTGTAAGATGACTAGGCTGGTGTTTTTTACCTGGCTATCTTGACAGACAGCAGAATATGCTGGAACATAAATCTCCATGTTTTTGGTGACTCAGGTAGGCAGGCGAGGCTCGCTCTGTCGTGGCTGTTGTTACAGGGCCTCTTTATAAAGGATATAAAAGGAAGGATTTGCTAACAGAAAAAAATATATATAAAAGACAAGTTTCTACTAGGGAAATAATTTATGATATGTTTATACTTCATTACTTCAGTAGGATTTTTGTTACAAATTAAAACACAGAAGCGTAACCGGGTAATTTTATGACTGGCAAAGAGTAAGTGAAGACTGAAAATGAAAGAGCAAACCCCCCCTTTATTCTCTTGTCAAAGGTGGTACACTTCCCTTAGTTAATTCTGAGGTATTTGCAATCCCTTAAGAAAACCATGACTGAAAAAACCCTGTACAAATTTCATACTGCACGAGGGACAGGCGTGTGTGACGTTTCTAACAAACCAAGCTGTGAATAAAAACGAACACACACTTAACAGGCATTGTAGCAAAAGAGAGCATCTTGATTTTGAACGTTACGGCACATACTAGTAATTCTAATCCTGTTGCAGTAGGAAAAGAACTGGGAGAATAATTTCCAAAGGTTTAGGAAAAAAGGATTTGAGAAAGAGGTGTAAAACCGGTTTTTACTAGGCAGGGCTCGCTGACTGGGACACCAGCGGGTCCCGCGGTGGAAGAGGTTACAAAGACACATTTCTGCCTAATAACTCTTACCTAGCTGCCACTGAAGAAGATGAAACTCGAAGTTAACGAGACCGCCCTCCGGATCAACACCCTCGCCGCGGGCCGCCTCACGCCCGGTGCCCCCGCCACCTTTCCCCTCACCAGGCGCCGGCGCAGCCCTCCCTACCCGCTCCCGCCGCCGACGGACGGCCGCTGCCTGGACGGGAGCCGCCAGCCCGTCCACGGCTTCAGAAATCCGCAGGGATCCCGGGGTAAAACCTCGAGAGCGCGGGCCGGCGGGGCGGAGAGGAGCGGCTGGTCGGCGGCCGCCCAGCCCCGGTGGGGTGGCCGCTGGGCCTCGCAGTCGCCGGCCGCCGCGTTTGGCGGGAAATGCCGTTGAGGCGCGCGAGGCGCCGCTATCGCCCCCGTCCCCAGCTGAGGCGGTTGTGGAGGGGCGGTTCGCTGAGGCGGCGGCGGCGGGACCGGCTCGTTCAAGGGCTCCGGTGGGTCAGCTACGGGCGGAGGAGGGCCACGGAACGCCGGTTAGTGGTGCCCAGTTCGTCCTGTGGGGTGGGCGGGCGGAGGGCGGCGGCAAGGGAGGGTGGCAAAGGCTAAAAGAGCTCTTCTGGAAGTTTACCAGCCCTGATAGCAGGCTCCTCGGAGGATCTCGGAGCCGAAGAATATTTTTAATCGCACTAGTATCGTCTTGCTTAGTTCTCATGCTGCCGCCTTGGAACCCGTGTTAAGTTGGCCATGGTGAATCGCCAGAGACTAGATGCTTCAGCAGATGGAAAATTAGTTAGGACGAAAGTTCTTTAAAGAGGCTGAATATATAAAATATTGACATTTGAACTTTTGTCATCTATAGTTGAAGTACTTGGGGGTTTTTTGTTGAAAAATCAATACCAAACTTTCCACCGAATTCAGCTCCTCTAAATTTCTTTTGTTGTCCCCTTAATGTCTTACAGATTTTGAAATGCTAAATTGTTCTGCACGTTAAAATTAAACGTTTCCTGGTTTTGCTTAGGTGAATATTATTTATAGATATTTCTACTTTGTCCCTTCTCTGTTTTGAGATTTAAAATGAAAATTAGCCCCTATTTGCATTCAGCAAATTTCACAAACTTTTCTTTCCGTGTGGCTAAAATACTTAACATTGATCAGGCTTGTTCTGTGTAGGCTAGAAAGAGCTGTCTGTCTGAAGCTTTGTGCAATTTTATAAATAACTTGCAAAGATTCTTAGAAGTCGTATTTTTACTTTTGTTTGATGTTGCCAGGAGGTAAACGTGTGTGAGAATGAAAAGAGAAAGGAAAACTCTTTCAGGTCTGTCCAGAACTTATTTGGTGGTAAACACTGTGCTTTAGAATGGTCAGTCATTTTTATGAAGGAAACAGTTCTCTCCTGAAAGAGAACCTAGTCAGCAAAATGCATAAACTTCAAGGCATTACAGCATTGCTATTCAAGATATGGCAATTTACAAACTTCTATTACCGTTTTTGGAAACAGATTTTGGATTATAAAGGAATCGGGGATGGGCAAGGAACTTTAGAGTATTAGCTGAGTTTTGCCACAGGCTTAGTAAGTATGCAATTAAGCTACTTAAACGTTTCTTCTTTTAAATTACATTTATCTGTCTTTACTTTTTTCTTACCTGTTTCATATATGCATTCAGTTTTCTTCTATAGTACAACTAGGATGTGGTGCGGATGGGCCAGAGGAAAGAGTAAGGTATTTTCAGTATGATCATAGAATGGTTGAGGTTGGAAGGGACCTTAAAGATGATCTAACTCCAACCCCCCTGCCATGGGCAGGGACACCTTCCGCTAGAGCAGGTTGCCCGAAGCTCCATCTAACCTGGCCTTGAACACTTCCAAGGATGGAACCTCCACAGCTTCCCTGGGCAACCTGGTCCAGTGCCTCAGCACCCTCAGAATGAAAAATTTCTTCCTGAGATCTAATCTAAATTTCACCTCTTCCAGTTTGAAGCCATTACCCCTCGTCCTGTCACTACATGCCCTTGTAAAAAGTCCCTCTCCAGCTTTCTTGTAGGCACTTTTCAGATATTGGAAGGCTGTTAAGAGATCTCCCTGGAGCCTTCTTTTCTCCAGGCTGAACAACCCCAACTCTCTCACCCTGTCCTCATAGCAAGGGTGCTTCAGCCCTCTGATCATCTTCGTGGCCCTCCTTTGGACCCGCTGCAACAGGTCCATGTCCCTCTTCTGTTGGGCGCTCCAGAGCTGGGCACAGTATTCCACATGGTGTCTCAAGAGAGTAGAGTAGAGGGGCAGAATCACCTCCCTCGACCTGCTGGCCACGCTTCTTTTGATGCAGCCCAGGATGGGGTCGTCTTTCTGGGCTGTGAGCGCACATTGCTGGCTCATGTTGAGCTTCTCATCAACCAACACCCCCAAGTCCCTCTCCTCAGGGCTGCTCTCGATCTCTTCTCCGCCCAGCCTGTATTTGTGCTTGGGATTGCCCTGACCCATGTGCAGGACCTTGCAGTTGGCCTTATTGAACTTCAGGAGGTTGGCACAGGCCCACCTCTCAAGCCTGTCCAGATCCCTCTGGATGGCATCCCTTCTCTCAGCAAGTTGATAGCTCCACACAGGTTGGTGTCATTGGCAGACTTGCTGAAAGTGCACTCAGTCCCAACATCCATGTCACCAACAAAGATGTTATATAATAATGGTCCCAATACTGACCCCTGAGGAACACTACTTGTCACTGCTCGCCACTTGGACATTGAGCTGTTGACCTCAACTCTTCGAGTGCGGCCATCCAGTCATTTCCTTATCCACTGAGTGGTCCATCTATCAAATCCATGTCTCTCCAGTTTTGAGACCAGGATATCATGTGGGACAGTGTCAGATGCCTTGTACAGATCCAGGTAGGTGGCATCTGTTGCTTTTATCTTACCCACCAACACTGTAACCTCATCGTAAATGTGATAAACATGTAATTATTAGTATTACAAAATTCATAAGCTGATTAAGTAACTACTAGCTTTTATTATAAAGATAGTAGTTAGCTCTGGCTTAATTTGTTTGTCAAATTTTTCCTAAATTAAAGCCATGGTCTGTCTACTGTTAACTTCAAGGACTACAGCAGAAGGAGGTGGTAGGAGCTAATGATACCCTCAGAAAATTCCAGTGTGTTATAACAGCTCTCCTTAGCAAATTGCTGTTGTTGTTTGCTTGACTCTGTAGACAGAATTCTTACAGCTCGTTATGTTTTCTTTCCTTTTGAAATACTTTTACTGTTGTATATAACTCTTCATTTAAATTACTGTATAGGTTAATGACTTATGGATAAGTAGCCTAGAGTCTTCCGTCATCTTATTCATAAGCTTTCTTATAGTAAGTCTTTACGTTGCATAAGTAGTATTGTTATTTCCAATAATAAACTTACTCTGTTAAAATACAGAAATGTTCAGAACTTGTGGCTCTTTGAAAATGTTAAATTATCTGAATTCAGAAACTGCCATTGAAACAGCCATCGGCACTGTCTTCACTTGTAGAATACTCTGAACTAGTTTGTGTCTAAAGTTTTGTTACTCTGTAGCAGTAAATAATCAAGGCATATGAGCCAGAGAGATTTGTTGACTGTCAGGACAATATGTTCTGGTAGCCTTTCAACTAAGGGAAGAGAACAGGGTCTGATCCTGAGCACGTTCATTCTTATTAGTTGCCCCAAATTTGACCTTCCATATGCTAATATAATAAAAGCTGTTAAAATTCCATTACCATTTTCTGACTAAGCTTTTTAATTTTACTTCAGTGTTAATCTCAAACTGCTCATCTTTCACTTATGAGTATTTAGAATTGGAAAATTAGCTACTTTTTTAGCTAAAGGTCTTCAGAACTTGCTCAAATATAGGCTTTCCCGCTGTTTGGCTGTCTATTGATTTCTTGTACAAAATCTAGTGCAGTACATTAAGAAAGCACAGGAAAAGGAGAAGAATTTGTGGGGGGTTTTTTGTGTTTGGGGTTTTTTTGGTGCAGAAGAGGTGTTTTGTGGGGAGGAAGACTATATGAAGGAAATGTTTGTACTCTTATTCCCAGAAGTTATTAAGTGGTACTGTGATAAATGGCTGATTTGGTACTATAAAAAGAATGAGTAATTTTCTGCTGAGATGGTTATGTTAATTAGAGACTGGCTTAATAAGTCTCCAATTCAGTGATACACACTGTAAATGGTTTGTATTCTCAAGTCTTCCCTAAGCAATAGAACTCTTTTTCAATGGCTTCAGTGTTTTAAATATCTTGGGTGTTTCAAGAAAATTGTGATTTCTCGGCCCAGGAAAACGGAATGATTTTCTTGGAGCCTTCTGTTCATAACATAAGCATCGTTGTCCTACTGCTAAAGGATGGATCTCTTTCATGAACTAGGAAGGTCCTTTGGCATAATTTTCCACCTCTGATTTATACCATTAAATACTGGTGAACCATTCAAGATCTAAGACAACACTTTCAAAGCTGTAAGTTGACAAGCATGAAAAGAAATGTGTAGAGATGCCCCATTCTGCTCCTTGATGGATCTGTAGCATGTTCCAGAAGGCCAAGAAAGAGAATTCATTTTGGAGGAGTAATTGCAGTTCAGGATAGAGTGATGTAGTCTCCAGAAAATGAGTATTCTTCCATCTTCTTTGAACACTGAGAACAGAGAGATGCAGATTGGTAAACTGTAGTGAAGGTAGGTAGGCTCCACGTTCTGGCACTTGACATCTTTTTCCTACCTTTTCTTCTACTCGGCTCTTGTATGAGAAGGCATTTTTTGATGTCTTTCCTGGTAGTCTTGAATGTATCTGAGAGAAAAAGAATAGAGTCCGGATCAGGCACTTCATCCTGCTATCAATATACATTGTTGATTTTTTTCCTTTATTTTATTTTTCGTGCATACATGTACCAACATGTTAAATTCTGCAGTTAAACCACTTATAGCAGTCGTGGTTTTAAGTTCTGCCTAACATGCTCTCTAATCACTGCACTGACCTGGTAATGTGGGCAAGGGTCTTTGCTGTCATACTTGATCTCATTGTCAAGCACCAAAGCAATTAATTTGTAAGACGACTCTGTTGCTTCCTTTGTGCAATATTATGATTTTTAAAAAATTAAAAGCAAAAGTGCAAAGATATAGTCGTGCTTCTGTGATAAAAGAATACAGAGTGGGTTTTGTAAATTGCAAAAGGAGTTAAAATAGGTTGCATTACGATTTCTTTATTGAAATATCATTAATGTGCATATAATTAATTATACACCTTAAATATCTGCTATGCTTTTGGATGTAGGAATTATGGAGAAATGTTTTACATGATCCTATTTTTTCTCCACCATGTTTCTTTGCCTTTTTTTTCTGCTACCTTCTTCATTAGTTGATACAGAGAAGTAAGTAGCTGTAGTAATCTGTTACATATCCACTGATTGACAGTTTGTTGGTATCCTTGTTGAGTGTTAAGATAAAATGCTTTTGTTACAAGATGTTCCTTTTAGATCGTAAAAAGAATTAAGTTTACTGATTAGTAAATCTTCCTTGAAAAAAAAAAACCACCACAACCTGTTGTACTAGGTGTTATAATTTTGGTGGTTTTTTCAGTTTAGAATAAATACAGTTCAACACTTTTTTTTTTTTGAGGGATTAGCAAAAATTTGACTTTCCTATGGCTGCAAGAAATGAAAAATTTATTTAGATAAACTGCAGGTTCAGAGTCAAAATGGAAAATGTTTAAAATGGGGACTGTTTTCAAGTGACGATGCTATATAAACTTATAAAATTAGTCATGGAATTGCAATATGGATACTCATTCATAATTAAGTAAGTGTTTGATTTCCTAAAGAGCCTGAGCTCCATAAAAGTGGAAGTAAGTCTCTCTGTATAGAGCCTCCTCTAGGAAGTAGTTCTGGTAAAAGTGTACAGATGGCCAAGATAAAATTATAAGATTACAGGTATTATAATCTTAATTTTTTGGTCATCTTCTTTTTTTGAGACATGGACATACTTACTTTGTATTATGTGCAGAAATATTTTAGATGTGCTCTTTTTCTCAAATGGGCTTTAGTATGAAAAATAAAAATGTTATTGTAAAAAACCCCACTTAATATATATTATCTCAATCACTGTTAAATCTGTGCTCGGTTATTGGTTATATCTCATTTTCAGCACTAGTGATATTTTTTTATTAGATTGGACTTCATGTTGTCTCCATTGATACCTGTTTAACTTTACTGACTAATGTTTTGTAAGAAGTCTTTGTTAAAGATTTCCAGTTTCTAGTACTGGTTGTCTTTGAGCAAAGATGACTTTTCTGATGATCTAAGGGTTGGTTTTAGGTATACAGAAACAATAGAAACACGCAAGCCAATCTTATCCTTTCAACAGACCAAAATCTGACCTGACCTTCCCACCCCACTCCTGCATTTTTCAAAGCTTTCTGTTCCTTGGGGCTTTCTATTCATTTTACTCTCTTAGAAACCAAGCCATTATCTTGCCCACAAATGAATACGTTGAACTCTTGCAAACCTTTGATGCTCTCTAACACAACTGTTCTTCTGTCCATTTCTCTGGAGAACCTCACACCAAGCACAACCCTCTCTTCAGTGGTGCCTACAGCACTGCTTTTTATAGCGCTCGCAGACAGTCATATGCCCTGGCTGGGAACTGTAAGTTTCCAAGCCTGTTTGCAGTGATTTTAAACAGCTGTGGCACTTCTTGCAGCAAAGGTTACCTCTCGCTTGCCAATTGTAGCATTGGCAGAATGCATAAACCTTTGCTGTGGAACAGGAAAGCTTTCTAATTAGTTTTGTGAATTTTGCTTTTATAAGAGTGTTACGAATGTAGAAATTACAAGACATGCATCTTGCATGCCATTCCAGTGGAAGCTCTTTCCACTGAAGTTTTACAACCGTTATTTATTTTGGGGTCAGATGCTATTGAGCAAAATTGCACAACCGTGATATTTGTGTTGTAGTACTATGGGATTTTAGTATTAACAGGTCTTTGAAATCCATGGTGAGAATTTCTGAATGTCAATAAAGACAATCACAACTGGAAATTTGATCACTGACAGATCTTCTAAGCTTTATGTCTGTATTTTCTGTGTTTTTAACTTATAATAAACAGCTAGAGTGTCCTGTCACTGCATGAGTGTCAATGAAATGGGAAACTAAATTTGCTGAATGTATCACATTGGAATTGCCCTCTGTTGATACAGAGGTTTATCACAAAATATAGATGAAGTCAATATGGATGTTAAAATTGTTAATCTTTAGAGAGCTTTCAAAGAAAGGTAAGCGCTTTATTTGTTCCTGCTAATGCATTCCATGCAGTAGTTGATGGTAACAGAGATGTGGATGCATCTCTCATAAAATATTTTCAGATGTCAGCTACTGTATATATTCATGCTTAAAGGTAGTTGGAAATTGATTTTGCATACTGCATAGGTATTAAGAGACATAAGACAATGTGGTAATTATTAATAGAATTTGGAAATTTTTTGACTGTAAAGTCAAAAATTGGAAAGTTAAATGATGTTTTAGAATTGGATTAAAAGGTTCTATTCAAAAGTAAAGTTTAAATACAAAGTAGTTTTGAAAATGAAAGTCATATATACTTTCAGATAGACCATGTATGTATCTACAGCAATTGTATGAAAAACAAGTAGTCTAACCAAAGCTGTAGGTTCAATTTGGAAAAAAGAAGGTGCAGAAATACGACTGAAGTTTCTGTGATCACAAAGGCAGTGGGTAAAAGGAATGTGGAAGTGTCACTTGCCAAATCTCACAGTACTAAAAGTAGATGGCACTCGATTAAGGTAGTAGGAGGGGAATTTCAAACAGATAAACAAAGTGCTGCTTTGTGCAGTGGACATTGAACTTCTGAAATTTGCTGGAGATTGAAGCCAGGTAGTGTAAGTAGGTTCAAAAAGTAATTGTTGTCATAAACAAAATGATGACTTTGTAAGAAACGAATTAGGCAAGTAAGTGCTTTCTAGCATCCCTAACCCAACATTTGTAGGTGCTGTGGAAGTGTGCTGGGAGAAACTGGCTGGATGTGTCTGTTCTCCCTAAATAGCCTTTTCTTTTGCTGCTCTGAAGTACTGTGCTAGCGGACCTTTTGTCTGACTTAGCAGGACAAAGGTCTTGCATGTAAAACCTTCCATTTTTCTCCCAAAAATATGTTTCCACTGGCACTTGCTGGCAACCTCATAGGAGCTTACAATTCAGAAGAAAAAGGAAGAGTACTTTCTTTCTGAATTACTTGTAATTTCTTTGTGTGTGTGTGTGTGTGTGTGTGTCTGTGTCTGTGTGTCTGTGTGTGTTCATTTTTGCTTTTTATAGGCATTCGGAACATCAGTATGCATTTCTTGCCAGAGTATACTAATGAAAATGTCAGATATTTACCATAAAATCAAACTATCTCATGACTGTTGCTTTGACTGCTTTTGAGTGCTTGCCAGAGATTAGACTGTGGGTATAATTTTCTTTTAATAACTTCATGTTGAGTAGCCCTGCAATCTAGTTTACTCAGATTTGTGCCAGAACAAATCAAATATGAAATCTAGCTCTTATTTATTTTGGAATTCTGAATAGCTTATGGATATTTTAACAGAGTATGTTCTGTGTGCTGTCATCAACTATAATCCTCTCTTCCTTCAGTTATTCAGTTTATCAGCACTTGTTCCTCAGTGGCATGCATATTTTTCTGGAAGATGTTACTACTTACATCCCTCTTACAGAAATACAAAACAGATAGATCAAAAGTGCATACTTTTTTGTATAATATTATCTGAACCATTTTTAAGATGTCCTTAATTTTCAATAAAGCATTGCATGCATACTCATAGCTAGTGCATATTTTATACTGATAGAAATATCAGAATGCTAATACATTTACACAGGAATCTGTATCTCTCAATATGCACTTATTTTGGCCAGAAACTGTCATTTTTGAATCTTCAGGCACAGCACAGCTTTGTATGTGTGCATATATACCCGTGCATACATGCATACCAATAAAGGGGAATTTTGAATGTTGAAATTAGAAAGGAATTGATTTTAAATAAATCATAGAATGGTTAGAGTTGGAAGGGACCTTAAAGATCATCAAGTTCCAACCCCCCTGCCATGGGCAGGGACACCTCTGACTAGAGCAGGTTGCTCAAAGCCCCATCCAGCCTGGCCTTGAACACTTCCAGGGATGGGGCCTCCACAACTGCCCTGGGTAACCTGTTCCAGTGCCTCACCACCCTCACAGTAAAAAACTTCTTCCTAATATCTAATCTAAATCTCCCCTCTTCCAATTTAAAACCATTACCCCTTGTCCTATCACTAGACTTCCTGACAAAGAGTCCCTCTCCAGCTCTCCTGTAGGCTCCCTTCAGATACTGAAAGGCTGCTATCAGGTCTCCCCGGAGCCTTCTCTTCTCCAGGCTGAACAGCCCCAATATATTAATAACAGTAAATAATAATAGTCCTTAGAGATGTAATATTTTGTGCAGAAAGAGGTCTTGAATAATTTTTTAAAAACATTCTGTGCCATTACCATTAACTCCTCTTATTTATGTGTAAATTTACAAACCTAAGAATGAGTATCCTTTTTTACTGCTTTTACTTAGTTTTTTAGACTACCATTTTAAGAGGAAAAATCTGTAACAGTGTACTGTGTCTGCATGGCAAGATTATGGTAGCAAGGGGGCTACAAAGGGGGCTTCTGTGAGAAGCTGCTAGAAGCTTCCCCCCATGTGCCAGCTGGCTCCAAGACAGACCTGCTGCTGGCCAAGGCTGAGCCCATCAGTGATGGTGGTAGCACCTTTGGGGTAACATACTTAAGAAGGGGGGGAAAGAACACCACAAAAACCTGTGCAACTGCAGCCAAGGAAGAGGAGTGAGAATATGCGAGAGAAACAACTCTGCAGACACCAAGGTCAGTGAAGAAGGAGGGGGAGGAGGTGCTCCAGGTGCCCGAGCAGAGGTTCCCCTGCAGCCTGTGGTGAAGACCATGGTGAGGCAGGCTGTCCCCTGCAGCCCAAGGAGGCCCATGGTGGAGCAGAGATCCACCTGTAGCCCACGGAGGACCCCACAGCAGAGCAGGTGGATGCGCCTGAAGGAGGCTGTGTCCCTTGGGAAGCCCATGCTGGAGCAAGCTCCTGGCAGGACCTGTGGCCCCATGGAGAGAGGAGCCTGCACTGGAGCAGGTTCGCTGGCAGGACTTGTGACCCCGTGGTGGACCCGTGCTGGAGCAGCCTGTTTCCGAAGAACTGTACCCTGTGGAAGGGACCCGCTCTCAGCGGTTTGTGAAGAACTGCAGCCCGTGGAAATGACTCACATGGGAGAATTTTGTGGAGGACTGACCCCACACTGCAGCTGAGGAAGAGCATGAGAAGGCAGAAGTGGCAGAGACAACATGTGATGAACTGACTGCAACCCCCATTCTCCACCCCCCTGTGCTACTCGGGGGGAGGAGGGAGAGAAATTGGGAGTGAAGTTAAGCCCTGGGGAGAGATTTACAGCTAGGGAGGGGTGGGGAAAGGTGTTTTAAGATTTGGTTTTATTTCTCATTACCCCACTCTGATTTGATTCATAAGAAATTAAATTAATTTTCCCGAAGTCAAGCCTGTTTTGCCTGTGATGGTAATTGCTGAATGATTTCTCCCTGTCCTTATCTCAACCCATGAGCCTTTCATTGTATTTTTCTCCCCCTGTCCAGCTGAGGAGGAGAGTGATAGAGTGGCTTGGTGGGCACCTGGCATCCAGCCAGCATCAACTCACCATAAAAGGCCATCTTTTATGTCTTTTAGAAGTGTTTGAGTGGTTTCTTTAGGAAAGATAGCGTGTTGTCACTGATATTTAGAACTCCCAACAGATTATTAAAACATTAAGGAGCAGAGTGTGGACAGATATGCTCTCAAGTAGAGTTGACAATTTAAATGGTTTCCAGTTTGTCTTAGATTGGCTGAAAGAATTTTTTTATGTGTGTGGAAACAAGCTGAACCTTTGGCCTTTATGCTGGACCGAAAGTATTTGCCAGGTGCTTGATACAACTTCTGCTTAATTCACCGAACTCATTCATGTATTTCTTAATACACCCATTTCTGTTCTTTTCAAACACTTCACTTCTTTATCTCAATAAAGATGTGTCCATTCTTGTAAAGAAAAAAAATCTTTTTAAAGGAATTACTGTGTTCTTCCCTTATGCTGAAGCATATCCTTCAGTTAAGATTGTGAGGAAGCTTCCTATGCCACCCTGGAAGAGAAGCAAGATTGCACCTGAGAGTAATATTCCTGTTGAATTCTTTCATAGACTTTTCCCTAATACCTGTCTGAGAAAGTGATTACCTACAGCACTGATTGGCAGCAAAATTAACTCCAACTGGGCATTATACATGAGGACTGTGGAGCATTCTTCCAAAAGTCCTCAGAACCATCTGCTAGAGAGAACTCCAAGATATGCTTCAGGACTTTATTTCAATTTTCAGATCCATCTGTTCTGATCATTAGACACATCTGATCTCCTTGTTGGAGAGGCTGTTTCTGACGGAGAGAAGGGCAGGGTGGGCAACGCAGCTTTATGTAAGTGTTCCAGAACTCTGACCCCACTCCTTCTGTCCTCCCTCAAAATTGAGCTAGAGGTGTGCCCTTCAGCAGCTAACACAAATAAGAAAGCTGTATTTTAATGAACATACAGGAGGATGTTTATTTTCATTCTAGTAGCACTTTTAGACTAGTATCTAGCTTTTTGAGTACATCCAATGCTAGTTTTGCCAAGCGGATGTAAACCTCTACCAGCAGGACTCAATTGCAAGTTTCAAGATGTCATGGGCGCTGGTTACGTTGTGGTATTGCACTGGGCTTGCTATTCAGGAGGTGCAATGATCTATTTAGATAAATTGTGACCTAATGGATAAGGAAGCATGTTCAGGTTTTGCTGTCAAATACAAGTAGATAGAAACTTGATTGTGAATGGGTTTGTGTTGGGTTTATTTTTGTGAGTTTCTGTCAATTACAGTAGTAATCAGACAGATACACTGTGAATTGCATTGTGTCATAATGACTCTTCTATACAGATCTAACAGTACTGGTATAGGCATTTTCTCATCTCTCTTATGAATATCTCTTTTCCATATGGCTAATTCAGAAAAGCTTATCTGATCCTTATCTTTACGTCATGGCTTAGTTCATATAACACTGAATATAAATGACTTTGTATGTAAGTCAAGATGCTATCTGGAAATGTGTATAGAATATAACATTATGCCTGGGAGAAAATACTTATTTGTAGCAGAGCAGTGTAGTCCTCCTCATTCTGTATCTATCTAGTCATGTTATTTATTGTGCTAGATCTTTCTAGTTTCTTTGGGGCGCTAATTTGAGTACTTCTGTCTTCACTCTGAACGTACCTTATGCCTTGACTAGGACTTTTCTGAAAGGTCTTAGTAATACTTCAATCCTTGTCATAAGTCATTCTGTTACACGACCTCAACCTATTGCTGAGAATTAGATTTTTTTTCTCTATGAAATGTTCAGAATGCTCTTTGCTTATGTTGCTGAAGACAGCATTTTTATTACTTTCTTTAAAAAAAAGGAATGGGAGACTTTAATCTTCACATCGCCATATTCCACAAGAATGTATTTCATTCTCATCTAGGAAAAGCAAACGTGCAACTTAAACGCCAAAGGAGCATTACATATGGTTATTTTGTTTAGTTAATATTAAATTCTTATAACGATTGTAAGTTGCTTAAAGAGAAAAAATTGGTTAATGTGACTTTCAACATTACTGAGCTCGTCATATATAAACATTTTTTAAACTGTCAGACCAAATACTAATTGAGACTTCGTGAGAAGAAAATCCCCTTGAAGAAGCAAGAGAAAAGTTTTGTCGGACTTTTAAAAGTTGTGGACTATTTTGTGGTTATTGCAACTGAATGAAACAGGAGAAATTCAACAAAGCCAGACAATATATTAGCTTTGGGAGAAAGCACATTGCAAGAGTGATTGTCACAAGCAAAATTTGTATAATATTGGCTGTCCCTAAAAGGCAAGCTTCTGCTCGTCTCAAAGAAGTATTCACACTTAAAATACAGACTGTAGAGAGCGAATGAGGTTTATTGCAAAAATCCAGCTATTCTTCACTTGCATGTTTCACTAAATCCCTCATCTTTAGATAAAGAAATATGCCTTTCTTCTGGCATCTTTAGACAGAGACATCTTAGATATGAGTACGCATTAGGTACATTTATGTACTTGATTTATTCTTTAGACTATCAACAATAAAGTTGTCATTAGTTCTTTTAATTTATATTTGCATTGCTCATTTCAAATAAACTCTATTAACCTGTGAGGAAAAACAATTAAGCAGTTTCTTTTTAACTAGAACTGTTGGAAATTCAGAGAATGAATTAGAGCTGAGGAATAGAAATAGCTTATTTTACTACAAAACTTCCTTGTTCTGCTACTCTTGCTACAGAAGATAATTGTATCAATATGCAAATTAAATGTCTGTTAGTATTTCTGCATAGAAGTTGATTAAATGATTGTAAGTATATAAAATTTTTTTTAAAAAACTGTCTATGGGTATTTTATTCAAGAAAGATTTTTCTGATTTAGTATTTCTGTCAACTAGAGTGAGTTAAATTTTTTTTTTGGAGTCATTGGAAATTTGCACTTGAATAGGTATCTCAGTGAACGCGTTATTCAATACATTTACAATTTGAAATTCAACATTAACTGTATGATATTTACTTTTAAAGTGAAATCTTAAATCAGTTCACAAAACCAAAAAAGTAGGTAAAAGAAAGTGCTTGTAATAGTTGAAAGCTTGTACCGTAGGCATGACAAATTCTATATACCCCTTTCTTTTAAGGATGTCAAAATTATCAGCGTTGCTTCTGCTGTGCTAAGCTGAATGGCTCTTAAAAGGTGCATGAGCCAAAACAAGGGCTAGGAGGAAATTGTTTTCCAGAAGCATTTCCAAATGAACAGATATGTTTTGTTTCCAATACGTAGGTATTTTAAGAGTCCGTGTGTCCTCGTGTCTGCTCAAACCGCACCGTATGTATGGGCTGTAACTCAAATGCAATTCCAGTCACAGCTGATGGAGAACTATTCAGGTGGTCTATATTTTTTCGGTCCAGATTAGGCTCAAAATTTAGACTATTTTCCTCAATAATCGCAGTCATATTTAAAAGTGTTAATGAAAGCATGTCTGTTTTAGTGGTAGAACAGCATTTAATTCAACCATTTTTTTTCTTTCGTATATCGCTCTAGAAGTTAACACATTAAAACATAACATCTAACAGGCCCTCCTAATAGCCTCTCTTCTTAATTTATAGAAAAACAACCATATATATAACAAAAGAAAATAAGCAGTGTATATTCCTGATTTTATTCAGCCGCCGCCCCCCCTCCCTCCCCCATTACTTAACATCACCTCAGGGTTTCTGCTTTTAATATCGAAAGCAAAACTAAAGGTGCTCTACAGCACTATATTTTAAATGCATTTACACTGTCTGACCACTAGATGTCACACACCTATCTGTGAATGTGTAACATAGCTTAACACCATTGATTGATTTATTTTTTTTTAAATAACCTATTTGTAACGACTTTTTAAAAATTTTCTCTCCACCCCCCCACCCCGAGCTCTAATATTGTCTTTGGAGTTTGTTTCTTAATGTCAAATATTTCTGTCTTCAGCTGTTTTTATCGTTTGTTCTCCATTTGATAACTTGGTAGTCAAAACACTTCTGTTTTATGTCAGATTCTCTCTCGGACTTTCTTCACAGCTTTACTGTTTTGCTTTCTCTTTTAAGTAATGGCGTTTCCCTTTTGTTGTTGTTGTAGATGTTTATTTTTGTGAGGAAATAATAAAATATGAAATACAAATTAAAAGAAACCCAACCATCTAGGAATTCTGGAATTCTCTTGATTTTCTTTTGGTTGTGGCAAATCTCTGAAAGTGCTGTCATCCTACTAATATTCCTGCTAGGAATTGTGTTCTTCAGAGGCGTTTCACTAGCCTTCAGGCCAGGATTCTCTTGCTGGACACAGAATTCTATTTTTAAACATTTACTGTTGTAAAAAAATTTGATCCATCTCCCCCGCTGGTTCTTTTCTACAGTTTATTTTGTCACTTCTTGAAAGGGTAGTTATGTTTCATGCTTGGTACTCCAATATATCACTTTTTTGTGTTTTGGTGGTGTGGTTTTTTTCTTTCTTTTTTTCCACATCTTGCATAATATATCAACTTTTTATTTCTGTATTCCAAAATCTTATTTTTTTCTGTCTTCATGTTCTACCTCCAAATAACTTGACACATTCTCTTTCTGAAAGATGACTAGGCTATGCATACCAAGCTACCAGAAAGTGTAGACTTGGGGAAGTGGTGAAAATGAATGTACATAACACAAAATTATAACAGAATAGTTGTAGCTGTTCAGGCCAACAGCAGGACTGTTGGTCCACTTAGCCCACCATCCCTTCTCTGATCAGTCAATACAGGATGTCCAGCAAAGACCATATAAATGATGCCAATGTGCAGAAGTACTTCTCTAAGATGCTCTCCCAGCCTCAAACAGTTTGTAGCCGTAGGGCCTTTCTTTACAAGCAAAGGTCTTGCTGGATTTTTATTTTCTTTTCAAGAAATTGTCCAGTTGCTTTTGGACCCACATAAACTTCTATGTCATGTGGCAATGAGTTCTTCAGTGTAACTACGTATTCTATGAAGTATCTTCTTTTGTTAGTTTAGAGCCTACAGTGCACAAAAGTTGTTTGATGTCACTTAGTTCCCATGCTAAAAAAGACAGTGGAAATCATTCCCTATTCACTTTCTCTATGCCAGTCAAGATTTAGTAGATCTCCATTTTACCAGCTTGTCAGCCATCCCTTTTCTAAGCTAAAGAATTTTACCTTACGTAGTGGTACTTGAAGATCATTGATTCCTTCTTGCCTCCACTGGAAGAGGAATTCCCGTCCTTCCCTTTGACTGCCTAGCCCCCAACCTGCTTGTCCTTGCTCTAGCATTTGATCAACGATTAAACAAAAAAAGGTTGAAATGAAAAAGTGAGTTTTCAGCTGGTTATGTTAGCTTACAATATACTTATATTTGGAAAGATAATTTAAGACAAACGCCAGTTTCAAATGCTGATTTCAGTGTCCCTGAGGTTTGTCAAGAACTTACAAGCTTATTGTGAGAGGCTGCTAATTCCACAAACAGAGGTAACTTTTAACAGTAATTTTTTTTCAGCAAGATATGCTCAAGAGCCTTTATTTTCCTATTGAATTAGTCTCTCCAGTTTCAAAACTCTTTTTTAAGGTGCTCATTTATTTCTTGTACTTCATTGTGGCAGGAGTGTGGTAGTTCATTAAGAGCTCCACCCTAAAGGGTGTTATGGAGCACAAGACATAGGTTTTGTTCAGATATTTGAGGGGACAGGTTATGCAAAACCATCAAAGTTTACTCTGATAATACTACTCTAAAAACATTTTAGTGGAATTTGAATTAATGTCCTACAACTGTGGATCTAGTCCAGTGTGATTAAACTATGTTCCAGTCAAGGTAAACGTCATGTTGAATAGAAACTGTCAAGTTATAATGCCATCCAAAAATTACACATATAAGGGTCCATATTTTTGAAGAAGTCTTTTAACTCGTATGAGTAGTGCTTGTTCTTTTCAGATGCAAGTCCTGGTATGTGGGTATAGCAAAATCCAGGAGTGCTATAAACGTGTTGAAGATTACCTCTGTTTCAGATGTGAAGGTTTGCTTAAGTTTAGAGAATCCTGAAGCCAAAAACTTAAAGACATTCACTTTCTTTTCTAGTCAAAGATGGAAAGCATGATCCCAAACCCCATCTGCTCTGATCCTCCATAGAAGATTTTTAGATCAAGTTACTAAGATTCAGTTCAGTGCTCCTCTATCACTACAGAGAATTTCAGATAGGATTCTTTAAAGCTACAAAATCAGAAATCTCAAAAGAACATGAGACTTGAGAAGAAGTCATAAAGTAGATTTTGAAACTATAGGTCTTTTATTTTTGTATGTCAGTTCAAGCAGATTACAGGTATAGATTTTATTATTTTATTAATGTAACATGTTTCATTGAAGGCTATGCTTAAAAATAGTATTGGGACTTGTATCAGATTGAGAAATGGTTACAAAAATTAATTTTAAATTATATTCTGTTTTTCACTTAGAATTTTTCAGATTCAGATCATCAGTTTTCGTAATTAACATCTTATTAATTCAGAAATTGTAGGAAAATAGTCTGCATTTTAGCTCAGATAATGTCATACCATGCAAGTCACCCTACCTGCTGAAACTTTATAGTTAAGTCAGACGCCTAATGCTCCCCGAATGATTACATTATGTAGCTGAAGAGCGTTTGTAGTGGAAGATAGAGAACTGCACTGGGTTTTGTACAGATGCCCAGAACGTATTCACATTTTGGTATCTATATAGAAAATTACAGCAGCGTTGAATTCAATTTGGTTTGATGATGTTTTCAAGTAACAACTTCTAAACATGTTCAGTATTTGTGAAAGTTTCACTTCTTGATTTATACTTCTACACAATATCAAACTTCCACACAATATCAAACATCTGTCATCTGGAGGTAGATACTGTAAATAGGCAGCTCAGTGATTGCTGCTAGACTGGAGTCAAGGCTGGAAACAAACTCAATGTGAGCCAAAGTTGAAATAGAAGTTAGGAGTAGCACAGAGAATCTTAAAAAAACCAAGCCAAGCCAAAAGAACATACTCAGGAATCAGAATTGGAATGAGAAAGCCAGAGAATCAAAATGTTTACGAAACTGAAGGACGGGGTAAGAGTTCATTTCAAGAAGCAGTAAGGCGGCAGGCATACTAGTCAGGAGTGGGAAGCAGAATTAAGCAGGTGCTGACTGGGTCTGAGAAACAGGCCATAGAGATGTAGTTGCAGCTGACCACAAATAACTGAGAGCTCGCTCGGATGGCATCTCAGGGTGTAATGAAGCCAACGTTCAGATACCCAAGCCAGTCCTTAACTGTTCAAACTGTTCAGACTTATTAGGCCTGTCTGAGAAAATTCCTCTCCCTTCAGTAGAACCCCAGATTAAAAGGTGCCACCAGCAACGTGACCTCTTTGTTGCTGCTGTTTATTCTTGTAGTTGCTGTGCTTACACTTGCTTCAGTGGTTTGCAAGTATACTTGCTTCTCCAACTCATCTGCCTTTAAAGGGGAGAGAAAAACAAAAACAGAACCGTAAGTTTCGACCTCTCTAACATTATCTAGGGCAAGATAATTCAGTTACGTCCCTCTCTGCCTTTATTCCAGCAACTCCTGGTCCTGTTATTTAAAAATAAATAAATAAATAATAGCAATACCCCTTTGACATCGCACCTGGTAGCTTTGTCGAGAGACTGGTACTAAAGGAAAACTCTCTTACTTGAAGCAGGGCGTGCAGGATAATGGTAGAAGCATTTTCTATTTAGCAGTAGTTGTAAGAAAACAATATGTGAAGAATTTGCATTTTGTATGAATATATTGATTTGGTTAGTGATCATGCAGACCAGTGGTCTCCAAAGTGCAGTGTGCACACACCAGGTGGTACACAAGATGACCCACTAGCGTGTGGGGAAAACTGTTATAACTTGTGGTTATTTTCTATTAAAAATGATTAAGCTTCACCAATATTTAATATACAAATCGACGCTTGTGCCCTCACTCGGTCTGTGTGTCAGACGCTTACATCAGCTATGGTACATGGAGGTACTCTATGGGAGAAGAGGGTGTTCCACAACACAGAGGGGCTGACAAGTGGTGTCCTGACTTGCTTGTTTTCAGTGCATTGTGATGTATTGCAGTTTACATTTGCCTGCTTAAGTGGATTTACAGATTATATTATCTCGTTTTAACTACATTAACCCTCACAAAATGGACAAGTGGCTTAAGAAGATTCCTGCAAAGAAACCGTGACTGAAAATAATACTGAGTACAAGCAAACAAGAAAATGACAGAACTAACACTACTTCTGTTCCTAGTACAAGCTCTTTGTCAGCTGCATGCCATCAAAAACAATGGCAATCTGATCGGATCTGACAGTAAGTTGATAAAAAAAATCAAAAATTATCAAGACTGTTTGAAATACGGATTGACATTCACTGTCATTAATGATGAACCTTGCTCTAAGTGTATAGAGTCTTGAGATATTAGCTAATGAAGCCCTTACAATTAGCAAGATGTTTAGAAACTAAGCATTCAGAACATGAAGACAAAGCTTTACAATTTTCTTCAGGGATGTTTCAGGTTGTGATGTTCAATCCAGTACTTTAGAAAACTTAATGATAAACATCTAGAAGCCTCTTTTGAAGGTTCTTAGGTAATAGCAAAAGACCACAAACCACTGGGGAAACAATTGTTCTTCCTACCACAGTAAAAATACTTGAAATAGGGTAAGGTTACAGAGGTGGCACCACATGTGGAACTCCTTCACTGCATCACTCACAGGTGAGCTATTGCAGCCAAGAAGTTGGAGCCAGGAGTGCACAAAGTGCTACAGGAGGACATCGATGTGGTTAACTTTATAAAAACAAGCCCTTCAAATAGTAGCACCTTTACCAGACTTTGTAATGAGATGGGAAGTGACCATGAAAACCTCTTGTACCACACAGGGGCTTGCTGGTTATCTCGTGGCAAAGTGCATAAAAGAGTTGTCAAACTTTACACATTTTTCTTGTACAAAAAGACTGGTGTTCCAAATGTGCTGACCTTTCCAGTGATGACAGGTGGCCGTGAGTAGTTTGCTACCTAGCAGGTATTTCCAAAAAATAAACACACTTAATATGTCCTTTTGAGGTGAAGGTGATGTTTTAACAGTAAGTGAGAAAGTAACTGCTTTTCAGAAGAAACTTATGCTATGGAGAGAGCATTCTAAAACCACATTTCGATATATTCCCCTTGTGAAGTGATTTTTATCTTTTGTGTGTTTGTGGTTTTTTTGTTGCTGAACCCAATGCAAGTGTGTCACCAATAAAACCCCTCATATCTGTACACTTTAAAAACATGGAAACATAATTTTCTAACCTATGTAAAAGTCTTCCAAATAAGAGCTTAAGTTGTTTTTGAACCTATTTGTTAAAAATACAGTTTGAAAGAGTGACTGATTGACATCAGGGAAGATAGTAATTTAATAGCCCAATTTTAAGCAAAACCCTTGCATAATTGGTGGATGGGAGTGAAAAATGAATATCATGATTTTCTTAAGTGCAGGCAATGACGCACTTCTTCCATTGGGATGTACGCATCTTTGTGAAGTACCTTTTTCAGCTATGACACCCACTAAAACCAGCTATCAAAATAAAATGAACTTAGAACCAGACCTTGAAATTGTTGTATCACAAAGTACAAAACAAAGATTGTAAAAAAACCAAAAAGCAAGCATATTCAACCACATAGCTCTCACTAAAAATATTCTTGATATATATTAATTTATAAATATACATATGTGCTACTGTACTAATATGTACATTATAAAACATACACAAATACATTTTAAAAGGATGAGAAATAAACACAAAAATATTTTTATTTTATGTTATTTAACTGTATGTTAGTTATTATTTATTATGAATAATAGTAACAGAGATCACTGATCTACACATCTGAAAAGGCAGTCCTTTGAAAAGCAACCTGAAATTTTTTGATACTGTTCTTTAGTGTGACATAATAAACCAATCACAACAGCTGTGTTAATATTTCATCAGGTAAGAACTACATTTATATCATGAATAGCCAGTAGAATATAATTTATTTTGTTTGTCAGAAGTATTTGGCTTCTGCTTACATGGGTTTTGTAAATGCTTTTTGCCAGTACTAGAAGATCAAGCAGGTGATAATGATGCAGTATTTCTCAAGAGAAGAGTGAGACCTCTCATAAAATTTGTTGTAAAATACAGATTTCTAATGTTCTGAATAAAACTGATGATAAGTGTGGTATTTGGGTTGTTTTTTAATTGCGATATCCGTGTTTTTTACTTTTAGACTTTGAGCTCTGAAGGTGCTTTGAAAAAACAACTCGAAAAAAAATGCCCAACAATTCTATTGTTCTTTATGCCGGAATAGACTTGAAGATTTTTTTTTTAAAAAAAAGCATGTCTAGAAGACTGTAATAACGTCTTTTAGGATATGATAAAAGCAATTATATTTGCAAATATTACTGAGGTTTGCATTTCTTTCATATTACTATTTTTTGCATATGTTTTTCAATTTTTTGGGGGTGTATTTTCTGTATTTTAAGAATAGATATTTCAAGGGTACCACTGTAAAACTGTGAGGCACAAAGGGGGCAACCTTTGAGGGGGAAGAAAGCAATATCAAGTCTAATATCTGAAAACTTGGTTAGTGTTTTCTGATGTGTGAGACATAGTTCAGGCTTATATAGTCACATATGAATGTTATATAACAAGTGACATGTAAAATATTTTGTTTGTGTGGTTATGCCCAACAGCATAATTCATCTAACCCTTAAGCTATGTGTCTCACATAATCAAATTTGTTAGGATTTCTTTAAAATGGTAACAAAACATTTTTCTAGTATCTAGGTAACATTTCCACCAAGTTGTTGGGAAAACAAATGCTGAAGTCACTATTTTACTGCAAAGGATGTGAGAACAAGCAAAGCAATGCACATTCATTGCTCCCAGCATGGACCTCCAAAGGAGCTGCTACAGTGCAACTCATTAGTATGAAAAGCAAGAGCTTGCCATGTATGGTTAAATATAAATGATTTGCTGCAGGTTGGTATGCTTCAAGATGCCATAGTTTGTCAAGTTTCTTATGCAAAACAGTGAGCTCTAACCACATCCAAAAATTGCATCAAATATTTTAGAGGGTGCTTTTTTTCCCCTCCCTTTTTTAAAATTAGCAGTAACCACCCATTTAACATATATGAAAACAGATTGCCTACATTTTTGGCTTTTTTGTTTTGTGATTTATTTTTTTAAAACTGTATTTTTATTTTTGCATACTTTGCCTATTTGGAGTCAAATCAGTGGCTTTAGACACCTAAACAGGTGGACAAATTTCCAAAAAATCAAAATACTGAGTAGCAGGCTCTCTTAAAAATCAGGTTGCAAATATTGTAATGTGTTCCAGGGCATACAAGGCACATCTGAAAGTCTCATACCACATGCAGGGGATTAATTCTTTGAAAAAAGCTGTCGGAGTAGTTTTGTAATTTCAGAGAAAGGATACTCGGTCTGAAGTTCCTTTTAACTTTACAAGTAAATACTAGTATTAGTAGCTTTTCCAGATGTCATAATAGTGGTTTCTACAAGTGATACCATTCTTGAAATTTAGTGACTTACCAATCTGGACTTACTGGAAAAATCAAACTTTTTAGTACGCTACACTGCAACACAATAAAATGTATATCTATTATGAAAAGTATGGAACAATTGTTAAATATGGCATTGAAAAAGAACTTCTAAAGTACTAGTAGATAGTCAGTTACTCTCCCGTAAGAACTGGTTAGGCTTTTGTCCTTTAACTGGAACTACAACTATACTTTTGTGATAGTCTAAAGCTGCCTGATTTCCAGTTTGAAGTAATTTCTGATAGATTTATAACAATTTTCTGCAGGTTTGCATTGTCCTTATGTTTAAACAGCTATGTTCCTTCTTGGTGTCACCATTCAACATGTTTTTATTAGCAAACACTCGCACCGTAAGTTGACATTGCTGCCCTTACCTCAGCTTCAGGCCTTATTTTTTGTGTGCCAGCATAGACTTACATGCTCAGAAAATAAACCCCATCAGGAAGCTGATGACTGAAAGCTGTTTTAATGACTAATTAGTTCTTTGACCCAGTTCACTGCATAGCTACATGATTGGGTTGGTGTAAAGGCGCAGGTAATACTGAGGCAGAACAATGGTGAAATTGGGGGTAAGGAAAAAATGTACTGTGACATCACTTTCTGCAGGCATGAGTTCTTTTACTCGGTTCTTATAAGGGATTTTCCATTCTCTGATCATCCTAGTAACACTTCTCTGCATGTGTCCCAATTTAAATCAATTTTTCTTTGATATAAGTTGCCAGAATTCTGCATAGCTATATACACAGGGGCTCATTAGTGCAATGTAAAATAGCATAAAGACTCTTCTTGCTCTACTGAAATGATCTCTTCTGATTTAAGGTCATGTTTGCCTTGTAGGGTTGCATCACATTTGGTGGCTCACTTGTCCTGGGATTGACTAATATGTTATGATCTTCATTTCCCTAATAGGTTTTCAGTGTATTAGTTTCTGAGGAACTGTCACAGAACTAGATTTAGGCATAAATAGTTGTGTATGGTGACAGACTGATGTGTCTGCAAAATCATCATGGTACAGAATTGCTCTCATAGCTCATGCTTTTTTAGCAGCTCAGGGTGCCAAGATCATGCAAGCATTAGCAGCAGCCACATGAAATTATGCTGGCTGTGTACTCAGCCCCTTCTGCCCACACCTCTTCCCCAGCCCTGTCAGCTCAGCTGCTAGAGGAGATGACAAAATAGAAAGCAGTTAATTTCAGCGTGGGGGAGTAGAAGATGAATTTAAGTGCTTAAAACTGGTCTCTACTACTAGCAGGGCTGTGTGTTTTTAAGTTTCAAAACCACATATTACTGGGACTGGGAAGTTTTACTCGGTTGCGGCTTCTCTCCCCTCCTCTTCATTTCTCCAGATCGGAGACAACATAGTGTTCTAGGAGGGTTTGGCCATTGACAGAGGTGAGCACAGAGCAGACGCTGGGATCTTGGCTACCTGGTGCTGGAACTGGAAGTTGGTTTGTGCCTGTCTCTCTGCTGCGGCCAGCAGTGTTCTGTTGTCCTCCTCGAGCCGGGTGCACCGACCTAGCCCTGAGCGAGAGGGGTTTTGTGCAGAAGGCAGTGGGACTGTGGCTATCTGTTATTGATGCTAGGGATGTTGCTTAGCTCAGCAACATACAAACTTCTCAGGGAAGATGTTCCTGTCCTGGTTCCTCTGTCATCACCATGAAATATAGTTTTGATGCCTGTTCATGCTGAGAAAATAAGTAATTTTATCCTCTCCTTGAGGGCATCAAAATCCAATTTGGTATACACTGCTAAGAAGCCTTGAGCGCTGAGCCCGTGTCCCAACCTCATACTTTGTATTATTAACTGTCATGGCACTTCTATTACTCCAGTCCCCAAGTCACCCAGTTTTTCCTTTATCATAGTTCAGTTCTCTGTATTGACACATGGTTAGGAGGCATTGACATCACTCCACCTTTTTATGCCAGGCAGTTTTAAAAATACTTAATAAGATTGTTCCCAGAGATGATCTTTGAGGAACTCCACTACTAACCCCACTCTAGGGCAGAGGTCTAGCACACAGGAGTTGACATCTCCTCCATAGCCACACTGCTGCTTACAATTGTAGCATTAATCCCCATTTTATGTAAAACTTCTCTGTAGCATATTACAGCGGTCTGGATAAATCCTTTCCTGCTTTTCCTTTGTCCATAAAATTTGCTCTTTTATCAAAGACATACAGTCATTCTAACAGGATTACTTTGGTAGTCATATCAGTTTATCTCATTTTCCGTTTACCCTCATATATTTAATGGTTTATTTTCTTCAGAAGTTGTTTTAGACCTTTTGTACTCTGAGATCAGAGTAATGTGTTCAGGTGTGTAGATCACTCTTTTTCTGCACTGTTTGCTAACGTAGAAATGGTATAGTAATAGAGAACTAGGACAACATTAGCTAATGGCATGTTAGAGTACTCCTGTAATATTATTTTCTGTTATGGTTATATTTCAAAAAGGAAAAATTATTGAAAAAGTGTTCAGAAATAGCTATAAGAATGTTTGTAATGTGAGTTATAATGAGAGGCTTTAGAAGGCTCAATCTGTTCAATATGTTTGAGTGAGGATTCAGATGTAATTTGATCAGAGTCCACAAATAGGTGCATGAAAATGAGATTTCTAGTATTTGATGGCCTAAAACTGTAAAGAATATAATAAGGTCCAGAAGCTCAAACCTGAAGGTAGACAAATTCAGACTAATAAATAAGGTGCGTATCTTTTAACAAAGAGGGTAACTAACCTTTGGAACATATGATTTAGGTTGTCATTACTTGGAATCTTTACAAAGACATTTAGTTTTGATTTAATAGCAGGAGGTGCTTTGTCCTCTATAGAAGTGTGGTTATGCTAATTTAGTTATAGTCCCTTTTGGCCTTGATATTTTTATACTTCTCTGTTAAAATTCTGGAATATAAAACAAGTCCCTCCAAAAAGAGAAAGAAAGGAAATAACATTAACCTCTGTTTTCCATTTGCCATGTACAATGCACGTATTTTCATTTTCTATACTCAGGAGGAAAAGACCTTACAGAATGAAATCTGCTTGCCCTCCTGTCTTGATAATCTGCAAAAGATGGTATTTTATAATAGTAAACTGTTGGAAACCCTATCTTATTTCTATAATACAGAAAAGTTTGACATTTAGGCAAGATTATTTGAGCTTGAATTAATTCCTAGTCAGTCTTTTTCAAACAAGCATTGCTTTCTTTGTGCTGTAAGAATTATAAAAAATAAAATAGCATTTGTAAAAATATCAGTATATCGGTAGCCACTTAAAAAGGCAAAATGTTGCACTTCTGTTATGTGTGGGAATCCAGTTGTAGACTATACAGAGAAATATTGTGGGTTTTTTGGAGACAAGTTTTATGGAGACAGACAAAAATTCACTGAGAAATATGGTCAGACACAGAGAATAGCAGTGGTGATGATTTTGTCAGCCATGCAAAATGTAGGAGTAGATGGCCCAGTGCTTAAAGTTACCCTGACATGGGAATCTCTGGGGTTTTCTTTATAAAAAAATTTAGAAGTTCTATGCTTTATACTTTTTATTATTCAACGTAAAAAAAAAAAAAAAAATATTTAACCTTCTGTATCTCTCCAGACTTCATTAGTGAATAATTAAGGAAGAATTTTTTGTAAAACTATTAGAAGGAATAGGAAATACGAATGAGTAAGCCTAAAAATACTGTATCTTAAAATAATTTCATTCTATCACTTTGTTCTGTTTTCCCGTGTTATAGCAGTTGTTTGTGTGTTATTTGATCAATTTAAAAATTATCATCACTCGAGGAAAACGAAGTAGGAATGGAGAAGTAAACAGGTTGGGGTTTTTTTCATTTAGGAACATTTTAACTTTGAAAGCACAGAACTACTGATTATTGCTTAGTGGTAACATTCCTTGACATTGTGCAGAACATAAAAGTCAGAGGACCGAATTACCTTTTAAGAGAAATCTTAAACTAGTTAAGAGAATTAAAAATGTATGAGCAGTCTTTTACAGATGGATTAATGGATTGTCATCTAGTACACTTTTAATACCAAAATTGTTTATTGCTCTCTTTTGAGACAAATAAATTGACAATGTCACCAGCAGAAAGTTGAAACTGATGCAATGTCATGAATCTGATCAAAAATCTTCAGAATCTAAGGACAGGAAATCAACTGTTTCCTAAAGGACTACATAAGGATAATAGAATATTCTTAGGTGTTCAACAACAATTTATTTTTGCCTGACACCTTATTCAAGAACATAAAAAATATGTTATGGGATCTTACTGGAGAAGCCTACCTTTGTGTTCTAAGTAATGAAGTAAGGAAAGTGTAAGTGGGCACTATGGTACTTAATCTTTGCCTGGAATTCTGTAATACATTTATCTAGAGTGGTTTTGGTCCAGAATACTTGAGATCATTTGTTTAGGAATGGGGTTTAGGAAGCACTTACTTTAGAAATGGGGTGAGGCTAAACATAATAGTATACCATTACATAATTTCATTCTGTAAGGGCAAAATTTGAAGCAGAAAGTACAAAGTTCATCTGGATTTGTCAATTGGAGCAGATGTCCAGGATGAATACTGCATTATTTTAGTCATTAAACAGGAGATTTAGAAGGCATCATGTTTTGAGTTGCACTGGAAAGAGCGATGAGAAAGAAATTGATTTTAATGCTGAAGATAATGTAAGTGAGCTCTTCTGTATAATTTACATTATATAATATTCTTTTAAAGTTGTAATATTGTTGCTATTCCATTCACAGCAGTTTTTATGTGTCATGTTAAATCATGCCAAATTGGTATTTTTACAATGATCCCCTAGAGGATACAGGGATACTATCTGTTCTATTTTTAAATGTTGAACTTGCTAAGTAGTAGCATATTGGTTCAGCAGGTTTTCAGTGCACTGTTTTGCCCTGTAGAAAAACGTTTAGGGAAAATCTGCAGCAGGTAGAACTAAAGCATGATGTTAATTGATCAGAAGTATTCCTCAGTAGAATTGTTTTAAAAATAATTGGCATATTGGTATGATACTTCTTAGATAAGCTTTCTTGTTAAAAAATACACAATTTATTACAACAAATCTCAACCCAAACATGGAATTTACTGTAGCAGTTTGTGCTGCTTTTAATTAAGAATGGTTATACTTTGTATGGCATCATTTTATGAAAAACACTTTTCAAACAGAAGTGCAGGACTTTGCATACTACTGTTTAGGCAGTCAGTCCTTGTTTGGTTGAACGTACAAAGAGTTCAAATCTACTGTGGAAAAAAAGTGTTAAAAAGGCATAAAATTATTATCACCTTAAAAGTAAGTTAAATTTACATGTTGAAAGCATTTAAATTGCTATTTCTTCAAACTACATGTCAGCACAAAAGCTCAGGTTGTTGAATACATTAATACTGGTAAGAGGTTTGCAGGTAGGCTACATTCACAATAGAATTTAATTGAACAATATTATAGGACTAAGAGTACAGAGAATTAGATAAATTATAATGAGGTGTACTTCACAGTCTTCTATCTGTATAATTCTTAGCATCATAAGAAGGGAAAGTATTAATTATTGTTACAACCAGTAACATTGGTGTAACTGAAGACTTGCAATAAACAGACATGGAGAACAGTAATGCATTTTCATTTGATCACATTTCTAAGTAGCAACTTCAGGACTTGTTCTTCCAGGCATTTGAAAAACAAGTAAGGGTGGCTACCGATTTTCTCTTGTGAGTGACTGCAAATGCCCAAAGACATTGTTGACAAGGTGGATAGGATCTGAAATTCATGAGGTTCAGGGAATGAGAGAGAAAGACTTGAGGAAGGAAAAGGAACATTACTCTCTTATGTATTAGAAAAAGGGTAATTAAATTTTATTTAAAAAAAAACAAAAGTAGAGGCTTTCTGACAACTATATATGGTATTTATGTAAATACAGGTAAAAGCCAGAGATCACATGTTTTTATTTGTTTGCACGGAAGTAGTCACAGGGCTTATATTCCGGCCCCAGAAACAGTTACAAAGACAAATCTTAGCTGTGCAGAGTGGCTCAAGATTTGATGTGGGCAAGAACTCCTTAAGCTGGCTTCAATGCGCAGGCTGACAAAACAAGAAGTAACTTTAGATTTTAAGTGTTAGCACAGGCAGCACTTGAAAAGAAAGGTATTTATTGTTTGGTTGATTTGTGCTTCTGAACTGATTGTGAACCATTAGTATTTAATGATTACTTATCTACCACTTATTGGAAATATCACAGTAAATTTAACTGTTTTTCCTTAGTGTATACTAATTTAGAAAATCTTAATAAATAATAGTAACTTTTTATTATATGTACTAAGTGCATCAAAAAACCTACTCCATGGAATACTGTAGAAATAGGAATATGCTTCCAAATATTTCAAAATGTGTATGAATAGAGCTCACAGATAATCAGAAGGAAGATGAAGACTCATAGAAATTAAACATGTAACTCAATATTTCAGAACAGGTCAGTGGCAGAGTCAGAGGTAAGACCTACATCACCAGGCTGTCTTAACCAAATGACCAGAGTTTACTTTCCTTATAATATCAGGAAACTTTAATAATCAATTCTAAGGAAAACTGATGATGAAGAGGAGTTTATTATATTAAACAGGATTTGTTTCCTTTGGCAGTAAGTCTAGTCCTTTGGTCAAGAGTCTATTAACTTTACATTAATTACATTTAATGTTAATTTTATTTACTTTTCCTTTTTGGTATTTATAGACAAAAGCCCCACTATGTTTCAGCCAATACATCAACGGTCTTAACTGCACTAGCAAAATTCTCAAATCTTGACTTTTTACACATCCATGCTTGGTGTAGCATCTCACTTACTTTTTAATTGGAAAAACTTGTATAACGATGCATTTACATGTAGATTGAAGTTCATTTTTTAGCCAACCTTATTAACATACAATAGAAATAAATAAAGCATTACTCCTAATTGTCACTCAAGTACCAGAATTTATTTTTACTCGCTTAGGGAGAACAAACTCATAAAAATAGATATGGACTTGGACAAAAGAAAAAGTTTTGGAGTAGGCTTTTAGTAATGATTTTATGTAATCTACTGTATAAACTAAACCCTCTTCATTAGTTGATAACACTGTGACTAACATGCAGTATAATTTACTGTGTTATTTCTGCGTTCTTCAGGTAGTCATTATGTATCCACAGTTCATGTGGATACAAGTGTGCTTTTAGTGTATTTTAGTGAGGAGGAGAAAGGACAAATAGAAACCCTGTTCTGGGATATAAGCACTATTTCTTAGTAGTAAATTCACAATACTGTTGAAAGGAAGAAGCTCCCTGTGGTTGCAAGATCCCTATAACAAAGAATTTCAAAGAAGACACAGATAAGGTAATAGTTAAGAATTTTAAGGATCCCTAAAGAGTAACCATACAATTATTTTATTCAGAAATTAGAAACACTCTTAAATAAGAATTCCTTTTCCCAAATTCACATCTACTCACCTTGCTAAATAACTTATTGCTACTTCTAATGAGTTAAATTTTCATTGTAATTTTTATCAGGCTTTAATTTTGGCCCAAACTATGTCAATGAAAACAACAGCAGATGCAGTTCTTGCTGGGTGCCAGCATAGACCATTTATACCTTGAAATGTCTCATCTATCAGTGAAATTAAGTACTTAAAGATCTATATAACTTAGATTAGTTTGTGAGATATTTAGACAACAGAGTTTTGCCTCATTGCTCATAGACATAAAAGCTGTTTTTCAGAATGTGGAACTGTGGAAACATTGTCCTGTTAATAAATTGCAGCAGAATAAGCTAAGTACTATAATTATTGCTAAATGGTGAAAAGGAGGAGTCTTTTTTCAGAGTTGATGTCCAGACACTTTTATGAAGTGATATGACTGGAGATAATATTTCAGCTGTTTGAAATTGTGAGTCTTATGGATATTTAATGGCATTTCACAAAATGATACAATTTTTTTTAAAGGAAAAGTGTGCTAAGAAGCTCTGTTGAAACAGTTGTTGTGGGTATTTAAGATGCATAGAAATCTTTTGTTTAGTTATGAGGGTTGTCTTGTCAGAAATTACTTACAACTAGCATACAATATATGTGAAATATTTAATAATTTCTCTAGGAGGAGAAAAATGTTTATTTCTGGTACAGCAACATTTTAGCTAGCAAGTCAGATGTACACTTTAGGCCCAAGAAAAAAGCTTCCATGCTAGTGCTTTTTTTCTCCCAGCTGTAACATTTGGCCTAACAGAAGATTTACTTTTAGATTTTTTAATTTTTTTTTAAATACCCTCGGTTTATCACAACTGTTATGGTATTACTATTACTATGATAATCATCTATAAATAGTATAAGGAAAAAAAAAACCAAATCCAAGACATCTGTGATTGCCATATCACATTTTACTTCTAATACTTTCAAGATAATGTAAGTTACAAAAGCAAGGAAACCCCTAATTTTTAGCAGCCATATCCTTAGTCTTTCAGTGCAAGTAACATTTTCAGTTTGGTACTGGAAGCAGTGGCAGAACACACGATGGCTTGCTAGTCTGCTGGCCCAACTTATTGTCTTAGTAAGTGTTGTGTAATGAAAGATTACAACATTGACTTTGTCTCAAATTGTTTGTATGAGATAGTTCTGCAGAATTAGCTTCAGTTTAAAACCAGTTGAACCAACTGGACGTATAACTAAGTTGTGTGATTTGGATCTTCCATAGTAGAGGGCTTTGTTCTGTGGTATTCCTATGCCACAATCTGCTTTGTGCAGCATTTTAGGTGATCAGTTAATTTGTTTATAAACTGTAGAGTGAAAAGATCTCACTCAATAAGAGCTATGAAATTGCAGAGTTTTTAATCTGTCTGTTGATAAAATGAGGTTGAAATGACTGTGCTATAGTTCCCAGCCAAAACTCATCTTCATATAAGCCAATGAGCATTTGGAAAGCATGGGAGTGGAAAAGAAGGGGCAGGGTTGAGGGAAGAGAAGCTGGCTTGCTTCATTTTTATCTTGGCTAAAGATATAGTTCTGTATGTTCCATGGACAGAAGGTCAAGGAAGTGAAACGTAGGAAACCTCAACCTCATCTATGCTATTAATTATAAAAGCATATTTGAGATAAACAATAATCATAGAAGTAATTTCAGTAAGAGGGTTTTTTGCCCCCCTAATTTGACATGAGGAAGTATTCCTAAGTTGTTTTCTCACAGTGATTCCAAGTGGAGTTCCAGCTGTTTATGTGTAAACCTTTTCAATCTCTTGTATCTTTTCCTTTGGCCTGTTTTATTTTTGCTAGATATACGTGTGCTTTCCAGGGAAATAGTTGACAGGCAGAAACAGGAAATTAAAACAGCTGCTTGACTAAACGTCGATCTCAAATACACTAAAAATTATTTAAAACCCCTAGACTTCACAACCAGTTTTACAGCATGTATTTTTGAGGTCAAAAACCTTTTTAGATAAACCTATGAAGCGACTGTGAATTACGGTAAGTAAAAGTGTATGAAAATAAGATGAAGTGAAATAACCCTGTAGTGGCATACTACCAAAATAGAAGAGGCTAAATGGCCTATTTGTATTATTTTGCTGTTTTCTTCTCTGGCATTCCAAACTGTCTAGCTGTGGTCCAGTTTGAAAAGCCCTTGAAAATAGTGTCTAGAATTCTGTGTAAGCACATCCACAGGTGGTATGCAATGAAAAGAAAATCAAGTCAGGTCCCCCATGAGAAAACAAGATAAAGCATCCTAAAATCACAGAATCACAGGGGTTGGAAGGGACCTCTGGAGATCATCTGGTCCAATCCCTGTGCCAGAGAAGGTCCACCTACAGCAGGTTGCACAGGATGGCGTCCAGGCAGGTTTGGAATGTCTCCAGAGTCGGAGACTCCACCACCTCTCTGGGCAGTCTCTTCCAGTGCTCTGCCACCCCAAAGGAAAGAAGTTCCTCCTCATGTTGAGATGGAACTTCCTATGTTCAAGTTTGCGCCCGTTACCTCTTGTCCTATCACTGGGCACCACTGAAAAAAAGACTGGCCCCCTCCTCCCAGCACCCTCCCTTTAAGTATTTATAAGCATTTATGAGATCCTGCCTCAGTCTTCTCCAGACTAAAAAGACCCAACTCCCTCAGCCTTTCCTCATAAGAAAGATGCTCCAGGCCCCTAATTATCTTTGTAGTCCTTCACTGTTCCCTCTCCAGCAGTTCCCTGTCCTTCTTCAACTGGGGAGCCGAGAACTGGACACAGAACTCCAGACGCAGCCTCACCAGGGCAGAGTAAAGGGGCAGGATGACCTCCCTCGACCTGCTTGCCACACTCCTCTTGACGCATCCCAGGATGCCATTGGCCTTCCTGGCCACGAGGGCACATTGCTGGCTTGTGGTCATCCTGTTGTCCACCAGGACTCCCAGGTCCCTCCCTGCAGAGCTGCTTTCCAGCAGGTCAGCCCCCAACCTGTACTGGTGCATGGGGTTATTCCTCCCCAGGTGCAGGAGCCTACACTTGCCTTTGTTGAATTTCATTGGGTTTTTCTCTGCCCAACTCTCCAGCCTCTCCAGGTCGCACTGAATGGCAGCATGGCCTTCCAGGGTGTCAGCCATCCCTCCCAGTTTCGTGTCATCATCAAACTTGCTGATGGTACATTCTGTTCCTTCATCCAGGTCATTGATGAGTACATTGAACAGGACTGGACCCAGTACTGACCCCTGAGGAACACCACTAGTCACAGGCCTCCAACTGGACTCTGCCCCACTGGTCACAACCCTCTGAGATCTACCTGCCAGCCAGTTTTCAATCCGCCCCACTGTCCATTCATCTAACTCACACTTCCTAAGCTTACCTATGAGGATGCTGTTGGAGACAGTGTCTGTATATGTATATACAACCCCAGTATCACACTCCCAGAATGATGACCACATCACTGGCAGGCACTGGGAAAGTCCCAGACTGGACTCAGCGACTGATGGGAACTGGATTCCAGAACGTACAGACCGGGATCAAAGGCAGATGAACAGAGTCCTCTTTGGATGCGGGCCAATGAGGAAAAGAGGCTGACCCCTTTGATCCCTCAGCTTTTTTATACTGAGCGCGTTGCACATGGGATGGAGCACTCTGTTGGTCAGTTTTGGGCCACCTGCCCTGTCCGTTCCTCTCTGTAGGTGCAACCCCTCTGCGCTCTCCCGCTGCCGTCCCTCCAGCTTGGTGCAGAACAGAGTTAGGTGACCTGGCTTGTTACAGGAGTAAGTTTAAGCAAGAGCCTCTCTGCTTACCATTCCTTGGTATTAACTGTGAACATCAGCCTTTGTCACTCTGGAAGCGTACACTGCCTGAAGAACATGCTGTTAATTTCAGAGAGGGCAGTTAGTTAGAAGAGACTTGCTGAAAAGTGAAATTACTGAAAAGAAAATTGGTTCTGTTCTGTCTCAAACCAGGGCAGTAAGTTTTCTTCTAAAAGAGGAATTTTTTATCAATAAGGAAGAAATAAATCATACATAAAATAACCATTTGGTATTCTGATAGCTGATTTTCACATAAACAGCAAGAAGCTGCTGTAAATTAAATGTCTCCTGCTGATCCACTTCCCTTTAAAACACAGTAGGAGGGGCATTAGTTAACATTAAGGGAAACACAATTATCTGCTGACTACATTGTATTAAGAATAGCTAACAGCAATAACTCTTTGACTTTTACCATCACTGCGGATGTATTAGAAAATGAGTTCATGTAAACATGTTGGACAGAAGTAAAATACTTCTTAATGATTTCACAGAGACATAGGATAGTTTGGGTTGGAAGCGACCATTAAAGGTCATCTGGTCCAACCTCCGCTGCAATGGGCAGGGACATCTCCAACTAGATCGGGTTGCTCAGAGCCCCGTCATGCCACTGTAATCCTTGACCACACAAGCAGTTTTTATTTGTGAAGAAACATATTAACCATGTTTAGTATGACCAGTTTAACATTATCTTATTTTCAGTGGGCACAGTGAAATAGTATTTGTGGTAAACATGAAATAAACTCAATTTTTTGCATATGTACATATATGTATATATAAATAATGTATTTTCCTCTTATACTTGTCTTACACCCATGTGTGGAAATATGGAAGATGGCTGTGTATGGTCCTTTGTCTCCAGAATCCTGTTATCTCCAGGTAGACCTCCTACAGCTACCTGAATACTGTATCTGAGAGAAAGATGAGGAAAAAATAGAAAACCAGAAAATACATAGCCCTTTCCAGAGAGTTCAACCTCAGGAAATTTACTTTCTCATGTGGTGTTTTGTAATCATTCTTCCAGAGTGTTCTGCCCAAAAAAGTGAAGATGTCTGTTTGGATTTGTGTGTATAAATAAAATGTTTGTCTCAAGTGTTTGCTTTTAGTGATGTTTCTACTAAGGCCAGTTGTACTTTTTACCTAATTATTTCATATTCAGATACAATTATTTGAATATGATTCACTTATTTCAAATAAGTGAAAATTATAAGTTATGTCCTAACCTAAAGCAAAAAGACAGTTAATCTGTACTCGCATCAGTACTAGTGAGAGATTATTAGTTTTTTTTTAGTTCTATATGCTTTAACAATGTGAAACCCATTTTTTGTGGTTAAAATCATCATTTTTCTTATGAATATTTTAAATGATCAAATAATAGAAATAATATTGCTTAAAAGAATAATGTATATGCTAGCTAAATTTTGCTTTTTAGTTATCTCAGAGCAATTATTTTAAAAGATCTGGAACTAATTCTGAGGCATGTTGCAGAGCTGTTGTTTTAAAACAGCTTGTGAGTCATGTAGAGAGAGAAGGAAGAGATACAAGGAAAAAGGTACAAAGTACACATATTTTTGCTGATAAATGATGTCTAGAGGCATTTTTGCCTTTTGGAAGTATGTTTATTTAAAATTATAATATGCGACTTTAGAAGTCCCTTGCAATTAACAGAAAATATTTCTAAAACCAAGTTCTGTTGCAGAGAACTCTGAGCATTACATATATGATAAATAATTCCTCCTATGAGCAATTCCATGTGTTTTCAATGCTAAAATTTGAATCTCTTCTTGTTGGCATACAGAAATGACAGATCTGTTAAGGGATACAGTACTCCTCATTCTGAAGTTACTTGACCCACCTGTAAAAAAGAAGACAACTCTTGGCCCAGATTATTTCTTTTCTATCTGCCATATCAGCCAGAACAACAACTCTGTCCACAAGTCTAGTTAAATAGTTATATTTTATTGAAACTCATTTGATCAGTGAAAAATTGATTGCTTTGATCACTGTGACATGGATGAAGTCCAGAGTGTTACAATTCAAAAGGGCCGCATCCTGCCTGTGTTCTTTTTTGAGTAAGACTTTTTTGTTGTTGTTTTGCATCCACTGTATCAAGGAGAGTCAGATGTGGAAACTCATTTTTGCATTGTATTAATGTTTCTGCCACACTTCTCAGGCAAGGCAGGATGCGCAGATTGGAATGCTAGTGTGTTTGTTTTCTGAAAGCCTTCAAGTGGGCCATCATACTCTTAATGATGGTCTTGGGTGTACTTCTAAGCCCAGACCTTTAGAAAAGAAGTAGGAGCTACTCCCTTCTGCCTCACTGTCTGGCCAAATATTACACCTGAGACCTGCCTTTCTATGTCTCAACTGGATTCAATACAAGCTGTCTTGTGAATAGGAAATTAATTTAAAGAGCTGCAGAGAATAATGATGACTTACATAGTCTTACTATATGTGGTGGTATATGGAAATTATGAACTGTAAGAGTCAAATGAGAATGACAATCTCTCAGCAAACTTTTTTGATTACAGAGACCTACTGTTCCAATGGTAGTTACAAACTTAGCGATGAGTAGCGCGCACTGGAATTTGAACACAAGTACATTTAAAATGGAAAAGATAGTGCCTGAGTATGTCCCCACTTTGTGTGTGTGCTTCAACCCTTTGATTACCATGGAAATTTGCTATTAAATGTTGGGAATCTGTAGGGAGATATATTTGGCTGCCTTTTTTATGCAATTTATTTCTAGTTGCTTTTGAAGAATGAAATTTCCATACCTCATTAAGATGCCTCAGTCTATTGCAGCATAATTTAAAATACAGCGATATAACTCAATATTTGTTATTATTTGTTATTAAATATACTTTCTTTTATTTGAAAAAGAAATATTTTGGATAATATTCAAATGGCAAATTTTTTCATAAAAATGATGCTTGTTACTTGGGACACTTTTTAGACTCTGTTATGCTCTGTTCCTTTCACAGCCCTTGAAACATTAGTGGTCTGTATTGTCTTTGGATATGAGGCTGTGTTTGTTTTGCTCTCTCCTCCTGGCACCATTATCCCATGGAAGCCCAGGATTTGTTATATCTTGCACTAGGCTGTTTGGTTCGCATTATACTATTCATTATAGGAAGGCCTTGTAAGAGAAATGCTTCTGATACACTTAAGCGCTCTCAGCTCTTTTCTGTTTCTTTATTTTCTCATCATTTTTTTTTAGGTCAGACACAGTAAGGCTACGTTTATATTATCTAGGTGTATTAGCATTGAAAAGCATCCTTGTGTGTGCTGCTTGTACAGCCTCTTGGGCATGTTTTTGAAGTTTTCTGTTTTACCTGTGTTGTAGGGGCCGTTTTTGAGGTGAAGTATACTACGGTGTGAAAGGGAGAGGCGCTTCCCACCCCCCCAAAAAGGAGTCATGAATTCATGTGCTTTTTTTTTTTTTTTTTCCTACAGATGTATGTCTACTTAAAAAAGCAACCGGGGGAGGGCTGTACAATGTTTAAGTATTCTCCATGATCTGAAAGCTTTGTTGATTCTTTTGACAGGGTGTTTTTTTATTTATGTGCAGAGGGAGATCAGATTGAAATTAATGCCATTTATAAGGCAGCGGGTCATAATCTTTGCTTTAAGAGAAACATTGGACTTTTGTTGTGGTTTAGCCTGGGCTGGCCACCAAACGAATGACAGATGCTCTCTGTTAACCTCTCTCTCCCTTCCCAGAAGAGAAGAGAGAGAGAATAAAGGAACCAATATTGAACTCCCAAGATCACAATCACACCACCAGCAGGCACTGGGAAAGTCCCAGACTGGACTCAGCGACTGATGGGAACTGGATTCCAGAACGTACAGACCGGGATCAAAGGCAGATGAACAGAGTCCTCTTCGGATGCAGGCCAATGAGGAAAAGAGGCTGACCCCTTTGATCCCTCAGCTTTTTTATACTGAGCGCGTTGCACATGGGATGGAGCACTCTGTTGGTCAGTTTTGGGCCACCTGCCCTGTCCGTTCCTCTCTGTAGGTGCAACCCCTCTGCGCTCTCCCGCTGCCGTCCCTCCAGCTTGGTGCAGAACAGAGTTAGGTGACCTGGCTTGTTACAGGAGTAAGTTTAAGCAAGAGCCTCTCTGCTTACCATTCCTTGGTATTAACTGTGAACATCAGCCTTTGTCACTCTGGAAGCGTACACTGCCTGAAGAACATGCTGTTAATTTCAGAGAGGGCAGTTAGTTAGAAGAGACTTGCTGAAAAGTGAAATTACTGAAAAGAAAATTGGTTCTGTTCTGTCTCAAACCAGGACAGACTTGGGCATTGTTTATTAGTGTGGTGTGCTTTGAGGACAACTATTGACCTAAGGCATTTCTTCAACTGAAGTTTATTATAAATCTTTTCCAAAATGCGCAAACCCAAAAATTCTCTTTTGAGGTATCAAATAGTACGTATTTGACTAAATTGAATGCAGTAAGTATATTTTCATATCATTGAAGTCAGTTGTCCTGAAGGCATTTGAGCCAAGGCATCATCCAGCATATGGAGAGGGAACTCAGAAATAAAAGTCCTGAAGTGATTGTCTTTTGGCTTTACCTGCTCATACATTAGGTACCGAGTTTATGTTGGGATTCTGAATTTGTGACAGAGGAACACTGTAAGAGTGACTGAGTTGTAATAAACTAAAATGATGGTAGTGGTGTATCCTGTGTTAGTAGGGAAGAAATTTTTTTGTTCCTTCATTATTTCTCAGTATAAGTAAACTGTCTCCAAATGCTAGAAGCAAAATGGAATAAAATATGAACTTTGTTCTTTACTACTTACATTATCTTCTGTGAAAAATTTGGTTTCTTGAACCAAACTCCTTCGGTTTCCTGAAAGGCCTTCTAACAATTACAAAATTTTCACTGCTGTCTTTGTCTTTTGGAGGATTTTGCTATGGTGTTACATTCTTTAGAACATGATCTCCTGGTTATTTTATCTCTCAAATTTTTAAAACAATTCTGGCAAGAATAATTGCACTCTAATTTGTTATTCAAAGATTTATATATCAGACTTTGATCATATTTCTTGAAAGTGAGCATGTATATCCACAAAGTTAGGGATAAATTATCTAAATTTTTTTTAGAAAATTGACCTCTTTCCACAAGCCCTTTTAAAGAAAATAGGAGGAGCAGCAGTACCAGGAAGGACTGTACTCATATATTTGGTACCTGGTTGACTATAGTAAAATAATCTTCAAATGAAAAATGATCTATGTAATTATCACTATAGTTCAGTGACCATCATAAGGCACAGAATGCTGCTCGGTGTCATGAGTGTGCTGCATTCACAGGGTGTTACCTCTTATTTCTATGCAGTTTTCATTCTCCAGGAGTATTTTGTTCCAATGTATTCTTGCAGCAGTTCTTCAATATCAGATTATATAACTACAAATGCTTTGAAAGGCTTTTATATTTCAGGACACATCTGAGATGCAGGAAAATCTGGGCAAAAACTTCGTGCTTTTGTACCATTGCATTGTTTTGCCTTTGCTAGTGGCAAAATTACTCTGTCATGATAGGATTATCACAGAATGGTTGAGGGTGCAAGGGAGTTCATCCGGAGTTCATGTTGTCCAACTCTCCTGATGAAGCTGAGCCACCTAGAGGTAGTTGCCCAGGACCATTTCCAGACGGCTTTTGAATAGCTCCAACCATGGAGGCTCCACAGCCTCCCTGGCCAACCTGTGCTAGAGTTCAGAGGGAACCTCCTGTGTTTCAGCTTGTGCCCATTGTCTCTTGCCTTGTCACTGGGTACCACTGGGGAGAGCCGGACTCTGCTGTCTTTGCAGCCTCCCTTCAGGTATTTATATACATTGGTAAGATCCCTCCTGAGCCTTCTCTTCTCTAGACTGAACAATCCCAGCTGTCTCAGCTTTTCCTTGTAAGGAACACACTCCTGTTCCTTAACCATCTCTGGCCTTTCATTGGACTCTCTCCAGTATGTCCATGTCGCTTTTGTACTGGGGAGCCCAGAACTGGACACAGTACTCCAGGTGTGGCCTCATCAGTGTTGAGTAGAGGGGAAGGATCACTTCCATGGCCTGCTGGCAATGCTTTGCCTAATGTAGCCGAGGTTACCATTAGCCGTCTTTGAGACAAGGGCACATTTCTGGCTCTTTATCACTAATGGGAGAACATTTTGAAGCTGGAGATGCACTGAATACTGCCTCTTGCCACAGTCCTCTTCAGAACCATATCCTATACAAGCAGTTGCTTTTTTTACTCTGTTTTCTGGGTACCATCTTCAGAACCATGGTACCTCAGCTCTAAAGAGTGCTCTGGAACCTGGTAATGGGAAAAGTACTGTAAAGCCACACAGTTGTATTGAAAATCTGTTATTTTGCACAGTGAAGAATAACGTTGTGGTCCTTTATGGGATATGTAAGGATTCACAGGATTCTTGGTAAATGATGGGGGGGGGGGGGGGGGGGGGGGATGTGCATATAATTTTTCATATGCTAAGATGGTACCAAAATAATGACAGACTATAAGAAACGTTGCTTTATTAGATTTCTCTTTTAATAGAATCATAGAATGGTTTGGGCTGGAAGGAACCGTTAAAGATAACCTAGTCCAACTCCCCTGTTATGGGCAGGGGCATCTTGTGCTAGATTGGGTTGCTCAAAGCCAGATCCTTTGCATTTACTTTATAACATATCTTGGGATTCAGCCATCAAAGAATCAGGCAACCTGTATCACTACTGCTATCACTGCTCCCCTGCTGAAGTACTCACATATTGTCTACTTTCACACATACTTACTGATTTTTAATAGAGTAGTTTGAAGTCTTCAAAGGAATAATTATTTTAACTGAGCATTACATGACATGATGCAACTGCTAACAAGCTTGCTGTATGTTCAAATTTAAGGTTGAAAAATGAAGTTGTATTTATTTTTTTCACACATAATATTTTTATTGAGATTTCACAAAATTTTAGATAACTGAAATAGGACTGTCTAGATAACTTAAAAACAGGCTTCTCTGATTCTAAACACATCTTCAATTCTCAGTGCATTCTAGCAAAATGCTGGATCTTTATATGTTTGGAACTGATTAACACAAATCTTTCAGCAGAAACTACATTTCAAGTGTATAATCTTGACACCATTCCTTTTTTCAGTATTAAGCAATAATGGGGTTTCATTGTCCTTTGATCCTCACATAGAATCCCTTTTGGTTAACATTAGGTTTAAATTTAGTACCAGAAAATTCAGCTTTGCAAACTCCCAAGTCATCTCTAAGAGTTTTTTCACTTCAAAAATAGTGTGTTTGTCCAGAAAGGACATGCTACACAGCTTTTAGATATGTTAGAAAACATTGAAAGTATGCTCATTTCACTGTCCTACAACTGAAATTATACTTAAAAAAGAAAAACCTACAAAATATAATAAAGATCAAAGCACATCTCTTTTCTCCCACCCCCAGGAGTAGGGAAGGAAAAGAGAAACAGAACAAAGTGGATAAAAATGGAATTAAGAAAGAGGCAGAAAGAGACAGATAAAATATTCATATTAAATATGAAGGCTTTCACTTTGCTGTTCTACAGGATAAATAGTCATCACCCTCACACAAATTTTTCAATAAAAAGCCTTTTAAAATTATTTTATGCTATTTTTACAATAATTAAAAAGAATTATTTTTAAAAATAAAAATATTACTGAAACGATTCTCAAAACATTTGTAATTCTGAAAACTGTTGTTACTGAGGGTTTTTTTTAAGTTTCAGATAATTACATATTAATGTTAAGAAGTATTTTAAGTAATACATCGCCTCATTTAGGCCAGTTGTCTTATAGTAGTTTTTATGGTCTCCAGCAAACACGTTATCTTTGAAAATACTTCTTTGCTACATTTTGCCTGTGAATGAAAGACAAAAGAGCAAAACAGTAACATAAAATGAAACTATAAAATCTATACATTCTTTAAAGTAAAAAAAATCCATATTTGAAAACTGTCTAGCACTGTTCCCATCTTTTAAAAGGATTCAAGAATGGCTACAGTTATGAGAGTCTGGCAAACTTCTCTGCAGTATTAGAAAAAACTGACAAAGTGTAATTAAGGACAAAGTAATGAAACACTTGGACAAATATATGCTGGTAAGATCAAACCAGCCTGGTTGCCATAACAGTAAATCATGCATTCTTGACCTGCTAAATTTTTGGAGTCAACTGTACAGTGTATAAAGGGCGTCTTGAGGAAGTAATTTACTTTGATTTTTCAAAAGGATTTCTGATAAAATCTCTCACAAGAAACTAGTAAGAAAAATAAAGTAGCCATGGGGTAAGGCCAAATTCTGGAAGGATTATAAGGGAGTAAGCCAAAATAAACAAGGTTTTAATAAATAGCTTCTTCACAGACTAGAGAGGAATTCTTAGCAGGCAATATCAAACACTTAAGGAAAAAATAAGGTTTTATGGTTTTACCCAATAGCTAATAGTTTACCCTGTTCTAATGCTACCTAGATTGGTGATTTCCAATGCTTTTCCAGATCTGTCATGATTGCCTTTTCATCACAGTCCACCATGAAAGGATCACCGATGTGTTTTAGGTACCATTTGATTTTAACCACCCTGTTTTCTAATATTGTAGCTTCAAAGCACCAAATTGACATTGCTGCAGTCCAGTCCTTCTGACTTTGGTGCTCTGTTTTTGTCAGTGTCACTTGATGCAGCTCAAGTATTTGTGTGGGTGTTTAGTAAATTAGATCAGAAAACCAATCTTGGTCAAAATTAATCCCATATCCCCTCCAGCAAAGAGCTAGTGTTTTGCCAGGTTACTTTGCTGATCCTGTTCACCATGTAGCCACATAAATACATCTGATGACATGAGAGGGAATAGAGCAAAGGCAGGAATAACGACTGCAAGGGAGTCCTTCTGATGACAGTTCCTGTTTGTGCTTGCTTCCTGTTATTTTTGAAGCTGTGGCTAACTCTGAATAAAACAGGTAGTGAAATCAACTATATCCAGTTCAGACTTGAACTCTAGTAATTGCTAGCACAGATTTAAATGCAAGTGGTGAGAGATTTGTGATAAATGCAATGATGAGAGACATTCTATAAGTGTTGTAATAAAGTAATATATGCCTTTGGTGAAAATTAATGTGTAGCTCAGGCAGTTATACTGGGATCCATTTCACTTTACCTAAGCTTAACAGTCAAATTGGTGATAATTAAAAAAAAAAAAAAAATTATTTAAGCTAGCAGAATTCTGCCTGCACTATGATTACAAATAATACTGAAAAATGTAACCAAATTTTATAGAATACTTGAGAGTTTACAAAATAAAATATAACCATGCATTATGTACTTTGTTAAGCATGCATATTAATATAATATTTCACATCTATTTAAAAAATCAATCTTCAGTCTTTTTTTCAACTGGTTAGTAGTAATAAAACCAGGAAAAGCTGATTAGTTAGGTTAAATGCTAGTCTGAGTTATCTGTCACACAGAGGCCTCAAGAAAGCAGTAAATCACCATTCAAATCAATAAGTGAATAAATAGCTGAACTAACTTATTTATATTTTTGCCAAAAGAAATGTAGAGGTAAGAAAGACGTAACAAAAAATTTCCTGGTTCTTTGGTATCTTGATTACACCTGAATATTTTGACCAAAGATACTAGTGGATATTGGAGAGAAGTAATCTCTGAGTTTTTCACAATTCAGGTACTTGTGGCAGGTGTTTGACAGCAAAAGCATTATGAGCAGTAGGGGTGTAGTACCCTTTCTGGCTACCTTGCAAGAAGATAAACAGCCCATCATCTCGTTTCAACTGGCCTTCGGTGTTGGACAAAAGCAGCACGCATAGTATTTTAGCATGCACAGAAGCAGTCTAGGTTAGAGTTAATAGATTGATTGTGGCTGGAAAGGGCACAGTATCTTCAGAGCAGTGGATTTATAAAGTCTCTAGCTACATCTGCCATCTGTGAATCTTCTACTTAAATTTAGCCAAACTTCAGTTTGTGAAGTTTTTGAGGATAAGGTAAGAGTGGCTTTTGTTGATGGAGAGAGCCAGAGAGGTGTTGGAGAGGTGATGGAGAGGTGATGGTGTTGATGGAGAGATCAGAGAGGTGCCAGTTCCTCAGAACACAGTCAGGTCCCCAGGCAATCTGTGCCACCATTTATTCAGATTGATCTTTCGGGAAACAGTTTTCTTCAGGTTGCATGTTGCAAATAGTCATTGAGAATGCAAGGAAGGAAGCTGCACCATCTCTTAAACATGTCTTGTTTAACACTATCATTGATGATCTGAAAGAAGGAGGTATTAGAAAGAAGATAGCAAGTTTCACAGATGATGCTAAATTAGGCGGTGTTGCAAATATTAGTGAAAACTGATAATACAGAAGAGTGAAAGGAGGTTACATATACAGGAAAGAAATAGGTAAAATGGAAAGTTTTGCTTAGAAAATTCAAAGCTAATTATATAGAGAAAAACAATATGAAAAAAGTTCAGTATTAGAAATATGGACAGTGGTAACACTAAAGAAGCTACAGGGACAATAATTGAACTGCAAATTGTATGTGAATGTGAACTGGAACATGGAAGAAAATAAGCAATTTGATTTGGCAGGCAAACTCTCTTCTCCAGCTCTCTGATCTGCAGCGCACATAAATAAACTGTATTATCTTTCAGGATGGTGCATCTTGTCCTCTCAAGTTTACCTCACCAATTTTGTGAGCTGTTTGCAAAAGACGATGTATTGCCACAATGCAGCATTTTTATCATGTGCAAAGTTAATGCACAATGTGAGCTACATTGCTATAAGCAGAGAAATGATAATCCCTCACTGTATCTTTGAGGCCAGAGGTAGATGTGGTACAGCTCTTAATGGCAGAGGGGGAGGCTGCGTCCCATTTTCATTGTTTCAGGTCATTCCCTGCAGACTGAGTCGTGCGGTGAGGCATGCTGCCAACCTAAGAGCTGCAAAGCATATTTTTCACACTCAAATTTGCAGGTGCTGCACAGCCCTGCAGTTTCTCTCCAGCACTGGAGGAGCTAGAAAAGAAACTGCAGTGCTCTGCTCAACTCCAAACTGAACAAGTGAGGTGCTGGTGCAGTGGTGGAGAATGAGAGAGGAGGTCGAACACTGTCCTAATAATACTTTCAGTACTTAAATTTGTTATTAGCTATAAGCATCTCTGAGCTTTCTTTTCTCTGCAAGGAGGAGTTGAAATGAAAAAACTTTTTGGTACTCGAAGAATTGGCTTGTGGAAAAAAGAGCTGGACTTAGTTCCTGAATGTGGTTATGTCTACATTGCAGCTTAGGGGCTGAACCGTGGAGCTCACTAAAGCTGCTGTGCCCCTTGATGTGTCTCACTGCTTTGCAAGGTCAAATATAGGACACCTGTAGTATACCCTACAGGCTTTGAAAGGCTTCTGGAGCTCAAACAACCTACAAATCCATCTGCTTTTGAATTTCGCAACGTTGGGACCCTCCAAGGAAGATTCACACAGCTGACTTGCCATTTGCCATGTTATGTCACTGCAAGGCAGCTGATACTTGGCCAATGTATAATTGACACAGAAACATATTCAAACTTGCTAGGACTTGATCCAAGTTTTCAGTCTGCAGCATGCTCCAAATCTATCTCACTTAAACTTCACAATAAACTTAGCATTCCTATCCAAACAGTCGGGGCCTGAGACAACTGTGGGCCTTAAAAAATGAGCTTTAAACCTAGACTCCACAAAACCCGAGATGAAGCCTTTATAACATGTCAAACAGATAACTGAAGAGAACTTGATAAGCATTCTCTCATAAAATATATACTGAACAATAAAATGGAAATTGGCATATGAAAAAGTACCTGTGTGGTTTAACATGAGTAATAGTAAATGAGAAGACAATATTAGGATGTTAGTATATGCTAACTCTTAGGAGACCTTGGATATGTACCCTGCATGCCAAAGCATGCTGAATGTACTGGAAATCTCCATTGCTTTTGTCACTAGAATATTCTACAGTTGCATGTAATTTTTTGTGCACATATACCCAAACATTTTTTTTTCTGTTTGCACAGCTATCATCTTCCAAGGGCGCTACCAGGTTTGAACAGCTTTATTTTATGCCGCGATTGCATTCATCCTTTCTGGCTGCAGGTTATCTTAGGAAATGGTGGTTTTCAGCCTGTCTCCTTAGGCACTGTGTGTCCTTCATACCTTCCTCAGAATTGCACTTGACATTTCAATATCCAAAACTTGGTATATGTGATACGTCATGTTGATTTCCACATGAGTTGGGCATCAGGAGGATTTTAATGTTCCTGCCCCAAAGAAACAAAATATTTCAATGGACTGATTTTGAAATTTTGAAAACAGAAGACATGAGATAGAACAAATAATTTAATAAACAGTGGAGTATAAATATTTTGTAGGAGAAATACATATGCAGAGCACTAGTGATGAGCTTGGCAGACAGACAGCAACGCTATCACAAAAAAAAGTTCTAAAAGAGCAGAAAAATGTTAACAGTTGGCCAGCTGTTAAGGAAAAACCTTATCCAAGTTCTAAACACTAAGCTGTAAAGAAGCAAGGAACTTAATGTGTCTGCAGCTGGGAAGCTGAGCATGAACGTGAAATTAGTGCCAGTGGAACATTCTCTCAGGGCAGGGCCCAGCTTACCATCTAAGCACTAACCTGAAGCAGTGTTAGTACAAATGTGGCAAGTGGATGTAACTATTTTTGTCAGCCTTTCTCCAGGTAGACTGAGTCAAACCTTAGACTAATTCAGTTACTCTGAGATTAATTGTGGCAGAGGTGGAAAGTACAGTGATGCTGGTCTGACTATTTCCATTGGCACTTCCTTGACATTTCTCTTTGTCCTACGTAGATTAAAAGCCTTAATTTATACAGCATGGCCTCGAATGTCAAAATGTATCTTCCTATAAGGCACTAATGCTTACTAATGCTTATACTAATGCCTAACTGCCTATAAAAATCTGCTAGCATTATTACATTTCCCCCAGTCTTCTTTTCTATATTTGTTCTTTGGAGTAGGAGTTGTCTTTGTTCTCTTTTTTGGTACAGCTCCTAGCACAATAAGGCCCTGATCTGAGACTGATTTTCTTAAGTAAAAAAGTTCTAGAGGAGATGTATTGGGAGTAAAAGTTTCAAAATAGATCTATGCCATCTGAGCTTCTGTGCTTCACTGCATGACTTCCATTTTAAAGACAGGGTCAGATTCAGGAGTAAAATAGTTGGAAAGATAAAGGGGTGGGGGTGGGGGGGGCCTATGTGAGACTTCTGCCAAAAATAAGATCCTCCATCTATAGTCCTGCAGTCTCTGAGACTGACCTGTCATGATGTGAAATCATGTACCTTGTGCTAGCCTTCATTTGGGTGATAAGAAAACACAAGAACAGAAGGTTACAACTGTTTCCACCAAAAAAAAGTTTAATGCTAAAGATACGGAAGTGTCATGCAAAGCGTTCATAACAGCTTAAATAATTATTTGATTGACTGGGGTACCATATCATGTACTCAACAACATTTCGGTCAAAAAGTGTAAATTCTAAAATATGTGAATCTTGTATTATTCAGTCAGATAATATAAACTGGAAGATTGGCTATGGGAGACTGAAAAATAATTAACAAGAAATAAGAGTTTACCATTATTAACATACTTTTAAAATTTCATTTTTCTTGATTGTAAAATAAATTTTTAAGGAACCTCATTTATTAAAGAACAGGGATGTATTAAAGAGTCACATAAAATACTTGCTGATAAGCAGTCCTTTGACTCTTTCAAAATCACTTTTCTTTGATAATTATACCAACTGACACCCCCAACCAAAAAGCAAAGCTTAACTGGCCCAGTGACTTGGGAAACACAGCTGTTCTCTAGGGAGGCTAAACAACGTATTATTCTGCATTTATTTTAATAGATATTTGCATGCATACACAATTTGTAAATACACATACTTTTATACATATAAGCAAAAAGAACAAAAAAGCCTCAGCAAACGATACTGTTGATGATTTAAGATTCCATAATCCCCTTTAGAGCCCCCTAATAGGTATTACATGCAGCAAAAACAAAAAAGGAAATTTTCCATTTTAACCAGGCCTCTTAATCCTGAGAAGTATTTAATCTTTTGGAAATGCTTCAGTGGCACATTACTGATGGCATGCAATAAAGGTAGTTGACCTGTCCCCTGTGGAGCAAACCCAAGGCAATCTGCCTAATCTCATCCTGGGAAACACATCCAGTATCACTGCAACTGGAGAAATTACATGGATATTTTTTCAGATGCCTTGCAAATGCATACACAAAAGTTATTAAAACAAGTTTTTTTCAGTTTACGGTTTAGCTTTTTGAAGTATCTCCCATGCCCTTGAAGAACAAAGAAGCCAGCTCTAGTTAAATTCTGGTTTTAAGATTGTCTGCAAAATGACTGTCATCCCCTTGAGAGGAAATAACTGGATCCCCACAATGCTGGGTTTCACAGGAAATACCGGTACAGTCAAAATCTAAAATAAACACATATAATTGGCATAATAAGAAATCCCTGTATTTAAGATATTTTGAGAATGTCTTAAAATAAAAAAAGACAAAAGAATTGTCTTTTCCCATTGTTGAGTGTCTTAAGATATAATACAATTTTGCTAAACTTTAAATACTCAAGTTGAAGTTTTCTGTGGCAGGTGTATGCCTCAGGCAGAGATGCATGTAGTTCTTTCCTTTTTTTGGAAGGCTTAAGCAAGCAGAGCGCATCTATGCCTCACAATAGGTTTCATAGGAAAACATTTTTGCCCCTATGAAAAATGTTTACAATTACCAAGGAAACTGTATTATCTTCATGTTCTGGAGCAGTGGCCTAAAATTTGGCATGAGCTATCCTGTGAAAATCTGCCTACATTTGGCTTGTATTTATAACCTGCTGGGNAAAAAAAAAAAGGAAAAGCTTCCATGTTTTTAGCCATTAGGGTTTGGCAGCTATCTTCTCCAAAGCTGCTTCTGCTCTGGGTCTGCTCCTTGCCGGGACTGAAGGGGCTGAATGGGACTCTGTGCAATTCCTCCTCTCTTTGACAAGTATTGTGGTTTGGAGAACAGAGCTTGTAGCAGGAGATTATCTCTCTTTTAGAGTCAAAGAACCCCTGCTGATGCCACAGCAATAAAAGGAAAACTGCCTAAGTGGAGCATTAGGAGCTGGATCTGAGTGTTACAAGGATGGGGACAACGATGGAGCACAGGAGAAGAGAGAGTCACTGAAATTATTAGCCAGATGTGAAGACCGAGAAAAGTGGAGTTAAAATGTAAAAAAAAATAGAGAGGAGTGGGAACAATCTGGATCTCGGAAAGGAATTATTTGACTGGGAAGGCCAGCAGGGAATCTATGGCTGTAATATGGATGTACTGGAAATAGCAGCAGTGCAGGATTTATGTTTGGGAAATGATAGATAGGTATAGACATTTGCCTGCCCCTAGAACTGGTTTTTAGCTCCTGCCAGGTAATAATTCTGTAGGCCAGATGAAATGCATGTCTCGCCTTCCTCTTGTGGCTGATTCACAGAAGAGTGACAGCTTTTCACTACTCAAATACTTTTCTACATTGCATGTCAGAGGTCTGTGCTGCACCTGAAAACTCAAACCAGTTGAGTGTACGTGCATGTGGTGGAACTGCTGCTTATAATTTTTGCTTTTTAGAAGCCAGGATGTTGCACTGACTTTCCAAACGTAGTCTTACTGTTCTTTAGGCTTTTATGCTTAACGTTCACTTACTTCATTGAAAATTCATAATGGCAAGTTTTTTACTGAAACCTGATATGAACTGGTCATTCTTAGAATACCCTTAGAGTCTAAGTGCTTTGTGTTTCTGTCATCACATGTCTCTGAGGAGGGAAACTCTAAATCAGAATATCTGAGGAAAGAGAATATTTGAGACATACAGAAGCTCATAGAACTTAAAAGACAGGGGTACGGGGTAAGCTCAAAATGCAGCTGCCAGAAAAATGTTCCTGATGAGAAATTTGCAAGGACTAAGGATTCAGTAGATTTCTCTCTGGTCATTCAGTTGTGCTGCCCGATTTACTAGAGCTCTAGAGATGAGAATCAACCCATTCCTGCACACTGAGTGGTGCTCTGTATTTACGATCTTTGATTGTGTTGGTAAGCATTGGGGAGTTTCCTCTGCCTTTGTACAGTAGCACTAACTGGGCCATTATGCAACTTTAGTACTTTTCTTTTTTTACTATTTACCGTTTCTTCCTTGCTGTCATTCTAAATAGCACTGAATTTACTTCTGCATAAAATTACAAATGAAGTTTTGTAATGAAATATAGAAAATAATATTTTGACCACACTTCTACTAAGTATGCAATGTTTTGTCATGGTAAATGCTCCCCACAGATATGTCTTATGATCACTGTTGCTTAAGAAAAATACAGACATCCAAGTGATAAAGTCTATTGCAAGATCAGTGGAACTGAAACTCCACTCTAGCTAGGAAAATTAAGTCAATTCCACAACTAAGAGAAATGAGATGACTTACTCATAAATCCCTAGCAATCTTCATCTCTTGGACATCACAGCTAATGAATAACCATTTGTTTACAAATAGGCTATATCATCCTCTGGTAGCTGGAATTCTGTGAAGCTAGATCGTATTTACCTCTTTCTGAAGCCTTCCAATAAAGCTTCGAAAAGGTTTCCCTTTGACTACCTTATGTCTATAAAAATTGAATCTACCTTACGGCCTTTGGATATCGTATTAGGTACAACTCTTCTCAGACTATGCCAAAACCTTGAAATAGCAGAGTGAGGATTTTTTTAAGATGGTTTAATGTAATAATGTAGCTGCATTTCCTTTAGCCTTTAATTGTACTTAACTGAACAGGTTAATTATCTTTTGCACTTAGCATGAATATTTTTTCCTAAAACTTAGATCTATCAGACAACTGAAAAGTTTTCAAGATAAACAATGTTGAATGCATCCTGGTTATTAGCGATGTTAAACAATGAGAAGTAAAACCAAAATTTGATTACCAGTGTGCACTTGAACAAGAGTAAATTGATTCTTCCAAAGCATGGATTTCAAGATAATTTTTAAAAACTTCTCTCCTCTTTGAACTATTTTGTTGTGAAATCTCTATTTTTCAGTGTAGAGAAAATGTTTATTGATAATTCCTTCTGAAGAAGAACAGAGATTTCACTCACTGAAGCACCGGCACTGGTTGTAAAGGCTGTCCTTTTTTACTTTGTCCCCACTGTCATGGTTTAACTCCAGCTGGCAGCTAGGACCGCACAGCCGCTTGCTCAGTTCTCCCAATTACCCATCTAGAAGGGTAGGGAGAAGAGGGAGAATAAGAGAAGAAAGAAAAAAAAACCCTTGTGGGTTGAGATAAAGACAGTTTAACAGAGCAATGACAGAAAACAAAAATAACAATAATAGTAATAATAATGGTAAAAGAATATACAAGATGAAGAGATACAACACAAGTCACTCTCACCATCCAGTGAACTGGTTGCCCATCCCATCCCAAGCGGTGATCGCAGATCCCTGTACCTCGGGCAACCCCCATTTATATACTGAACATGACATCTGTGGTATGGAATATTCCATTGGCCAGCTTGTTCTGTCTATGCTTCTTCTCAGCTTCTATGGGAAGCTGAAAAAAGTCCTTGACTAATATCAACAGTCAACAACTGGCAACAACTAAAACAATATGCATTATTGACATACCTTTCATACCAAATCTGAAACGCAGCAGCTACTAGAAAGAAAAATAACTCTATCCCAGTTGAAACCGGGACATCCCTACATCACATTTTTCAGTTGCCTCCTGAAGACAAAATCTCTTTAGTCAAGTATTAGTGAGATAACAAAGAGTTGTATTTTAACTAGCACAGGTAACTTGGTTGCTGTGCCAAAAGTTCAAGTTTTCATTTTTGAAAAAGAAATTACTGCAGAGAATTTTTTTCCCCATGACTCTTAAAATATATACCAGTAATAAACCAGCACCTTTTCATGGATTCACTTGAAGACCTGAGCTGTGAAATTTCAGCTCAAGAAATTATGAATTCTTTGTACTACGACAAGTAATGCATACTAAACTTGTTAACCCAGAACTGGCAAAACGAGATCTTCCATTACAACAGTATCTTTTCATCTTTTTAGTGAAATCAATACCTGTGATTGTAACTTTCCAGATTTCCAGAATTTCCACTTGAGGGCATGTGTGGCCAATATAGTCCTACATTTTATATCCTTTTGGATATAATGGTCCTACATTTATATATTTTCAATTTATATCTCTTCTGTCTGCTACTCATGAATCACAATCTTATTCTTCAGCTAGTTTGCTGCATTCATTTCATTTAAACTTAGTTTTGGCTCTCTGAATCAGGCTGCTGTTCTTTTAATACTTGTCCATAATCAGCTACACCAATTAGCATGTTTCTGCGTGGATTAATTTCGTTTTCCAACATCATAAAATTATTTTGTCAATCGTGATTTTATTCTGGTTTTTTCCCCTGGAGACTGCTTTCAATTCTCCTTTGTGTTTCACGGAAATTTTCAAATTTCCATTGATAAACACTCTTTTTTTCCTGGAGAATATTGCTTTTCCCCAATGCCATAGCGTTTCTTGCTTGTAAATGCTTTTCTCGCTCGTCCTGAAACATGGCAAATGTGACTGAGCTACAAAGCAGGGATGGATTTGTTTGCCATCTACCCCCTATTCCTTTTCACATATAGGGGTGTAGGTGTGTACATGTAATACGGAAATACATGCTTTATGTATGTTTGTGCTTTATATACTGATATATATACCCGTATGTTTAAATGCACAAATACAGAGTCATCTGAGTGGACTTTTTAAATGAAACATAGAGATTGGCTTTAATATTTTCTTGTCTTCTTTGTTTTTGTGTATGCTGCAGACATACTTGAAACATATTAAGTATTTCCTAAACAGAGAAGAAGAAATTTCTCAACTAGGAATTCTTGAAGTTGGTTTGTTGAGAAAGAATAACTGAAAGGCAGTATTACCTGCTTGTACCTATTTAACCTTCCCATCCCTCTGAATCACATCCCAGAATACTGGTTTCTTCAGTAGGAGGCAAATCTTAAATAAGGGCTTGAATGTTCCCCTTAAATAGATTGTTATGTTGTTTTGGCAGGTAAAAAAAATAAATCAGTTATTAGATGTCACAGGGCTGTAGAATCACCAGATTGTTTAGAACTTCAGTCTGACTGATAGCACAGCGCTGGAGGATGCAGCTGTAGAAATCAAAATGCATATTTAAACAACAGTGAGTCATTAGCCTTGTTGTTTGAAAAAGTAATGTCCACTGATTTGAATTTGCTTTGCTGTACTTTATTTTGGATTTTTAAAAAGCCTTATAAGTTTCTTAGAGTATTAGACTTTTATATGGGTAAAGAGAACATCAACAGTTACAGGAGCTACAGTAAGAAATGTTTTTTACACTGTCAATAAAATTTGTGATTTTGGGCATAAATTAATGACAGTGTGGTGGGAATTAAGAAGAAATGTCTAGTACAGACTAATTATTATATACTTATTCAATACTTTTGCCTGCTTATTTTCCTTTGAAGAGCATGTGGCACTGGGCACTGTCAGGATATTGGAGCAGGAGGCCTGTCGGTCTCACCTAGGATGTCAATTCCTAACTTTCTTCTAATTTACTTTAGAAAAGACAGAAGTGCCTAATATAGTCAACACACAAATAATTATTCCAGACCAGTTATTGTAGGGTTAGCAAAACAGATAACTTGACATGCTTATAAAATCTGTATAAATAGAGCCAAGTAGGTAAACTGTAATGTTGCTCATTAGAAAGTAATAGAAATGCAAATTGATTTCACAGAAGGCACACAATACATTTTTTTTCTGCAAAATTGTTTTGGTTTTGTGAGACATCAGTGTGATAATGCCACAAGAAACAGCAGGCATCTTGCTGTTGCTTACTTCTAAGAAGACAGGGGTTTTCCCAGTACCAGACCTGCTCAGGTTAATGTACAGCTCTATTATTTCTAGTAATAGCTGTTTATCTCTTTGACTATCTTCCAGACAAAGCTCTTCCATTATACCAGAAAACTTCACTAGATCTACTACACGTAGGCTCTGTCTTCAGGGACATACCCTCTAGCTCTCAAATTTGAATTCCTTTTTTAAGTATACTAAATTTTGCTTTGGTGGAATACCATTTGTCTTCTGTTCAGCTGTGAAGTGACTTTCATGAGAACACAAGGTAATTTAAGAGCTATTACCGCTCAGGGCTTGAATCCTGACTACTATGTACACAGAATGATGTGAGAGCTCGGGTTTCACATGCTGGCCCAGTGTTCCCAGAGGGCCAGAGCTTAAACTCTGGCAACCAAATTTCCATCGAGGTAGGTACAGGTAGATCAAAGGAAAGTGCCTTTTGGAGGCTGAGGATCGATTAAGTGGCTGATGAGGAAGTAAAAATATCATATCTCAGATTGCTATTGGACTCTGACTTTAGCTGTTTTCTGCAGCTGAGGGTTCTGGTGCTCATATGAAATGGGACAAATAGCTGAACAGACAAGCTCAGACTATGAGTGAACGTGATTTTATTGTATGAGGGATAACACTATCTCTTAGAGGCAAGTGCAAGAGTTAAACTGGACAGTGAACAGGTCAGCAGTCCAGTTCTTTTCCCTGGCAGCTGAGTCTTGTGTTTCAGAATCTAAGCATTCACTCTCAGTAAATTTTCTCTAGCTCTTGCTACAATATCCTGTCAAACACAAATAAATAATGAAATAATATATTTGAAAGGCAAATAGGCGGAGTCCAATGGATCGCCCCAGTGCACAGGGATCCACTGGGCCGGAGTAGCTGGGACTGTGCTGATGCAGAATTCAGTGAAGGACCTAGATCAGTGCTGAAGATGGCATAGGGAGATGTTAGCTGATTAACTCAGCCTCACACCTGTCCCGATCCAGGAATTTTGTGCCTGGTCACATAACTGGCACCATTGTAAAGTCCAAACATGCCATGAGTCTTCACGGCAGGATCAAACAAGAGTATGAAGAGTTATGAATTATACCTGCTTGTAGCAAAGAAATAGTGACTTCTCTGAGGTTAACTGACCCCTATAGACTGTCAAAATTATGAACTACTTCACTGTCAATTAAAGGGCACAAGAAAGGAAACAGACAAACTCACTCTAACATCTACATGATGCCTGGCGTCTTGATTGTCTGATCTTAAATTGTGTTATCTCATTTTGGTGTCATTGCTGGAAATAGATTAGATTTTATCTGCAGCATTGTATTGGGGTTTTTTGCTTTTGCAGAGCACTACTCAGAACCAGATTTTCGAAATACGACATCTATTTTTCGGGTACAATTTTGAGCACTGCCTTTTCTGCAAGCAAATGATAAAATATACAGATATGCATACAAACCTCAGCTGTATGTGCTAACTGAATACAAACTAAGCACAAATGGGCTTTTACAGATGTAAATTCTATCATTTGCTTGTACAAGTGACAGTGATAAACAACCACACACAACAGTGATTTGCATGCACAAAGCCGAAGTTTAGCCCTGAGTGCTTTTTGAGACCTTAAGTGTCATACCTCGTTGACAGCATATTTGACCTGAGAACATCAGCTTTTTAATCAAAACATTTCCTTGCAACTTCAGTTTATTTTCTTTATATCCATTACCATGTCTATTTATTTTCAATCTGTCATCAAAACATCTATCTCTGAATGGTTAGGCTAACTGTTGTCTTTTGCTGAACTATTGCTAATATGCTGGCAGGCATTGCTATTCAAGTATATTTGCCTAATTTTGGGTCTCATCCTACTCATTTTGAAATTATTGGGCATCTTTTCATTGGCTTTTTGGTTGTACACTCCTTGGGGCAGGGATATGTTTTCCATTGTTTTTGAGAGTACAGTACCAGTGATGATGTCCAAGAAATACAAGTAGACAATAACCTATTCTTTCAAGGAACAAAAGGACGTTCTTTTTGATGCATTCATCTTTCATCTCTCTTGAGTTTGCCATTCAAAGTCAGAAAACTGTTTGCAGGGTTTTCACTTTCATCAATTTCCTAGGTTTTTGCATCTTACGGTCTTCTCATATATCCTCATTGACTTGCTTCATACTCAGTTGTTCAAATGTTTGCTTTTAACTCTACAACTGCGGGTATAAAATTAAACAAAAATAAATTTCTTTTGTTGCTTTTGGAAAATCTGTGATATGCCACTCAGCAAATGTTTCTTTAAAATTTTTACTAGGGTTTTTTTTTCTCGCCTATAGCATCCTGCAAAAGCACAAATAGTGGAAATGTAGCCTTTACAATTAAGGAGACATTGCTAGCTCCAAAGTATGCATATATTGGAATTATTTATGGAATTTAAAATTATTTTGGAAACAGAAAGTTCAGTATTTTGTGTTTCTCCTTCAAAGCTCAGTCCTTTATTCCACCTTGTAGCTGTAGTATCAACCTCAAAACAGGTTTATCCTAGGCAAAGACAGCAAACTCAGACTCTTTCCTAAAGAGTCAAGTGGTGAAGACTATACTGTTTAAATACATACTCTTTGACTTAGTGGATTCAGCTTGTTGCAGATTAAGACCTGAATATAGTAGACAAAACTGTAAAGCCCTAAATAGTCCCCCCAGTCCCAGCAGTTGAACAGAAGAGTAATTGATAATGTACATAATTGTCATCAATTTTTAGTTTTAAGATGCAATGAATTGTATTTGGTCTTATTTATGCTTAAACGTAGTTTGATTCTTTAATTTATGCTTAACACACTTTTTTTTAAAAAAAACAAATCTAAGAAACTTGGTGAATTTAAATGTGTTTCCAGTCTGCAGAAGGAACAAGGAGAGAATGGGGCATATCTCAGCAGGGCCAGAGAGCTAGGAGAAGCTGGAAGAAGTAGTCAAATTGAGCAGTATGCATTAATTTAAAAATTAGAAGCAGAAACATTTTAAGAAGGTGGCTTTGTGCATATTGTTTACCCAGATACTACCAAATGGATTACTCATCTATTTTCATCATCAAGAAAATTCTCCAGACTTCAGTTTTGACAGTTTTAAACAAAACCCATCACCTCAGCTCAAAACTACATTTGCATATGTATATATGCAGTCTGCTACAAAAAAAAGGAAGATGCTATTAGCACATTGAGCCCTTATGCTTCTCTCTACTACAAAGGACAGAAGTGAGAAGAGATTGGGGGAGGGGAAAAAAAAAAAAAAAAGGCAAGGAAGAAAGGGATCGGTGGAGCTAAACACCGAACTGTTCCGGCCACTCTCCTTACCCCATGGCGTTTTCTAGCTCTAAGAATGCTTCTCTAGGATCCCATTGGGCATATCAGGAATAAAGGCACATAGGAACGCTGCACAGCATGGACAATCAGACAGGAGTTAGCGCTCCTGAGACCTGCACTGGTTCCTACACAAATCTCTGCATTTTACACAGCAGAGCTGTGAGCAGCGTGGGGGCTTCAGGTCAACTGGGGAAGCAGAAATGCTCGAGGGCTAAACCCACGCATATTCTTTTTGTCTCTGTCTCTCCCTGTTAGTGGGACTCTCAACTTCAGTGGACTAGTCCTTGCACACCAACCCTTAGCTGCCACCGGAGATGTTGTATCCCTTGTAGAATATTCTCATGCCTTTGTCTGCTCCTGAAAGTTTAATCTCTGGCAATGAAGCTTTGGCATCCATTAAGAAATAATATAGAGCATTTCTTTCCCCTTTGTTTTAATGCATCTCCCTTTTGTTTATTTGTTTTTAACATATTATTATTATGACAAATTACTTTTTTCCCCATTTTCTAACTTAAGTGAACTCAGTGGATGCTTTCCTTTCCAAAAAACTGAAAACTAGGTCAATTTTTTCAATTTGGCACGGATCCAGGCTTACCACAGGAACTGAGAAGACTGCAGCAGCACCCAGTGAAATACAGATGTTTTCAGACTGTCTGAAGCAAATGTCTCTGTGGCTGTGCTGCCCACCCATTTGCCTCAGAGCTGCATTTCCTTTCTTTGAGTCTGCTAGGTTAGGCTTTCTGTCCCACCCAGTGATGTCTTGACTAACTATGAGCACAGGCCAACTCTCAGAAAATTTTATTTATCACACATAAGAAAAGTTTTAAAATGTAGCAGCTGATTTGATTTTTGTGGGGTAAGATTTTACTCATTACTAATCTACTATTAACTTAAAAATGTCTCTGTATTATTTCTTTACAAAGGCATCAATTTGTTTGTTGTCAGCACTCCTCCTACATTGATAGATCATAAAAATCTAAAAAACCCCAAACTATAGATGCAAAGATGAATCACATGCAAGATACTAATCCATGAGTGTAAACAGGTTAAAAAAATGAAAACCATCTTTGTTTCGAAATGGAGTTAGACCAGAGTTTATAAGGTTATTTACAGTTTACTTAAATGAAACATAACTTCATAATTGAATTTCCTGGTTAATTTTTTCACAAAAATGTTAATCTAGTAGAAAAATAATTTGCATATAGCTACAAAAAAACCTACTTAAATGTTTGAGATGATATTGTATCACCTGCCAGAAAACTCGCACAGAATCGCTGTCTCCTTGCTGTTCCTAACAACGTGTCGTTGCAGCATGAGGAACACAGCAGAAATGGCTGCTTCTTTTTCCACCTCACACAGCAATTTTGAGGGGAAGAAAGCCTTCCATATACGCTGCAGTACACACATGTACTCAGTGACATTGCTTTGGAAAGTGAGTGCAGGGTCTGCATGGCCGTTGCTCTCTTTGTAATATCTTAGGCAAGGAAGGATGAAGCTCTAGCTATAGCCAGAATAGTTTTGTTTGTCAGTTACGTAGAATATAAAGGAGCTAGAATATAGAATATAGGAGCTATGTCATGAAGTCTCTCAACTCTATTTTGATGACTTCCTAGAAAAGGAGCTGTATGAACTCAGAAGACTTTCCAATGGTTACAGGGTTTTTTGTTCAAAAAAAGGAATGGAGATGAGTCTTTAAAAGGCTCAAAAAATATCACTCAGGGCTTGAGTTGTGCAGCCATTCTTTGTGGTGTCAGTACCTGTGAGCAAAAATGTTAGAATGCAGGGGAGAACTTGTATTATCAGAAGTGTGGGTGGAAATCTAGAACACAAGACACTTTTGAAAATGTAGCTTGTAATGTAGCCGTTTTCATGTGGGACTGTAGAGAATGGTGGAAATCCAGTAGTATTTTCCAGTTTTACGCTCTAAGAATATCCACAGCATGTCTTTATATCCCTGTACAATGTAATTCTTTTAGGATAGCATTTATTAAGCATATACAATTATATAGGCTTTCTGAGATAGAAAATACCTGCATAGATAGATCCCAAAAGTTACAGGAGCCCCCAGCTTACTGAATGTTTGCATAGTAGCAGTAAAGCACCTTAGAGAACAGAAGCAGAGATCGATGGGTGGGAAAATGACTCAAGAACATCTGTGTCAGCCGCTTTGAAATGTATAGTACAGAGGGAATTATCGATAAGGTCAGAGTCTTCATGAGAAAGCAACTCTGTTTGCAACTCTCAAGCAAGAAAATGAAATAGCCTAGAATGTGAGTTGACAGATACAGTGTTGAGTGAGGCCCCAAGGAGCTTGCGTTGACAACAGGAAACCTTTGATTTGAATTGTCTAAGGCTGGTAAAAGGTCAAAATTATTCAAATGTTGAATGCAGTGGGTAGGTGAATCCTGAACCAGCAGATACGTGAGGCAGCAGAAAGCCAAATGCTGCATCTCTCATACAATGATAGCTGTGTTTTTATGAAGATCGCATATCTGCTACTAACTTGTAATAGCCATTTTGTACATTTGGCGTGCAACATCTTCCGTTTATCCACATTAACATAAATATAAATGTGTGTGAGAAAGACCTGAAAATACCTTTGAACAAGAATTGTTATGTAAGTAAGCAACAATAAACGACTTAGTTTCTGAGCTATTCATAAGAAAAAATGACAAATTGCTAAATGAAACAAATGACCAAAAGAAGAGACCATGGAAAGGGCATAAATGTTCTGTTTAATCTGCCACTGAACTACTTTATGATCTTAGGCAAATCATTTAATTTGTGTATGTCATCCCACCATTTCTAGCCTCATTAATTAGGACTACAGAGGATTCCCCTGCCATGTGGCTTGCACAGTATGTTGTACTACCATCTGATCATAACCAAGAATAAGAATGCAAAAATGACACTGAATTCTAGAAGAAGCAATCTTTGACCCTTTCCATCAAATTGTTTCGCTACTTGGCCTGTAATTAAATTCATAGTGTCATCACTCCCAAATTTTAATTTTTTAAGACATGAAGAATGCAGTTGGTCTTGAATGGTTTTCCTTTTGCATTTTAGAATGTTGGTATCTCTGGAATCTATTTAGTCACCTACACCTGCTTTACAGCACAACCCACAACTACAAAATATGCAGGAGTAGGGAGCATGTATTAATGAGTTGTAGTATTGATTTCATCAGCAATATTTTAATGCTGTTTCTCTTGCAAAATGAACAATAGATCTAGGCTCAGAAATTCTTAATGCACGTTGTGCATGGTAATAGTCCATATTCAGTAACGTACTTTATTATTCTATAGAGAATCTAAATAATATGCCGTTTTACCACAGTGAACATCAGTGAAGAATCCATGCTAATTTTTTTTTGATCTGTCAGCACATCTGGAAAGCATTCAACACAATGTTGTTTTCTTAGGAACAATCCACACACTTCCTGGTGTGGATTGTCTTGCCCTCCAGTGAGACTCCCTAGTTTCTGCTTTTCAATGCATTGTCTTCCAAGGCAGTTGCCATGTGATAAAGGGCTCTGGCTCACCGTTCTTCCATCTCAGCTCCAAATACTATTCTGTGGACTTGTGATTTGGATGTGATGTATGTATCAAGTTAGTTGAAGCAAAACTTTTCATTACGCAATACTGATCAACTCTCCAGCTCTGTGGCTTTGTTACGGCCTGTAGTCCCGCTCTTCTCTCAATTCTTACTGAAAATAGTTCAGGGTAAAAGTTCACATCCTTCTGTCTGGACCTGAGGAACCTGATACTTGTCAGAAGGACCACTTAGGAGACTGAAAGGAGGTCATATTTCCCATCTCCTCAGCCTGCTGGTTCGCATCTCAGTTTCTTGGCAATTTGTTAGTGCACCTATACTTGTAGTTACTGTTTGTATCTCTAAGTATGTTTGGCCTGAAGACCATTATTTCTTTCACAGAAATTTGCGATGATTATTCAGATTGATTAACCTGATTGGATTCTGTTGAAATTCATTGAATAACAGCAGCTGGGGAGATCTGGTTTGTGCAGAGAACAAGTGGGAGCACACTGTAGTGATTAATTATTTGTAATAATTTTATTTTTGCAATAGTATGCTAAACTTTTTTGCAGCACAAAAAGAGAAGATGGGGAAAAGATGGGGAATTTTCAAATTCAGCAGCCAAGTACAAATCTTTGTACTGACTTTCATATAGTCTTGAACCTGCCCTTCTTTTCTTATGCATGATCGTGTTCACTCGAAGCATCTAAGAATTTTCTGTTGGTTTTGGGGGTTAAACTTTCTAGGATTAGTAGCAGAGCTTTCTGAGTCAAGGGCCCCCACCTCTGGAATTAGTTTTCCTTGGTTCTCTGCCAATGTCCAGCTCCAGTAAGCTTCACAGCTCATTGTGAAATGTTTGTATTTGGGTTAGCTTTTCTCTATTTTTAGGTGGTTTGGTTTTGCTTTGAATTTTACTTTATGGATCTGGAGATGGTAGATTGGAAATTGTTATTTTCTAACAGCATTATTTGCTGTTAGCCCACCATGGGAAGGTTCCTATGTCGTTTATCAGGAATTTTGTAAGTGTGCGCTGCAGCGCCTGGATGAACGATATTTTTATTTTCACTTTTAGCTTGCCATTTTCCGACCTGTGATACTTGAAGTACTTTGGCCCAAACTGGAAAAGCTCTTGAGCACGGAATTTTGTTTCTTGTGTGCTTTGTTGTGTGTGGAGGGAGGTGGTGACTGCGCAGGTGGACTGACGGGGGGTGGCTCTCTCCTACGTGGGCTCATTGCTTTGCTCTGGGCAATTCTGCAGCAAAGTCCACTTCGTATGTGTTCTCCAGCCATCGTGGCTGTGCAAACTCATCCCCCCAGAAGTGCCTGTCTGCAATTAGTACTGGTTTTTGCTAATGAGGCTAAAACTCAAAATCCATTAGTCTGGATACTCAAATAAGTATCAAATGAGTACCCAGAATGTTTAAATCCTTACACCCAAAAATGTAGACTATATTTAAATGATTATAAAGAAATTATTTTAAGTAGCGTAAAGTATTTGATTATAAACTTTTAATATTTAGGGCTTGATTGTCTTATCGTTTACCTCAATGTTAAACATTAATGCTGATAGTTTTATTAGAAGTGCGTCTTATTTGCACCAATCTAAGACAGCAGGGCCCACAAATACTTGCCGTACTTTCAGAACACTACTAAAGGATCTTTGGAGATGTGTATTTTAAAATTACAGCTTTGGTGTGTGACAAAGACTTTTTTTCTCTATTGCGAGATTAGCCGTTGCCCTTTGTCCAAATATATTGTTGCAATAAGATCCGTTCAGGTTCCCACAGTAACAATCCTGTTGGGGAATAACGGAACCCAAGGCGAGGAATAAAAGGGCAGCGTGTAATACCTGATAGTCACCCGCTTCCTGAAATACCCTGGGACAGGTTCTCTCCTGGTGTAAAATAGACCAGCTCCCGAGGATTTGGCCCAGTATCTCTGCGGAGCTGGTAGTTGCTATTGGAGAGGTCAGTACAGTCATCAGACAGATCCGGTATAGAGGAGATAGGTGTCTTCGACACTGCGGGCTCTCAGTAGATGTTCCCGGTTAACTTTCAAAGCAGCTGCTCCTCAGGACAATGTGGTGTTATATTTAGAAGCGCAGACTGGTCACCTGATGGTGTCCCGATTTAAGACCGGTCAGGTCTACGCTCGCCATTCATCTCTTCAAAAGGAAAAGGGGAATAGCTGAAGAGCTGGGGATTGAAGAGTAAGGAAATTCTGGCTTTGGTATAAACCACTCTTAATGAGATTGCATTTTTCCCTACCATGTCTAACTTCAGTCTGAGAAGGAAGCTAACACGAGGAATACAATAATCGTGTGTGCACTGCGGTCACGACTGATTTAGCAGCTCACACGCGATTTCCCCCCCCCTTTCTCTTCTTGTATTTGCGTTGATAAAATCGGAGAGCCGGTGGCTGGTACTGATTTAGATTTCCAGCCTGGATGTGCTCTTGTTTTTCTCCTTACTCCAGTTCTCCTTGTGCAATGCTGCGTGGCGCTGGCAGCCCGAGAGAGAGGGAGCTCCAGTCACACACATTCACTCAGACCACGGAGAGGAGATTAACATCAAGGAGCCCACATTTGCAATAGCGGGTGGTGCTGGGGGGGGGGGCGAGGGGAAAATAAAATAAAGGCAACAATCGGGTAAATGCTCGTCTCTTCTCGCCACCAGCACCTTGCACAGGTCTGAAATCGCTTGTTTTGCTTTGCTGTATTGCGCTTGCCTGGGATGTGGAGAGGGGAGGGGGAGGGGAGGAAGGGGGAGGTTTAACTTTTACTTGACATTACCGGGTTATTGTCAGTTCCCCCGTGTTAAACCCCGGTGGTTTCCCCTGGCCCCCACCCCCTCCCCGGGCTCGGCTCCCTCCAGTTAACTTTGTTCCACGGGCTGCAGCCAGAAGGGCTTGTCCGGGCCTGGGACACAGATAGCGTAAAGTAAATAACCACCACAATTAGAGCGGGGCCGGGAGTTGATCTTCGTGGCGAGAGATCTGCTTAGTTAGCGTTTGCTGTTTCGGGGCGATTGAAGGCCATCGTGCCAAGGACACGGGCGCACACGCACACACACACACACACACGCACGCACGCACGCACACACCACACACACGCACACACACACACACCACACACACGCACACACTCACTCTTAACACACGCCGGAATACAAAAGTCTGGAGGATCTAAGGGAGAATTGCAGCCGCCGGATCGGTGCGGCAGCGGCGGCCAGAGCCATGCGTGTCACGGCCTCCTGAGGGGGCAAAAAGGAAGAAAGGAAGGAAGGAAGGAAGAAGGGGGGGGAAAAAAAAAAAGGAAGAAAAAGGAAAGCTAATCAAGATGCTTCACGAGTTTACACCAGTTACACTGAACTGTTTCAGTGATGGAAAAACTCACCTGTGGTGAAATAGATACAGTTAATATTTTGAAATGCTATTTTTACATAGACCTTTAGAAAAGAATTTAAAGTTATTAAAATTGTTTCTTGCATTCACTGAAANGCCGCGAAAGTTTACCTCACTTCGCGGGGGCCGCTGCCGGCGGGGCCGCCGCTGCCCTGCCCTGGCCTCGGTTCTCAGCCGGCGGCGAGAGGCGAGTGACCCGGGGGAAGGAGCCCGGGCGCCGCGTCCCTCCGGCCCTGCTGTGTCATTGTGGAGCCGGGGACGGCTGCTGGCTGCCGAGTGAAATCCTGTCTGTGGGTGACGGGAGTTCAGCGGGAAATGGGTCAGATCGCATCCCTGTCGTGCGGGTAGATGTCTGCTGCTGGAAGAATCGGAAAGTAGGGAGGATGGGATGGAAAAAAGGTTGCCATTAAGATAATGTCAGCGGAGTGCATTGATCAGTGCTTTTGTCTGCGGGCACTGTCTTCATTTCCATTCATTTTTCTCGGCGTGGGTTTACCAAACTGNAAAAAAAAAGAGGGAGAAAGGAAAGCACAAGAAGGACGTGGGGTGGTGGAAAGTGTTTGCCTGCTTTTGTCTCGCAATACAGTGAACTGGAAGATGGAGATGGATGTTAAGGGAGTTTCTCCGTGCCCGGAGCCCATCCCCCCGGCGGCGGGGTCTGGCGGCTGCCCGCACCAGCGCCCGCACCACCGCGATGGGCAGCCCGCCGAGCCGGCCCCCGCCGCCGACAGCGGCCACCCGGAGCGGAGGCACGGCAGCGAGAAAGAGGACAAAAAGGTAGGTCCGTTCCGCTCCGCTCCGCTTCGCCGCCGGCCGGCGCCGCGCCCGCCGGAGGGACCGGCTGCCCGNAAGCCGATGAATTCTGCTGTGTCCGTAGGTCTGTATCGGTCTCCGCAGAGACTGATAAATGTGTAAGTTTCGTCGTAATACCGTGATTGTTGCAACGAGTGATCCGCATCTGCGAGACTGTGAAGCACATCCGTTTGTATTTTATTGAAATCCGAGTAATTCTCTGAATGGACAGAGACCGCCAAAACAGATTATAATCCCAGCCTAAATGAAAAAAAAAAAAGAAGAAATGTTGCCACGTACTGCATTTGAGCTGTGTTTCTTCAACTAGTTGTACTATAGTTTGGTTTTGTTAGAAATGTGGAAGAGAACAGTAACACAATGAAGGAATGTAAACCAGCAATGCAATAAATTTGTGCAACAACTGTGTCTCACCACATATTTGCATGACTAGAGTTGCTATTATCATGAGAAATACAAGGTATTTTGAAAAAAGGGTATCTCTAGCTGGAGACCCCCAGTTTGTAGTGTTTACCTCCTATACTTTTAGGTTTGTTACCGTTTGGTAAAATCTGTCCTATTGTTTTAATTAAAAGAGAGTATCAACGACTGATCATTTGAACAGGGCCTATATGGCTTAAAAAGGTGGATACAAAGGCTTTATTTTTAAAATGATAATTGGCGGTTTACATATCGTGATAGAGGAATGCAGAATTTCATCTCCGCGGAGTTTATGAATGTTTCATTCTGTTGTGACTGCATGTTTCTGTATGTAGCTAAATGATTTGTGTGTGTGTGATTCTTTCTAGGATCTATTTCCTTGCATCGTGTCACTTACTGGAAATTAAAATGCTTTTATTTCAAAATAATTAAAATGTAGACCCAAGGTTGCAGTTCACACGATTTGGTTGTACCAGCGCCTTGAGCATTTAAAAATCCTGCCATCAGCAGAAATCTGTGCTCAATAGTTACTTTCTGATCGCCACACAGTCTGCCTAATGTTGTACCAATTGTGGACATGAGGAAGGCAAACAAGGTATGACTGAAGGTGAATGAATACCGGAGAAGGCCTGATTCTCTGCGGTGCGGTTAATTAATGGGTTTAGATAACTCAGTATTGCACTGTTTTATTCTGTATTTGCCAGCATTTTCTGGACACAGAAACAAATTGCTACCTTTTTTTGTCCTAGTTGTAGCCATGCTAAAGTACCATGATATATTCCTTTTTTTTAGTCCACTATCAGCTTTTCCAGGCTCACCATTGACAAGGTGGTTGCAATGACCAGCTTGTATTTTTGGGAAGTGCTGTGATATTTCAAACCTCCTTAAATGTATGTATCTTTTCTGGATGCTGTCCTGGGACAACCAGTACTTCTTATTAGTGCAGAAGTATTTCAGATATCTGGTAAAATAGTGGCACCAGAAATGGGATGAGAAGGGGAAAATCCATTAAAGCGATAGTAAAATCTAACACTATTGTGAAAAAAACATTCCAACCACAAACCAAAACCCCAGTATTGCTGGAAACATCATCTAAGAACTTTCTAAATTGATTAAAATAACAGTACCATTGTTTATTTGACCCTTAAACAAGTGTCAGAGGCACACTGATACATCCTAGAAGCATAAGCACTCTATGTGGAAATTGCAAAGGACATTGGAACCTGATATTCTGATACGTGTATACTTTTGAATAACTAAATATTAAGATTTTATAACATCTCATGATTGCACTGTCAGGACTTGCTTTTTGGGATCATGCTTAACTTAAAAGAAGTCTTGTATTTTATCATTGAGCTCTATTTCCACTGGAAGTTTTGCTTCCATCTAAATGGAGCTGTGTCAAATTTATGCTCTAGTAAAGCTATTTTTTGTCACTGCCTCCAAAAGGAACATTGCTGAATTAAACAAGGCAAGTATTTTCTTAATTCTATGGAATTTCACGAGAAGGTACTACCATAGTGTCAATTAAATGGATACTGGATTTTTTTTCTGCTGTATGTTCATTTTTTATTTGTCTTTGAACTTCAATAAAATTGAGAGACGTGCATAACTTGAAATATATCCCACTGTTTTCAGCTGGGATGCTGACATGCTGAAGTGTAGGCTTAAGTGCTTTGTTGGAGGAAGATCTAGGCTACCTCCCATATATCTTTCTGTGTTGGAACCATCTCTGACCAATGTATGAGAAGAGAAATTATTAAGATTGACTTTATTAAGTATAGAGTACTTGGTGCTTTAAAGCATAGTTGCCATTTAGGTGGGAGAAAATTAAGCAGAAATAGTGGTGTGTAAGATTTAGGAGGTGGTTGACTCTATGGACACTATTTTTTCTCTTAAAGCAAAACACAGCAGAAAATATTTTTTTCAACACTCCTACGATGTTTTCTGTTATTTTAGTTAAAAGTGTGTAGGTCTAACCCTATATACAGCAGCATGTTGACATTCTCCAGTATGGCAAAGTGGGTGACTGGGGGAGAGAACAACGTGCAATCCTGGCTGTGTATTCCCAGCTGGAGGTGCAGCTGAAGCCTTCGCTAGGTTGTGTGGGTGAGCGATCGCGTTGTCTTGCCACTCCGTGACTTGGTGCAAGGGGATGCAGGCCCATAAATTTTAGCAAGGATTCTTTCCAGCTTATATTGGAGTGACAGCATCTTTGCAAGGATCGGTGTAGGGAGCACTTTGAGAGCCGAAGGCAGCTCTGCAATTCCTTTGCGGATTGGTGACTATGGGTGACGGTTGTCACAGCTGACATTATGACCAGAATTTTCCCAGGGGTGGTACCCTGCGGTAGGACTCCAAGGCCTTAGCTACAGCCAGCGTATTACAGTCTTCCCATTTTCAGAAATACTGCGTAGCCCCCAAGTCCTCCAAAAGTTAGTCTTAAGTATGAACTTGGTAACATAACGCTGCATACCCAAAGAAGAGCATTTTATTTCGTTTTTCACTGAGGAAGACCTCTGTGTGTCTGAGGTTTCCACAAATCATTTAGCACAAATGAGTTACAAGCACACCCAGAGCTTTCACTTTATACCTACATTCCAGATACAAAACCCCCTGTGAAATAACTCCAAGGTGAAGAACTTTCTGTACATTTACATGGAAATGAGCACATCAAGGTTACAGCAAAAGTAAGCCTATCCAGGCTGGGTACATTGTATTCTGGTTCAAAAATAATTTCCCAGTGTTTGATAAAAGGGTTCTGAAGTGTTTTGTGGGCTTATTTGTATGTCTTTTCCCAGAATTCTCGCCTCTGATATCGCTGTGCGAGAGTGGTACCCAGGTGTGAGCTTCTAGAGGGGAAAAGCTGAGTGCTTTGGGGAAAGGCACTTGGTATTAACTTGGGAATTCTGTTCTGCTGTACACGTGATCTGATCTAATCGTCAGTCTCTGAAAGCTTTCCGCTAGTGTATTTACAGGACTACTGCTATCAACAATATGGTGGTTGTTCACTCATCCTCCACAAGTGGTAGGTCAGGAAGAGTGGAACACTCTTCAGGGCCAATTCTTTCTAAATAACTTCTTTTATATATTTAGTTTTGTTTGATTTGAAAAGCTATATGTTACTATGTGTTTACGTTTAGAGAAGAGAAGGCCTAAGAAATGCAGTTTATTCTTGAAACAGATGATGGGAAGTTTCTTTTTGGGGGTGGATCGGCCCAATCTCAGGTCAGGTGTGCTCATCTTAGGCATTTCCACTGTGCATAGGAGGGTAGTTGTCAACCACTGTCTTTTTCCTGGAGGTTTAGGTGTTTTTTCAGATAACTTCAACCCAGCCCATTGAGCAACTTGAAGTTAAGACCCAAAAGCTGAAACTGAAATCAGCAGTGGATAAGAGGAACAAGTCTGGTGTGTGTGCACCAAAGAAAGCAGAGATAGACAACGCTACCAGTTGCTGATGGTAGCAGCTTCTCCTAATAATCATCTAAAATGCAACACTTTGTATTAGCTGGAGTTTCCAAGTACTGAGGCTTTGTGCCAGGTGTATCATGGGCTGTGGTCCTGCCAAGATGTAATGCAGTCATGAGTAGTCAAGGTCAGGACATTGTCTGCCTGGATGGACACCTGGGGATAGCCACCCATAGATGGCAGAAAATTTTATTTGTGGTCATTGCTATTCTGAGAGTTTGATGTCAGACAGAAACTCCAGCGTATCTTTGAAGTGTGGACAGAGCTGGAGAATAATGGGTCTTTCTCTAAGTCATTGCTAAGAATGTTTCAGAAATCATTCCTCAGCCCAGCAACATCAACTCTGTCTTTTTCAGGTCCACTTTTAAGCACCTATTCTTCATTCTTACACTGCTCCTTACTATGCTGTGGGCCATCATGATACTGGTATTGATCTGCATGGTTCAGCGTCTTCCTGATGAAACGGTCTGGAAAAAAGCTTATTCTGTGCTAGCACCCTGTTCTTCCAGAGTTCCCAGAGCCTGCTGGCTGTCTGGGTGGTGAGTCTGTCCCAAAGTCACAGACCCGGGACGTGCTGAGTCCCTCATGTTTGGATGTTTGTCCTGCACACTCCCAGGTCACAGCTGCAGGGCAGGCTCTAATTCATGGCAGAATGAGGAGGCTCCCAGATGCATCTACCTGTAACGGCTGCCCAGAGCCACAGTGCCTGGCAGGTGCCTCTGGAAGGGAGGTTTTAGTCCTTTCTATTGCTGCTATGGGCAGCAAAGATGTTAACCATGCCATTAACCTGTTCGGTGAGCAAGGCCCAGGGGCCGTCTGCTTTGAGGGGAATGAAAAAAAATTCAGGTTCAAAAAAAAAACCAAAAAGAAGAAATTCACTGTGAACTGAAAGCCTTACTTTGCAGGCAGGTCTACTTCTGCATTTCCGTGCATTTGATGTATTCTGCCTCTCGCAATTCTCTTGTCTTCTAGTGAGAGAATCCTTAGGTAAACCTACGATTGCACCTTTATTACAAAAACGAGCAGATGAGAAGAATAGAGAGAAAGAGAGAAACTGTTAGAACCTCAATTGAAGTCAAGACTAATGAACTCATATTTTATTGGACATCAGAGAATCCATAAGGAGAAGAGATATTGGGAATCGGGGCCTCATGATTTTCATAGCTCCAAAATTACTTTTTATCTCATTATTCTGAGAATTCCTTTTACTGACGTGTGAAAGAATCCTACCCTAAGTAGAGTAAAATGTATTTATTTTCAAGTGGTATATTGAGAATCTGGAATGCGGAGATTGAGGTCTAGCACTGGTTTTATGTTAGAATTAAAGTAGTGTTGAAGAGGGAGGAACTGACTTCTGCATTTTGCCTGTGTCTGTACTAAAACAGCACACGATAGTGCATATGAATGATTCTTTAAAATCTTACACAATACTGAGACTTCTGAAAGAAGAATACACTATTTAAAATAGTTCTCCCCTTAAATAAATTGCATGAGAAATGTTTTGGCAAAGAGCAAACAGCTGTTTAAATTTTTCAGCCAACTGATCAATAAGTGGATGAAGCTTGAAAAGCTGTTCACACTCTGAATGGTTCCTGGAGTAAACACAGAAATATTCATTGTAATGCAGAGATTTTGTGAAAAGTAAGTACTACTCTAGAGTTATTACAAAGTGAAATTAAGTGCATATGTAGTTGATTAGGTAACAAATCCAGGGACATAAACAATGAACATCATGGGTGGGAGCTGAACAACACTCTTGAGTCATCGCAAACACAACCACAAGTTTTGTATGCAGAAGAAACAGAACTGGCTCTCTGGCTAAGGGCAAATTCATCTTGGCTGCAGAAGGGTTGTGAGGATCCCTACTCGGAGGAGGATGCAGCACTGAAAAGGGCATTGTTGTCTCCTCTTGAGCAGCTGGGACATTGCCTTGTTTCCGATGTAGTGATATGTGTTCATGCCTATGTGCTGAGACTGGAAAGCAGTCCTATTCTGGACTGCACATGACAGCCCAGAGCTTGGCCAGTGCATGGCATATCCTTCCCACTTATGCAGAGCTTGTTCTCAAAAGCCCAGTATTCACAGGAATTCCTGTCCAAGGGTTGAGTGCCAGCTTGTAACGAATCTGAGGCTTCAAACAATGGATAATCAATGAAGCTAGAAAAGAACAATACCCATGTTGTTGCATGCTATTCCCAGTGTTTTGCTAGATGCTCACAATGTTTTTAGACCATCTCTCTCTATGGTAAAAGCCCAGTGTGTCGTACTGCATCTTTACGGCACAGTAATTCTTACTATACTGAGGTTAAGGTTTACTTAATTGCTCGGAGCTAAGAGGCAAGTATAGTTACTGATGTGTGAAGTGGTTCGGTTTTTGTTTGGTTCCATATTTGGTTGTTCTCTGGCTGGCTGTAGGCATGCTGCTTACATAGTGACCGGGATTATTTCCCGGCAGTTTGTGCTAGGTGGATTTCTGTACTGACTAGCTGTCAGTAGTAATTATCCAGTAAGGGTATAAAAAGTTGCACAGTCTCAGTAGAGTTATTAGTTGCTAATGACCTGCGTCAGAAAATACCCAAATAGTAAAGAAAATGGAACTGCAGCTGTAAATAGGAGAAATGACAACAGGAGCACTGATAATATTATTTCCCTAAAAGTGGTGCTCCAGTTAGTTTCTAAAGTGATGTTTAAACATGCAGAAGAAAAAAAGGACAGATCTGAAAGATACTACAGATATTAAATGTTCTGCAGTAGTTTCTTTCCTTCCTCACTCCTCGTCCTTTCTTTATGGCTCTGGAATTCTCCTCTGTCTGTAACAAAAACTTCTGTTTTGTTTCGTTTCCGCACATTGCATTCTGAGCTATAAGGGGAATATGAATCGTTCCAGGAACTCTAGTAACCAGTGCATCTTAACTGGGATAAAACAAGACACAATTTGGCTCATAGTATGGACAAGGACAGTCATGTATAAAATTTGTTAGACAGCCATGATTTACTAGAAAAAGGGTAATTCTTCCATCCCTAATGGCTTCTGCCATGTGTTTAAATACAGCTGTTACTTTCATTATACATTCTATTAAGTGAAGACCAATCTTGTTATAGAAGCAGAATAGAAATAGTTTCCTTGACTGAAAACCAAGTGTTGGGTGAATAAAAATTACAGACTCGCGCCCCAAAGTTTGGTTAATATACTTACTGTTCCTGAACTTCTGAGTTCATTCCGTTGAACTCCTTCGTCTATAGTTTCAGTTTATTCTTTCCAAAAAGATTTCTACACAAGTTGTTCAAAGTGATAATGTGATCAAGGACTGAAAATACTGCAGGGAGATAAAATGAATATTTCCCCATTTAGTTCTAGACCATCTACAAAGGACTGTTACCATTAACTGGAGAATAAAAATAAAATGGTGTGGAACCTATGCTCGTTCAGTTAGCATAGGGTCCGTGTTAATTGATTTCAACAAGTGCCTTAAGCACCACTGACGCCCCTTCCTCGCTATTAACTAATGATGGTTGTCTCCCTGAGGTTCTTAACTGAGTTTATCCTCATTTCCAGGAGCCCATAGCAGAAAATATCTTTTTGGATCCAAACTTACATGCTCAAGATAAGTCTTCGTCGAAAAGGAGTGAAAGGGCTAATATCTACCAAATATAATTGTAGCTGTTATATTTACTATTAATTTGATATTAGCTATAGTTTAATAAATATGCATTGTGCTTCACTGAGAATTCAACAAGAGTAGGTTATTGCCTCGAGGTAGTTACCGTGTGAATCAGACATAACACAAGAAGGATGTCCTCACAGATGGGCAGGTGAGCATGTGGGGGTAAGATGGAAATAACTTCTGCTCTTAAGGTGAATTAAGAGTGAAAGAGAGTGGCACAGAGGGCAGAGAGGGAGTCCTTGCTGGAAAGCTAATTGAAAACAGCAACTTTTGAGTAGGAGTGGAAGGAGGGAGTTTGGAAGGTTCGTGTTTTGAGACAACAGAACTTTATGAAGTGTGTATTGGGTCCATGTGGAGTTAAGGAAGCACACAACAGAATCTCGCAGAGTTTGTGAAATGCCTATCTAGGCTTCACAGACATTATACAGTGCCCTGGTTAGCCTTGTTAACTTTATTGAGTGTGCTTCGAGGACATGCAGACTTTCAAGGTATGTGAAAGCCACTTTTAATAATTAATTGGCTCACTCTCTCCCACCTATTGCTTCATATCTAATAAAAGGCAACAGCGAAGTCCTTGCCAAAGCCAACAGATACAATAATATTTAGGTTAGTTGTGTCTGAGATATGGCAGGCTAGAAAGGATATCCCCTTCAAAGATCTTAGAAGTGAAACAATCCCCATTTTTTGTCCTGTCTTATTTCTCCCATGACTCTTGTATGACATGCTCTTAGACCAAATTTTCCCTGATCTAGTAAGTGATTTCAGGAAGATCAGTCCAGTTTTTGAGAATGAGAAGTATGTGTGTGCCTCTGTTTGAACTGATTTATAACTGGAAGCATGTTTCAACTTTACTGTGTCAGGGAGACATGCTGAAGTTTCCAAGCGATAAACTGACTTCTGCCTTAAGCGAAGCAGCCACCATCCACACTACCATCTAAATCCATACACTTGCAGTGTGACATAGGAAATGACACCATTATCAGACAGCTGTTAAGATGGATGCAGGGAAAGGGTCAGCGTGCTGGCATGACCTCAAAGGCAGACATCCACAGATTTTCTGTAGCCGCTTAAGTGTCTGCAGTTAAAGTGTGCCTGTTGTGCACCTGGGAAATTTTTGTTTAAACACTTAAGTTTGGAGGAGGCCGTGAATATGTTTCCAGAGGGAGAAGGGAGGAAACCAGAAAGGTTAAAAGGGAAGAAAAGCTGGATAAGTTTTCAAGAGACCAAGAGGAGCAAGGCAGTAACAAAAGGTTGGACATTCATCCTGAACCTGACTTGATGTGCCTCCCACCGTAGGGAGATGGCTAACACGGTGGAAGCTTATTGCCACCTGCTCTTGTGGTCTTAGGCAAAGCATAGCCTTGTTAGACCTTAAAATGGGTACTGAGTGGGCCACTTCTTGAACTTGTCAAGAGGACATACTCTGTGCAGAAGATAAATAAATGGTGAATCAATTCTAAGAGAAGCCATATGGAGGCTCTAGAGAGTCAGAGGTGATCAAGGTCAGTGTGGCTCAAGGGTCATACCACAGGACTGTCATGAGAGAATCAGCCAGATCTACATCAGAACTGGAATCACTGAGTACTGGGAAATGTTGCTCAGGGCAGGAACAAGGCTCTGGCTTCTCCGTCTGATGTGGTCTCTGCTGTGCATGTTCTGCCTGTTAGTAAGACTCACCAATTTTCTCTGTCTAGGCCATGTTTCACACTCATATCCCCTTGCATGCCAGTGTGTGCAAAGACTTAAGATCTTTCTTACTAACTGATCCAGTAATGCAGTCACAATTATACCTAACTGCTGTTGTTTTAGAGTTTGACTTCTCTCCTCACAACAGGCTATCTGTTAGATCCGGCTGTCCCATGGACTATGGCTTTATTCCTCATAGCTCGGAACTATCCATAACATCCGTGTCATCTGCAAAGCCCATGAAAATATGTCATTCTGCAATGCCAGTCTGCATTTCACAAGTGTCTGTGCATGGTACCTATGATCATATCGTGACACGTCTTATTCGTACATCCACATCTGATGATAATAACTGGAAGAGACCAGAGCCATTAAAATTAGATAAACATAGATAACAGGCACTTAGGTATTATGTACTGCATGTTATTATTAAGAACTAGGAGCAGGAAGACGTGGTGGTACAAGAGTTAACAGGTGCCTAAAGCATTACTCTCTTCTTTGCTGATACAGGTGACTTCTTTCACAGGCAAAGGTAAATTATAGATGAATCTGTCATAGGTAGGTAGAGCTTTTGCCATTTTTAAGTGCAGATCAGGGCAGTTGCACCTGTTGACACACAGTTCTGGTATCAATAGTCTCAGCATGCAGGGTGGTCCTTGCTTTGTCATACATCATGGGTTCCCTTCTGATCCTGTGTCAGAGACTGTCACAGCTACTCAGAAGTCTGTGACGAGCAGTGCAGGACTTCAGCAGTCAGGGTCAGGACCACCGAAAGGTGGAGATCACTGCAGAGTTGCACTGTGCACCAGGCTACTCTGTGCGCAAACAAAAGTAGGTGCATTGTGCAGAGTAAAAGCAGAAAATACTAAATTTTGCTTCCACTCAAGATTTGTTGTATTATAATGGTGGATAAAGTAATGGGGGAAAAGCGTATAGGCAACAGGTAGGCAAGAATAATAAAACTCACATTTAAAAGCTGAAACAATAGAAAATACATGAATGGGATTTAGTGATAAATTTTAAGTGCAAACTTAAACTCTGTTACTGTCCCCTTTCCTGATCTCCTCCCAGACCCGCGCCAGCGAGTGCTGGCAATGCTACTGTGGACTCGGGAAGAGAGGACAGAGAGCGCACCCTTGACATGAGTATTAACCATCTCTCTCTGACAGCAGCTTTAGCACTTTAGCATCAGCCCACATGTGCACGGGTCAAAAGGACTAGTAAGTTAATAAATTGAAAAAACACAGAGTTTGGAAAAGTGCTTCTAATACGCTAACAGCATTTTTAAAGCTGAGATCTAATTTTTGACTTCATAGTAGGCTAAGGACAAATTTTGTATCCTACTGGCAAGGGATGTTCACCACTTTTTCAGAGGCATGTTATGTTTTACCTTCTTGAAATGATTTATGACTGAGTAAAACTTGTTATGAGTAGAAAATGTGCAGGAGGGAGTGGGGAGGTACGGATTGTTAAAAATAATCCCGAGGAAGGTAGATTAGTAGGCTCAGATGGGGTAGGCAGATGTGTGTTGTCAGGGCTCTAGCAGTTTAAAGGATTCTTACAGCTACACACCTAGGAGAAGGACATGCTAGAGCATGAATGGCAAATTGAAACTTCTGTGCATTAAGCTCTTCAAGGTTTCAAGAAAAGAAAGACTGTTTTGCCCAGTATAATTTTGGGAGTAACTTTCACCTTTGGAGGAAAAGGAAGGAATATGGACAGGTCGCAGTTTGAACTAAATCTGGGGGCTTAAAGTTTGTTAAAATAACAGTTTTACTGAACATGCATAGTCCAAATCTTACTCTGTTCCACACAAAAGACAGAAACTCCCTTGATGAGATTTTGTTTCGGATTAGGAATTATCCTGCCTTGGAGCAGGAGAATGCTGTAGATCTTCCACTTTGTTCTTGCGTGATTCTGTGCTGGAAGCTTTGATGCTTTTTAAAGTGAAACTGCATCTGCACAGGGTTTTCAGATGGACTCAAAGTCCAAAAGTTTATATGAATTGCCTGACAATTGTATAAAATAAATGCAATTGTAAATAAAATTACTCACTGCAGTCTCACAGCCAGGTGTGCACACTTGCAGGATCAGATCTTGCAAATTTGAGCTTTTGAGGGGGAAATACCAGCTCTATGTATTTAAACATTGCTGCTACAGTGAAGCCTGTATACCTATATGTTCATGTGGCACTAAGCATAATACTTCAGCAGCGTAAAATTGTATTTCCTGCTATATCAAGAACAGTCCTAGAGCTCAGTAAAACAAGCATGCTGGGGATGCGATACCTAACCTGAACCTATTTTTGCTAGTAGATAGTTCATATAAAGTGCTAGTGTAATAACTGGACAATGATTTGAAGCACCTTAAAAAGATAATATATTTTAAAGTTGAAACCATCAGCAAACTTGCATTTTCCTAGTGTGATATATTTAAAGAGGTATTGCATTAAAATGCAATATTTCAAATTCCAAGTAGTCTCTTTTTTCCATGTAGAAGGGATGCATAACAATGTCAAATGTTGCGATTGATACTAGAACCTTAGCCTACACAACAGATTTATAAGAGCAGAATGTTTTGTCCTCATGCTTTTGCAGGAGCATCAGTTTGAAGAGTAACACATCTGTAATAGATTCAGGTTGCTTTTTTGTCAGCAGCCGATGGTGACACTCTTAAGAAAGGGCCGAATTCTCATACCTGCAAATACGTTTGTCAACAAAATAGGAGCATGCAAGACAACAGTGCAGTCACATTTCGCTTTCATTTTTTCTCTTTTGTGCTAGGGCGTAACTTCCAACTGTCAGCTCTTTCAGCTGAGTGTCAGCCTTTTTATAATTGCTGCAGCATGTCAACCCCTTTAAAATTACCATATGTCAGCTGTTTACCATATCGACTGAAAGCATGCGTAGTGGGTTGTTCCCCTTTGCCCTACCTGTGTTGCTCTTGGTGACGGCCAGGTGATTATTTTAGCTGACAATTCAGCCACTGGCAGGAGTGCCCCAGGTGTATTTGATGTGGCTGTGCTGAGTCCAGGAAAGTCAGTCAGTCGCAGAACCAGACAGCAGGAAGAATGGGGCTGGGTGGTGGATGTGCTTGGCAGGCTGGCTAGTGAACAGGCAGACTTAACCGACCTAATCCCTTCCTTCCTTGCCTGAGTATTTAGACAGCCAGGAGACAATTGCGCTGTAGGTTGTGTGATCTCCGTGTGAATTTGCCCCTGAGAAGACCTGACAACACAAGTGGGAGAATCTATCCTAGTGTCTGCCTGAGTTCTTGACTAATGCCATCGCTATAGGATGTTAGCACCTTGCAAATATTTAAAAATGTTGCAATAACCCTCTTTTCCCCATCCTCGCTGACAAAAAGATGAATGGCAAAGGGCTTACTCATGGCAAACCTTGTGTTAATGGTAGTGCGCCAGAGTGTGTCTGGTTTTGGACTGTGTCCGGTGACTGGTTCCTGACTGTGAACCGGAGCTTTTGCTGGCATTTTTCTGTGTCTGACATCCAATTTGGACCTGTACTACAGAGGAAAACAGTAGTAAGCTAGTAACGGAGTGCCAGATAGTAAGAGGATGACAAGTCTTTTCCAGTCTTGTGTGAATGTTATTGAATGAGCAGTCAGTGTGCTAGGGGCCAGTGAGCCAACAAATATGTTCAGCGTTCCCACAAAATAGTCTTCAGAATAGTAGGAGGTGTGATTACGAAGGGGAGGCATTTGAAAGCTATAGATAGTGGAGTTAGGCAGGGGAAGTGAGCTGGCAGGAAGGCATTTTGAAGCTAAATGGGTCTCTGCATAAGCCTTTCCCACAGCAGCTCTGCCCATCCAGCCAGCACGTCCCGCTGGCGTGGAGCAGCCAAGGGCGGGAGGCTGCCGGTATGTTTCCCTGTGGGAAAAGAGGAATGAAGGTTATGGGGAAGCATCAAGGGCCACAGAAATGGGCCGGACACAAAAAAGTCTGAACAAGGGGCATCTCTGCCAGGACTGCAGCTGTAGCGGTGACTGGGCCTGGCTGTGTGTATTTCAGCAGCTTTCACCGCGTCTCTGCGTAAGGTGAAAGTGAGGTCTCTGAGGCTGAATTGTCTGACATTCTCTCCTTTTATATTAGCCATATTATTTACCAATTTCGAAAATGATTCAGTAGGGGATAACTAGTGTTCTGAGATCATGATGGGTCTAGTCAGCTTTCCGGAGAGTGCAGCAATTACCGTGCGAATAGAGGTGAACATGACGGACAGGCCGGGTGGCTGCTCTCTCTAACCCAAGCATCAGTTTTCTTGTGTTTGTGTGCACACCTCTTCTCTGCGATTAGCCTCAGTGGAAACACCATCATGAGGGTCCTGTTGGCGGCAACAACTTAATAGGCAAAACGAGGGGGGGTAGGTGTTCTTCTGTCTTTTTTATTTTTAATTAAATAAGGCAAAATACACAATAAGTGAAGTCTGATTTGCATGAAGATTTGTATGTGTGTATAATAGATCTTAATGTTAACGCGGGAAATTATTTTCTTTCAACTCAGTGGCCTTTATATTTGATTTTTAGAATTACTTGCTTCTTTGTAACTTTCAGTAAGTTTCTGTTGCAAAATAGTGCCTCTAAATTCCTTGTGAAATACTCAAGCACTTTGTAGTCTAGTAGATAAGGACATTGCCTTCTATTGGAAAGTACTTTTTATTAAAATCCATTGGCAGCTTTTCGATAAATTCTTCTTTTTTCTCTCTGTCAAATGTATTATTACGAGTATAACAATGAATGCTATCATTAAGAAATACCATGCATTTAATAGCCATAATTTAAAACTTTTATTCCACAAGCAAATGTGTGTGTGTGTGTCTGTGTGTGTAAAAGCCAGTTTTCATTGGATTTTTGAATGCAGCTAAGTCTTGGAATGAACTAGCAAATATCCTTTGTTTAAACTTAACAATGCTTGTATTTGATATTTTCAGAATTAATTTTTATAGCAGATTTCATTATATCTCTGTTGTGTTCTGGGTACAATAGGGCAGCTCACTTTCAGCTGAATTAAAATCTGTGGTTTAATAGCAGTTTGACTTGCCTAGGCAATAAACTGTCTTCCATAAATGGAGGTGCTATCAAGATAAAACATGTTAATTCTGTAACAAATCCCTGTGTTGCTGCTGGAAAATATTCCAGAAGAATTACTCCCTGCTATACATGGGGGCTTCATGAATTTCAGGATAATGGAGATTACTATCTCTTAAGGGTCTGCTGAAATATACCCTTTCCCAAAGCACTGACTGAATTGTTGGAAGTCCTTATGGATCAGAAGCTGGCTATGGTCTAACTACACTTTCATTTGCTCTGCTTTCACAAAAGGTATGATTTTAAACTGACTTTAGGAATTTGGTGGAAAATCCTGTGTGGATACACTTAATTCAGTTAAACCCAGCTAGTACAAATTTAATATGCACAGGTAATTTATAGGTATAAGCTAAGCTAACAGAATAAGTTTTTAACTGTTTACCTAAATCAGTTTTTAAACAGACACGGAAAAACTTTCATATAGTACAAGATTGAGGAGATTGGGACTGTTTACCTTGGAGAGGAAATGAATCAGATGAATCAGAAGTGAGATGATAAAAGGTTACAGACAATGAAGGCGTAGGCTCTGCAGAGCAAGAAATGCTATTCTACCATCAGGGAAGAACGGGGAGCGTTCAGCGAAGCTTAAAAGTGGAACATTCAAAAGTAAGTAAAAAGAAGTGCTCTGCCATGCAGTGAACTAGTTGCTGGATACTGGAACTCATTTTCACTGGATAGGCAAGAGTTTTATAGGACTCCAGAGGAACAGTGTTACATAGGCTTAGTCTTGACTTAACTGAAGGTGGAGATTTGAGTGAAGGAGAAGGAAAGAGCTCTGCAGCCTGATGGTACAAAAGCATGCTGATGCTTAGAAAGCTCAACACTAATGTGTACACTCACCTGTGTGTGTAAATAAAAAGGGTATCCAATTGAAATGGTAGGCATTAAAAAAAAAAAAGGTGGAAAAGGTAAATACCTGTTTGGTTCAAGCTGGTCTGCTATTAATGAGGTCAAAAGACATTTTTCCTGTGTCTTTCCTATACGCAACTGCTTGCCCAATCTTTTGGTTGCGGGATTCTGGCCGGATAGATGTCCAGTAGCAATTTCTTTTTCCTCTACAGATCAGCACAGTTGTACCCATTTCCTTCCAAAAGCTCATCAATTCTGGGTATGCCTTAAAAGCTACAGCAAACTCTTTTGCAGTCTCATTAGGAGTTTGAATCACTGCATTTCATTGTTTGTAAGGAGCAAATGCTGCAAATTTGTCTGTAAATGTGATTGTTCCTCCAGCACACTTGAATAATAGAAAGTACCTTTGTTTGGTTACCAGAGTATGAAATAGGACAGCCCTGGAAAACTTTCAGTGTTGCTTAATGCTTGGTCCTTGGGAAAGGAAGTACATCATAGAACAAGGTGGTTTCTTCATGGTTGTAGCTGCTGATCAAATGAACTGGGATCCCTTTGTAATGGCCATGGAGAAGCAATGCAGACAGCAGGAAACCGAAGACAGCCTGTTCTCATCGCGCTGCCTCACCTTGGTGACTCTAGTCTCTTAGACATACAAAGACGCCTCTTGGACACAGTTTCTAGAGCTCAAAGGGGACAATATTTTGCTGATCAAAGGAGGAGAGCCTGAAATTGGGAGTTGGATTTGTGGAGGTGACGGGAAAGACCGCAGTGCAGAGTTAATCAGCACTTCTGGGTTGGTCTCAGTTCAGCCTGGAGAGCTGTGTGCTACAGGGAAGAGAGGTCTGGAAAGTGACTTCTTTTTCATGTGGGTTGTTGCCTTTTTGTTGCTTATTGCTCTGCAGCAGACGCTGAGTGTGTCTGTGCTGCTTCTTGGCTCTCCTTAGTCAGCAGCTGCTGCTTTGTTGTCTGTGGAAGAAGCCTGATCATCTCCCCAGGTAGGCAGCTGGGTTGTTCCGAGACCCAGCTGCTGCCTGGATCTTCTTTGTCGCTGCTGCCGACTGCACATTGTGGCAGCCCAAGAATGTGTGCAGTGTGCTCTTTCTTTTGTCTCACGTGCTCCCCTAACCCTGCCAGGTTGTTTGATCTACACACAGGTTCTTTCACTGTTTGCTGTTTGTGATGGAATGAGGTCACAAGTTAAGTCTAAGGCCATTTAATCATTCACTTTGTCCCTATCATCTACCTTCACATCCCGCTGTCCTTAGTCATGCCTACACTGATACAATAGGCTAATTGCGCTATGGTGGAAAGGCCTGCCATGCAAATCTGCCATTGCTTGCTATTGTGGCCTGCTTTGCACGCCAAGTCTTCTGACAGTGTCTCATGAACTGCGTGCTTCACAGCGTTACAGGATGTTGACAGTGACCAAGTCATAGTCAGAGGGTGAGAAGTACCCTCTATGTACAAAGGATGTATTTTTACTTCTTTTTGTGTTGCATTATTCTATTGTTCTTCATTAATTTAAGTGAGAGTCAGGCACAGGACAAGAGAGAATCAAGATTTCCTTTTTTCCTACTGCTTCCTTCTTCTCCCCTCCATTTCTTCTAGTCCTTCCTTGCAGATCTCCGAGGACACAGCTTCATCAGACCCAGCAAACTAGAGGCAGAGTTGATGGGTAGATGAGGGAGGAGAGCTGGTCAGAAGACTTTTCCAAAATATTTAATTGGAAACATTTCAGATTTTATCTGATTTCAGTAAATCAAAGACAGGTTCGCACAGTCACATCTGGACTCATGGCAGGCTGAAGGGGAGCCTGTTACCTGAAGATACTCCTTGCAGGAAAGCCTAATACCTTGCACTTCCAGGCTCGGTGGTGTGGAGCTAAGACTTTGAAAACTGTGCAAGTCCCAGCAGTAAATGGTGCTTACCTCTTGGGTGCTCCGCAAAAAGCCTGGATATTTCAAAAGCTCAGCTAGCTCCGAAGAGGCAGCTGGGCCAAAGATCTGGAAGCTCTGGTTTCTCAGCCCACATCGGTGTGGCTGCAGGATGGTGCTTGGCACTACTGGAGCGCTGACCCTGGGAGGCCTGGGAGCTGCTTGGAGAACGTTATATGTTCCTCAGACTCTTGGCTATTGCTAGCAGAAATACCAGTTTCCCTCAGCCCCAGAGAAGTGTTGGAGGGCCATCTCCCTCCCAAAGCAGCAGCCTGTAAACTGTCCCAGCTATATGGTGGTGGCATCTTTTAAAATGTTATTCTGTTTGTTAAAATACTGGTTCAATCTAAAGGAAGATGAAAGCAATTAGAAAGTAGTTCCTGGTGAACATGAACTGCTGTCTTCTGGCTGGCTTCAAAGGGGAGCCTGCGAGCAACTTGCCGACTGCCCCGCGGAGCAACTTCTTCCATTAATGAGACACGGTGATGCATTTCTCTTCCCAGCTGGCATTCGCTGCAGCTCATGTTTATGGCTCTTCCCGGTGGAAGTAAAGCTCTCCAGAGGACCCCTGGCTAATAGCACAGTCTGACGGAAGGGCCCCTGTGCTGGGTGATGCTAAGGATGGAAGCGTGAGCCTTACAGCCTGCATTAAAAAGTCAGGCCCTGTAACTAAAAACTGTAATGATTCATTTCCTTCATGGACGGACTGTAGAGAGGCGTGCATAACAAACATTGATGAGTGCTAGGATGCTAGTAAAACCAATATAAAACAAAATGGTGCCAGAAAAAGGAACACCAAAAAAGTGTCAGTGAAGAAATAAAACAAAGGTGATGCAGGGCTCGCTCTACAGCCAGGAAGTTTTTGTCAGTCTTCCTTATGGGAATATCAGTGATAATTCTGACATAAGTAACATTAATACTGAAATAAGACTTTTGTGCATGTATACAAATACAGGTTTTAGAGAGGGTAGTAGTTTTAGAAAAGCCCTTTTCTGATGCTTATCCATTGTACTTTCTTGAAATATTGTTTGCGTGCTAAAATATACTGCAAGTATGAGTGTATATGTTGTATTTAGATCTAATGTTATGATGGCTATAAAATAACCCATTTAGAATAATATGCAATTGGACTCTGTTAATTTTATGTTTTAGCCTATATTTTCTGCTGTAGCAAGGTTATTTTTATGTAAATAGAGAAGTTTGGATTGTAAAGTAAATAATTTCCATTCCGTATTCAGTGACTGAACTATATTTCTTTTTGACAGTTTTGCAAAATGTGTTACATAGGATTAGTAAAAAAATCACTCACTAGAGCTTTTATATTTAATTTCACACGGCTGTGCTAACTGAAAGAGCCAGTACTATGTTAGAAATACAATATTTTCTTTGTTTGGAGAGGAGGATGTTACCTGTGATTTGCTTACTTGTAGTTATTGGTTGTTACTGGGAACGCTAACATTTTGGAGCTGAAATTAATAAAGTTGAGATCCATTAAGCAGAAAAAAATGAGAGAAAAATGTATGTTCCTGTGAAAAATCCCTTTGTAGGTAATAGTATAGCTACGTGTCATTTTTTAGCTACTGAAATGTAAAGTAGGTAATTGGAAAATGCCTATGTTTTCCAACTCCCTAGGATACTAATAAGCATACTTCTGCTACAAACACTGCATGTAATGGTTTTACCAACTTGTCCTGCTGCTGATGTGATACTGATACCATCAAATCGCAGGCCGTACCAGATGTGGTTAGGTGCTGTCACACTAAATTTAACCCTCATCTGTTAGGGAAAGAGTCCAGGTGAAAGGTCACTTCCAACATCAAAGTTGCCATTTAATGCTTTTATTTCCTCTAATTGGAAATGTTAATCAATGAGAATCATTTATAAAACTTGTCCAGAGTAGTGATTATCTACTTAAAATGACATCTTCTGCCTAAGGCACTGTAATTGCAATGAGGTTTATGCCATATGATCATAATGGGATTCAGAACTTAATGATGTATATGGTTAACTTGTTTGCAGTACTTGGCAAGTAGACCTGAGTAGGTTATTTCTCTGATAGGAACTTCATTGCGTTTGACCTTTTGTTATCCAAGGATTTGACTAAAGTATTACCTTCTCTGGAATTAGGTGCCTGAGTAAAACATTTCATGGGCCTGCTTAGCAGTTCATCTGTGCTACAATAGCAATTAATGTCTATGTAAGTAAACTTTCTGTTTTAAAGGTCATTAATTTTCTTTACACGATACAGCTCAGAGCGCCTGCTACTAACATAATTGGGAGCTAGTGGTATTGATTTATGAGGGAGGATTAAAAAGACTAAAAATCTAAAAATTAGCTAGGTTTTGACGAGGAGAGGGTGTGATGAAGTCTGCCTCTTGGTGTTTCAAGTTCTTTGGCTTTTTTTTCAAGAGAGTCGAACTACATGTGCTAGTCATTCTTTCTGGTCTTAAAGCCCATACACCATACTTAGCTGATTCTTTAAAATGCGTGGAGGAACGTGGTTGGTTCTTCTTTACATGGAGAAGTATTTCACCCTACAGAAAAACCAATGGGCCCAGTTCTGCTGTAAGACTTGAGGGTGTAAAGGATGTTTGGGTGGTGATGCAGCTCCAGGAACACAGTTGTGCCACTACATTGGTTTCCTGGGTCAGGGTGGAGTCTGCGTCAGGCAACTCTTGTTCCATGCAGAGGCTGCTTTGCCATGGTGTCACACTGCTGTGTTAGGAGATCGCTTTTTGCTCTGATGGAAGGTGTTAGTCCTGGCTCTCCTCTATGCCAGTTCTGACTCGGATTAATTTCAGTCACCTGTATGGGAGTTACTTTGGTTTTATAGCTGTATTAGGGGCAGACTGTGTTTCATTAACTTTATGAAGACTATACTAATGTGAACAAGGGTTTGTAGGGCTGAAGCGTTTCTCACTGATGAGATTGATTCAACAGTAATTCCTCTTAAGGATCTGTTTTGGATTTGGCTCCTTCAGTTGGCAGCACAATTAGTTCTGTAGCATCTGGAAAAATGGTTGTGCATCATACATTACCATCATAAGAATCCTTATTATAGTATGTTATTTATCTGTAGCAGTGCCCACTATTAATTGGGGCGTTCCAAAATGTAAAAGATCTTTACTCTGAAGTAATCACAAACTAAATAATCAGTAGCTTACAAAAATTTAGAAACTAGCCATTGTTGCCAACTAGATCCATAGAGAATATTTGATGGCATGGCTCATAATACATCAATTAAGAATTGCTGATGAGAATCCAACATGGTAAGTAACAAAATTAATGGAAGGGTAAGCAGTGGAGCTTCTTGCAGTATTTCAGTGTTAAAAAGCTCCATTTCTAAATTAGGAGAGTGCGCGTTACCAGACTTTCAACTTGTTACTGATCCAAAACTGAATGTTGCCCATTAAACACTATGGGACAGTGTCATCTTTGTGAAGAAACCACGTGATGAACTATGCAGGAGAAAGCAACGTTTTTTTTGGCAATTAAAAAATAGGTATCTGTTTGAACATGCGTAGAAGCTGAAGTGTGAGAAAGGCAGAGCAAAACTGGTCAAAAGTAAAGGAGAATAACTGGAGCTGAGCTTTAAAGAAAATGGGGTGAGGACTCAAACGCCTGGCTTCTGTGCCTTTACTTTTGGTAAACGGAGCTGCAGAATTCTGCTGCTTAACCAATATTTTGCAGTGTACAGGCTTTCCTTTCACCTTTCTAAAGCAAAGACTTTAAACCATCATGTGAGGCACATCTTCTGTTGGATTTGTTTTCGTTTTGCGTAAAACATTTCTGTGAATGAATCTGAGTTCTCTTCCCCTTAAGACTTCTGTTGACTGGCAGAAACCTTCTGTTTAGATGTTTTTATGCCTGTTTAATTGATAATCAAGACTGAATCCTGTTGTTTGGCCAATCTGACTTGCCTGTTAGTCAACTCTATTCCCACATTAAACTCCGAAGTATAGAGTGCACAGAGAAACAAATTCCTGACCTGTAATAAAACTGACAACCTGTACCTTGTGGTAGTATCTGTAAGTACAGCCTCTTTAATCAAGGTTTAATTGAAGCTTTGGTATTAGAAGGGAAGAGAAGACTGTTAGAGCCTGAAGGGACAGTTTATCTTACGATGCCAAGAAAACTTCCAGGGCTCGGTAGCACACAGAGTAAAATGAGTTATGTTCACCTGTCGGGAAGGGAAATTCAGCAGTTCTGCTAGACTTTGCAGTTCAAATCATGAATCAGGATCCCAGTGATGAGTATGGCTTAGGACTAATGAATGATTTATGAATGACTTCTGCTTTTTAGCTTCTGCAGGAATCTTCTTTTCAAGCTTTTTCTTACACTCTGCCCACCGCCTTTCTTTAAGGGAAATTTGCAAGTGTAACAGAATACCTTGATTATTAGAACTGAAGGTTTAGGGAAAAAAACCTGAATACTGTAAAAGTAAGAATTTGATCGTGAGAGTTAACAGGAATGTGTCTAAGCCTTCAGGATTTTTTCGGTTGTTTCCCCACCCCCCACAAGTCAGCGTGTCTCTAAAGGGCGTGTATAGTGGAAAACTCTTAATGCTTTCTCACATATTCCCTCTTTTCTCATGACCTCCCCAGGTCTAACTGGTAGCACCACTGCAGTAGTGCTTTCTACTGGAAGAAACTGCTAGTCTCCGAATCTGGTTCTTAGTATGTTGGGCAGTAATCAAATTCAGAATTGAAAGCAGGGGAAAGAGAAATTTTCTTTCTGCAATGGGCATGCCCCAGGATTGTGAGACTTCAGGAATTTGAACACACCAGTGGCTGGTCACAGCTCTCTACTGGTGTCGTGCTACTAAAGCAGTGACTTTCAATGTAGTTTGCAGACTCCCAGGTTTCTGTTGATAGCTTTTTCAGGTGGCCATTGCCTTCTCTCTACCATGAAAGGTAACTAAAACCATGGAAAAGGCTCTGAAGTTATGAGGGAGTCTGCATCTACCCTGAAAAATGCTGTAGCTTTCCTAAAGGGGAGGAAGGATAGGAGGTATGTATGTGGGTGGGTGGTTGAATACATTTGACACAGAAAATTGCCAAGTAATTAAAAGAGGGATCTGTGATATAGTCCACAGTCAGTGCAGTTGTCCTGGAAATGCATCTGTCCATCGAAGTATGCATGAGGAAATCTTTGCAACTGTAAGCAAAATGCAAATGATTCCCTGCATTATTTGTTTGAAGTAAGGGATTCCTTGTACCTGCATGCAAGCTACATGGCAGGTTTCACTCTCCCAGACTGGGAGCTGTGATAAGTAATCACACAGCTTCTTCTAGCTGTTCTGCTGCAATCACTAAGGTTTAGATTGCAGCTGAGCGTTATTCTCGCAAGGCTTAATGTTGAAAGACAGGTATTTCCAAGTGTTACAGCGTAAATACCAACATTCCTGTTTGAAATGGATTACGTTTGTGCATGTAAGAATTTTATTTATGGCTGTTGTCTGAAGTGTTGCATCTTATGCTCTGTCTTCACAACTCTGGTGCATGTGTTTCAGGGCTGTAGCATATATTTTTAAGGGCAAGAATGGTTTCAGTTGCCCATGAGCACACTGCGTGTGGCTTGGCTGTATGGAAGGAGTTTTTGTAAAGCTCAACTAGGATTTGAATTTACAGTGTAGTAGCACTGTGCCAAATGTGTGATTCTGACCCCAGAGTGCCTCTGTAGTTCAGATTAGGTGGAAAAAGGGGGCTTTAGTGCAGAGTAAGAGGGCCCAGAATATAGAATAGCCGTAACTTGCTGCTTTCTCAGGTAGACAAACCCTACAGAAATTTACTCTTTAGCCATCAGGCCAACAGAGACTCTCTTTCCTTGGATTCCTCCTTATATTACAAAACCTTTGTAAATATTTCCTTTGGCTTTAAATGCAACATTTCATAGTCTTAGATTTTTTTTTCCCCCATAATGTAAATGGACGCTTTCTTGTAGCTTGAATGGAACCAGTCATGATGCTAGCTTGTTTGCTTGCTTTGTATAGGGAATTTAGTGTGACACCTTTTCCTCATTGTGGTACCTTACTTTCTTTCGTACCAGATTTTTTTTTTTTTTAAATTTTGTTTTAAAGTCAGTGAACGTAGAGCAGAATATGTTCTCTTGAAACCCTGGTAGACTTGATGAGCAGTTTTTCTACTTAATCCTCAAAGCTCTAGTGCTACTTTTCCCCTGCCTTCATGATTTCAGTCCCAGTTTGGCCCACTGAATAACAAAAAGAAGCTGGAAGGATGCTGTAAGTTATATTGGTATGTGCACTCGCTTGAGAGAGAATACGCTGCTTCATCCAAATCCCAGGGTACCCTGACACCCATCTGCCAGGGAACTCCTCATCTGCCTAATGTGGGATTAGATGCTGTATGAAGCACTTGCTTTTTCTTCCTTTTTAATACATTTTCTGAATACTAAATATCCCTTTCTACACCCACATAGCTTACCTCTTTCATGTTGTTTTATAATAAGTATCCGTTATTAGCATAATAACTGCTCAAAGTGACATCTTACATTGTATTGTCAAAGATCCATGTATTAATATTTCCACAGTTCTGATGCTATGATACACTGTAGTACTGTAATTTCACCGGAGATTATTATTTTTATGTCAAAGATCTGCCTATTCCATTTACATACCATACAGTGACACCAAAGCTACTGATAGCGGGCTGTTTTGAAGCTTCTGTAAAGCAACGTGTCAAAAAAAGTATGTAAAAGCATACCGAACCTCGGAGTGCTTTGATTGCTTCTTGAATTGCTTGAAAAAGGAGAATGAGGAAATTCATTCATGCAACATTTCCCTGTTGCGTTATGTGTTTGTTTATCTTAAAATTGTTTAGGCCCATCTTATATCCTGTCTTCTAAGCTATGTGAGCTGGCAAAGGCCAACACGCCAGTCTTAACTCTATTTTATTATTTATCAAAAAGCCTTTGTATAAAGATTAACTGTGTTTGCTCTCTATTTGCTATTATTTCCCCCCACTGTTCAGTAAGTACGCCAAGCAGCTTGATAAGATGATGGAAAGGTTGTCTGGTTTCATTGTTGCTCCTCTCAGAATCTCTTGTATCCTCTGGCGAAATGTTATCTTGTACTTTGTTATAGTAATAGTCCTCAGTGATTCAAAACAGGTATTCTTTTGTCTCCTACCCTAACAATGCGCGTAGGGGAGACCGTTTGTTCTCTTTCACCAGCTCGCTGCTGTTAACAAAAGCAACACTGGATCAGAAGACCGGCTGTCTTTACACCCGGTATCAATAGATTGCCCTCCTCCTCCTGCATGATGATAAGCGGAGGGGGGGATGCGAATGAGCAAAATCGTCTTGATGCTTTCTTTGCTCCTTCTCCCTTCTCTGCTTTGAGACTCGCTTCAGTTCGTGGCTAGAGAAGATGACAGTGGTACTCACACATATGCGTGCAGTTGCAAGGTATCCTTCTTGAGGTGCCCCAGTTCTAAGCCAGAGTCTATAAAATCATTTTAAAAATATTTACTTGAGGTGATGATTTCCTTTGACAATAGTGTACTTATAAGGTCTGTGTGGGTAGAACTGCTAAATCCATACTCTCTGTTTACATGTAAAATTTTGAATCTAGGAAAATATTTCATCAAGCCACTCCCTTTTTTACCATTCGCTGCTTCTTTAAAATGATCTGACTGCCATTACATTTTTCAACATATAATGAACGCTGAATCAGTGGATAATGCTGTGTTAGCCCTCTTTGCTTCTTTTGGGGAGGCAGGGAGGAGGGGTTTGGGAGAGGAGTTTGTTCTGTTTTTTTCTGGGAAACTTGGGAGAAAACATTTTACAGAAATCACTTGTGTGTAACAAATTAGACTCAGCCCTAAGGAAGACCACTTCATTTTGAGGTTTTCTAAAGAAAACCAAAGGATTGAAGTCACAGATGGAAAAGGGAGAGAAGAAAGAAGGAAAGAGCACTTGTTGCACCCCACCACCGGAGATCCCCAGAGACCTTGTCTGAATCGCGCTTGGCCTCGTCTCAGATCTGCACTTTATGCAAAACCATCTCTTGCCCCATTTTGGGAATGTTCTCATTACAGAGCTATAGGTTCTTCTGGGATGCTGTATTATCTTGAAGGTCTTCCATCATGAAAGCAATAATGCTAATGGTCTTAGGGCCAGAAGGAGAGAGAGAGTGGCTTGGAAATTTTCTGATTTTGGCTTCCATGATTGTTCTGTATAAAGTGATACAAGCCCAGGCAGAAATAGTGAAGACAAATCTACATCAGAATAGCTTTCAACCTAATGATTCAGTCTGTCTCCTCAGAAATGAAAGCCCTGGGTTAATGCTCCTTCCCTACCTAAGAGCAGCAACTTAAAATGAGGACTCTGTCTCTCTGTCATAAATACTAGCACCCCATAAATATGTGATTGTCACTGTAGAAATCATAACTTATAAAGACTATATTCTAAGGTCTTTCAATATTTGAGGGGTTTGGGTTGTTTTATTGTGCCATAGTTATTTGCCAAATATTACCTGAATTTCTCATGAGCAATATTAAGATCACAGTGAATCTAAAAGGCATGCAATAAAACCAACGTCCTCATCCCCTAAGCAGACTTCGACCCAGCCTTGATTGCAGTTTCTGCTAGGAGAGAAAAAATTTGAAATGGTATTTTGGTGCACTGCACCACCTACACAGTAGAGTTTGCATCCTCTGATCTAGTCAGGGATGGCAGGTTCTTAGTTTGAGGACTACAAGGTTCATAGAAATGAAACCCTAAATAAGAGAGAGGAAAATCTGTACATTCTGTAATTATTGTAGTGTATTTATTTGAGCTTGTTTAGTTAAATAATTTATGGTTTTAAATATTTTGGCGTGATTTCCATCTGTACGGTGTTAAGCATTTCAAAGGGTCAATGAAAAGTACAATATTTTCTGTACTTATTTCCATTCTGACTAATGCAAGTTCTTGTGGTGTTTAGCTATGCAACAACATACTGCAAGATAGGAAGAGACTGTGTGCATGAAGATCTGGAGGCACCTCCCAGACAGGCAGTTTCTCTAATACGTCTATTGGTTCTCTGGTTACTCTGATGAGATTTTTGTTGTAATGTGCGTTTATGATGAAAATTATAACTTCTGTACATCTGCAGTGACTCTAGCAAACTGCCCTGTTGAGAGTGGCTTGTTCCACAAAATTAAAATGTAAATGAGCTCATTTATTTCTAATAGGATAGGTGTTGTACTCTTAATTCTCACAGTACCTGGCTGAACTCTTTCTTACACAGGCACAACTCTTACTGATTTCTGCAGAAAGTTTGCTGGAACATCATGGACTAGGACCACGCATAGAAGTGTTCTGGTACTGACTTACCTGCTGGTGAATACTGACTCACCAATTAACTTCAAAGACAAACAAACGAACACCTTCACATTTTGTTTCTCTGCTCAATAATAAATTCAAAGTGGGAGGTTGGACCAGTGGTAGGTAGGATAGGACTGTGATACGGATGCTGGTTGTATTTATTAAGACTACGTTACGGTGTAACACGGTCAATTTATATTTTGCCTTTAACAATTCTGAAGAGGTTGGAAACAGTAGGTTACTGTGTTCTGTTGATGTAAATCTGAGTGGCTTCGGGGAAAACTGCTTCCTTCTCTCTCATCTGTGTAGGTAACCAATTTATTTATTTGGGATTCTGGACTTGGAATTGATTTTGTTTATGTGCTTTAAGCTCCTGTGAAACAGTGACAAACATGCTGATGTCTCAGTAACCCTGCAGATCTGATTATCTGAAGTCATTGCATTCTGTGACCTCTCACTTTCTAAATCTTGAATATTGGTGTCTGTTCTCAGAAGGTCTCTCAAGAGCAGCTCTGAAAGGAAGCTGAACTGCCCCCAAAGTGAAGTTTTGTAAGAATTTGGGGAAGGGGGAAAATATTAGTTCACTTTTCCCCTAAATGTTTGTATCTCCATCTTCATTATGCTAGATAAAATGAGAAGGAGGTAAAAAGGCTCTGCGTGCTCTTTCCAGCCAGCTTTGGGAAACACTGTATTTGGTGTGCTGCTTAAGACTCATAGAACAAGCTAAAAAGCCGTGGAGATCAGCTTGTCCCAGGTTTACTGAAAAATACAGTTTAATGAGAATTTTTGCTTTAATAATAAATAAGGCTCTTCTCCTTGAGTCACAGACTAATCAAGTGGCATTTCCAATAGTACTGCTCCATTGGGCTTCTGATTAGTAGGAGCCTCAGCTAATGTGAAAGGATACACTGCATCTTCAGATGCTCAACTGCTGTGAAGTACAGAAGTAGTATGTCTGTTTTCAGGCAGTGTTAATCACCTATGCTTTAAGGCTATTTGTACATGGATTAATGCAGCAAGAGCCAGGGTAGAATTGGATCGTGAAAATACTTAGGCATAATTATCTATTCATGCCTTTATTGACTATCGGGGGACTTGATTACACGTATGAGCAGCTAGGATCGGGACCTAAAAGTGCTGGGGGACCACATTTGGGGGTAGAGGGGAGAAACTCTAGATGGAGCAGTAAAAGAGCTAAGTTTTCTTCCTGAGATTGTTACATGGGAAAAGTGAGTAACGTTAAAAGCTACCCCAAACAAGTTACTGCTGTCTGCCCCCCTCCTGCCCCTTCTGGAAGCATCAGAATTGACACAGCTAGCTCCTGGCTGGCCCTGGGGTTTGTCTCTGGAAGGACACCATTAACACATTGTTTTTTCAATAGCTTATTATATCTAATGTTTAGTATTTTATTAAAGCAGATTTTATTTTAAGAAAAAATACTATGGAAGAGAGGCTGTAAAACGAGATCTTTTCAGCTGTTCTTCCAGAATTTTTCCTATCTCATTAGTTCCTTACGGTTCTTATGCAAAATTTTAGGGGCGGGGGGGGAAACCCCAACTCATTAAGTTAGCTCACTGCCTTCCCCCTTGTAGTTTAGATAAATCTTTTTTTTTTCTTCTTTTTTTTTTTTAAGTATTTTGTTCACAATCTGCTCAGAGTGATCATGTCTCTGCCCTGAAGAAAGCCTGAGTAGGGTGATTATCAACACTTTCACAAATGCTTGCTCACAGCTGAACATGCTCTCTGCTGGGCGGGGTAGGTTGAAAACTGGGAAGGACAGAGATGAAACGGGAAAGCACCAGACTCCATGCCCTTCTCTGCGAAGCTGCAAGGACTAAGGCCAGCCCTGTCTAAGCTGTTTGATTTGGAACGTGGCTGTAGCAGGTTTCACAGTTTTGGATGCCAGCTCATGGCAGTAGACAGCTCTTCACTCCAGCTGTAATCCAAGCCCCTTTTTCTTTCTGTCTACTCCTTAAAAGTCAGCACATCCTCCATATGTGCCTCAGCTCACAGGTGTTTTCAATTTTGCACAATCTTTTTACTTGATCTGCTCTATATTCTAAACCTTTTTCCTCCTCTGGTAAATATTAGTTATACTGAATTTGGAGCAAGCCCATTGTCTCAAGACTGTATCTCAGGCTGAAATCCCAAGTTTGCTGCTTTTGAAACAGAGCCTCTAAAATGGACATCCTAAAGGTGAAGATGGTTTTCTGATTTGGTGTTGTGTCAGTCCCCCCTCTCTCAATCCCCCCAGTTCCTTGAGGTGTTGGTGATCTTGAGTAACTTGTAGCTGTGTAAGACTGTCTTTACGACATGGATAATTTGCTGCAATAACCTCAGCTGCTGGCTAGTAGATGTGAAAGGGGCGCTTTTTAAACCCAGTGTATATCTTTGGAGTGGTTGTGGCAGCCAGCAGACACAACCCAAACACAAATTCCTGTAATCTCAACAGACAGCAGCACTGAATCACTTCCAGCAGTCTCTTGCCAGCGTAGCGCTGTGTGTTTTGGAGGCGGGGGCATTGTCTTCAGCCCCACAAATCCTCATGGTGCTGGGCACTGCTGAGTAGCCTGGCATCACGTCAACGGGGCCCCTGACCCCTCAGCCCTGAGGGAGCCAGAAGAAGGTGGTGAACCTCCGTTGATGCTGCTCAGTGTGTCCTTGGCAGAAAGGGAAAGGAAATGGAAAGGCCCAAGACTGAAAGAAGTAATCCCGGCATCAGGGTCACGACTGACAGTTTAGACAAGGAGCCTGATCTTTGTTGACCTGGACTTTTGTAATGGTCCATGAGAGCAGAGTGAGCCTGTTTCATGCCTGTGCTGCTGTAAAAAGTGCAGGATAAAAGGCACCAACCAGAAATTCTCTGTGTCTTTCCACTGGCAGCGTTTTTCTGTCCATTTTACAGAAGCATACGTGACTGCAAAGCAATGGAAAAAAATTGACTTTACTACACATCATTGTAAATGTCTCCTGTCTCTGCCCAGGTTGTAGAAGGGAGAAGGAGAGGATTTTAGATTTGGATTTTTTTTTTTTCCCCCAGAGGGCCTAAAAGATCAATGTTTTATACTGTTTATATTTAGCCTAAGAAAATTTCTCATGTGCTTATTAGTTATTTAAAAAACCTTTCTGATTTTGAATACCAACCCATAGAGAACTTGCAGCTACTTCTAATAGTTGCTTCATTGTCGTTTGTCCCTGTTTGGAAACCGAAAGCCATATGTTTCAAGGTGATTTCTGTATGAACTTCTGGCTAGCATAAACATGGGTTCAGTCAATAAATTACTGTTCAGTATATTAAATAATTCAGTCTGTACTCTTTTGCATATGTCTTAATTAATGTGTACCCAACATTTTCATATTCTGTTAGAATCATAAAATCATCTAGGTTGGAAGGGACCTATTTAAGGTCACCAAGTCCAACGATCAACCTGACACTGCCAGTTTACCACTAAACGGTGTCCCTAAGCACCACATCTACCCATCTTTTAAATACCTCCAGGGATGGCAATTCCGCCACTTCACTGGGTAGCCTATTCCAATGCTTGACAATTCCAATTTCTTTCTGTGAAGAAATTTTTTGTAATGTCCAGTCTAAACCTCGCCTGTTACTTGTTATATGGAGATGTCAGGCAGCGAGTTTCAAGATAGCCAGACAATAATAGCTGGATTCATGTGTTTAAGACCTGAGGGAGTGAAAGTTCTGGTGGTTTCTGCATAGTGATTTGATAGTATTGAATACAATAGTAGAGAGGATTTTCTTTGTGCTGGTTCTGAACTTGTGTTTCAAAGGTGGGAATCAGCAAGTAATATCTTCTAGTCCTGTATTCAGTGGACTTTTACATGCTGAAAGTACACCCTTAGCTGTTGCTGGGGTTGAGCTGGGGTTGCTGGGCACTTCTAAAAAGTAGGCTGCTTCTTCCTTGTTTAAAAAAAATGGTGGAAGAAAAATTTGTGTGTAACGGTGATTTCAGGAAAAAGTATGTAATACTTCAAATAACCTCACTGCTGTTTATATTCCTCAAACCTAGGAGAGACTTGGCAGTAGGAGGCAGGCACTCCTTGGCTCTCCTTCTGCAGAAGGTCAGGTGCTGACTGGTGAAACCCCTCTGCCCTGGCTTTCCAGTAACGCTGCCGGGCATCAGTTTCATGCTCCATGTGCGGCAGTACCAATCCAAGGAAAGCAGTTTGTCCCTGTGGCAGAAAGCTTTCTCGAGAGGCTCTTCACCACACAAGCCCTCATGCTTTTGTTTTGACAGTATCTCTTCTCACACTGTCATGTTCTCAAGTCCTTCACGGCTTCAAGACTCTTACGTAAGGAGTGTGGAACTGACATAAACGCAGAGGGCCAAACTGGTCCCAGCTTGATCAGTCACAGAAACACATCCCGGGATGTGAATGAGAATGGCCTTTTTTGCTTCCCTGGGTAAATAAATGATGCATCTTTCTCCAAAGAGGATACAAGGTTGAGTATGTCCACACCCCCTTTTGTCAACATACTGTCTGGCAGCGCTGGCTGTGAGCAAGAAAAGGCCTCTGGCATATCATCTCCTGTGGTGAAGTGTCCTGGATAGAAAGAAGCAGGAAGAGGGATTATTTTACAAAGGTACAAACTATTCCGACCCTCTTGGGGCTGGGTGACTTCCACTTTCCTTGGGGCTGTCATGAAATGCCATAGTCTAGCCCACATGCTTTTGCTTGGAAATCTGAACCTCCAGGCGTGAATAACTTACTGGAATTAATCTTCAACTGTTGTCATCCAGTATTCAAATATTAATGTGGCTGATCAGAGTGAGGCAGTGCAACCACGGTGGTCTTACAAAACAGCACATCGGACAAGTGACATTTCCTAACATGAGTCAATGTTTGTTCTTCTGTAAAAGGCGTTCTAACATTTTTCTTCAAACTGCCAGGCTAAATGGCTTGCGCTGGCCCAACCTCTGTGCAACAAACAGCGCGTCTGTGCTGAACAGCAAATACCAAGGAGCTGCATCTGAAGGGGGAAGGAGGAGTAATGGAAATGCAAAAACCTCCCCTAGAGGTGATCAAACTTCTGAGATACTGCAGGTCTAGCAGGAACTGTCTTTCCCCTTGTCAGCCATGTAACCAGTGTAGCACTGGGAAGGAAACGGCACCAGGGTCTGACTGAAGCAATCCTTCTAGGAAACAAATGACCTGGTAGTTCTCAGAGTAGCAGGTGAGACACAGTCATGTTTCCAGATATGCCAGATTTACTTTGTGCTTTGAACTGGAAAGTTTTGTGCAAGTTCACGAACTATGACAGTGATTAAGAATTTTTTCAACCCTTTTACTGAAGGGCAAGTGTCACCATGAACTAAATAATCTTGGATCTGGGGTTTTTGTTCCCATACAGGTGGCTTGTACTGCTGTAGGTTATGTTGTACTCATCTTTCCTTCCAACTCACCTTCTGGGTTGCATGGGGAGCTGAGGCAAATACTCTTCTCTTGGGGCTCTGTTTTTCTCATCTCTAATGATACTTACAGATTTTATTTAGCAAAGGTTATTTAAGTAACTGGTGGAAAGTGTCATGCAAAACTTGAAATCACTATGTTTTAAATGAATCCATGAACGAATCCCAGAACAATACTGTCTGCTCGTTCATGAGAAGGAATGCTGTCCTAAGTCAATGAGGCTGCTTAGATCAGCTTTTACCTTAGTATGCAAGTGATCATCTTCTGTGATATTAGGATTAAAAAACTCTTTGAGGGAAAGGAGGCTATACTGTTAAATATGGCCATAACTATTTCTCAAGCATGTAAAATATCCCTTTTCTCATCTCCTCCACAGTGCAAGGACTTTATGCAAGGACAACATCCACATTCCCCAGCAAGTGAAAGACAATAGAATTTCCTAACCCTCTTTGAGTTTCAAGTGAAGGTTAATGAGTACGGAGTAAGGCCCCATAGAGATGGGTCCAGCTGTAGGCAACCAAATCTAATCTTTCAGAATAAAACTACATGAACAGGGTAGGGGATGTGAGAGGCACGAGGGTAGAAGTTGCTCCCTGCCAACTCACTTTTTAAAGAAACCAAGTTAATGGTATGGTGTGAAACATGCACCTCTGAGTTTCTGGACAGCCTGCAGCTCTTTCTGTCCATCACACTGAGCAGGATCTTGGGCTAGCAGAGTAACTGGTGGCCACCAAGCATCTTCCCCACAGGCTGGCATGAAGGAGTATCAATCTGCTTTATGATTCACTTCACATATATTTGACAGAAATCTCAATTTTTGGCTCAGCCACACGAAGTCCCCTGATCACGGATTTTCTTCTGATTTGTCTCTGCTTGGCCTTTGGTATTTTCTGCCATGTTGGTTTGTTCCCACTGAACCTCAGGCCTGAGCTCCTTTCCAAAGATACCTCAGCCAACTGGTACTTATTGGACCTCAGCGTTTCTTCTGCATCAGAGCTGACTCTTGCCCACTTTTCCACACCATATGGACTCCTTGCCATGGTTTTCTTTGCCAAATTTCAGTGCCAGACTTGTGAATGATCTCAGTCTCCCTGACTCTCAGATCCCATTTCTCATCCATTCCTATTTCAGCCTCTCCAGGCCAGTCGTTAGGAGCTTAAGGAGACATTTTCCCACCTACATACATTGTCCCCCTCTATTTCTCCCTGAACTTTGCAAGCCAAATACTTTTGTCTCTACTATGTTTGCTTCTGAAAACTTTCTCTTCCATGTTCCCTGAACCAAACAGGGGATGTTGGCTGGGAAAATACTGATGGGGGAAGAAGGTATCTATGCTTTTGTTTTAGAGGTCTGGCAGCATTCAGCATGCTGGAATTGCAGTTTCAAGGAAAGTCCTGCTCAGCCCCAGGCTGGAGCAAACCCTTCTGGGTTGGGAGCCCTGAGGGAATGGCTGAAATTGCCAAAGCAGCTTATCGTCTAAAGCAGCTAAAAATGGAATACATCTTTATTGACAGTTTTTGAACTGGAGTTTTTCTTTTCTGTTCTGTTTGAGGACTTACACCTTGTCCAAAATCAGGTAGGTTTTTGTTTAGATATATTCCTGATACAAAGGGCAAATTTTTGATGTGTCGTATTTATTGTCAGACCCAAAGCAGGGAGGTAGTGGGGAGCCTTTCTTGGAAAAGAGCTTTCCTCCTCCATGCCTTTCCGCATAACCTCTCTCAAAACTGTGTGGAATATTATATCTAGAAACCTTTTCCTCCACCCCAAATCAGGCTGTAGCACATATTCAATGCATTTCCACCCCAGATTCCCACTCAAGGGGGTCAAAGTTTTAGAGTTACTGGCAACTGAAAATGAAATTTTAGGTGGGGAAGGTATTGAGTAACCTTGGTAACAAGCAGAGCTGTGTCCCATGGTACTCTTGAGTTGACACCCCCCACCTCCCGCCTGTGCCTTTTCTTGCTGCTTTATTTAGCTCAAGGTTTCTTATGATTGAGCCAGTTCCTGTTCCCAGCTGAAGTCAGTGACAAACTTCTTGCTGGCTTTGGGGCTCAAGAGTTCATTGCTTGATAAAATGGGAGCAGACTCAAGGGATCTCTCAGAAGGTCACAGAGCCCAGCTGGCTGAGGCCACCGCAGGATGCTGTGCTGCTGAAAAATACAAAAAAGAGTTGGGCATGCTGTTCTGTGTTGTTTTAACTTTGTAAACATCAGTGCATTTTAAATAGTCTGCCTTTTTTTTTTTTTTTTCCTTTGAGAAGAAAACTATTGCTGGAGGTGTTTGATGCCACATATGGCACAAAGCTTGGGGTAATGAAGGAATGGGTATGTTTTGGGTCAGTGTGAGTTCAGGCATTGAGGTCTAAGTAGCTGCCGGAATGACTCAGTTTATCATTTTATGAGAGAGAAGGTTTTGGTCCCTAGAACAGTTTGTCTATGATCTATGTACATTTTGAAATCACAGTGCTTTATTTACCGTGCCAGAATAGAGTTTTAGCTATAAACTTTAACATATATTTTTTTAGTACACTAAGAGTTTGGGAGTGTCCAGATACTATGATAGCATTATCTTAAAGTGTGAAGGTGTGGAAACACTGTAAAACAAGATAAAGGATCTGAGACTCAAGTAATACCTTTGTGTAATTCCTACCTGGCATTGACTTGTGGTGTTGGAGTGGGATAGAACCGTATGGCATTCTTCCCTTGAGGCAAGACTTCTTTTAAGCTAATGTGAATTATCCTGCATTTGCCATAGGTCAAAAAAAACCCAACATGTGGCTGGTTGATGTGAATCAACAGATGTGCAGCAACTGAGTCGTAAGTTTAAAAACCTACTACAGTCATATGTTGTCATATCACTGGTTACTGACAATGGGCTAATAAGTAGGTTTTGGATAAAAACAGTTAAAGACTGTAATTCATTGAATGTACAAAAATATGGTGAGTTGGCATACTTCAGGATACAGACTAGGTGAGCTTTTTGACAGATTTAACTATGTAACTACGTCTGCAAAGAAAAAGGGGGGAAAGTATAGCTATTGACATTATACTCTAGGCTTCTTTTTGATAAAGGTTTGTGCCATATGAAGTTATCACAAGGTAAAATGAAGCACTTGCCCTATTACATTTAATAGCAGAGAAATTAAGGATAGAGGTGGGGGTGGAGTGATTAACATAGCAGAATAAAGGAGGATTTAAACATATAGAATAGTTAACAGAAGAGAATATATTTGCATGAAGAGTGATGAAAGAGCAGTGGTGCAGGGCAGAAGGTAGGAGTTAGAGTTGCATGGCTGCAGAGGCAGTTGATCATGAAGAAAAGCTAGAAAAGAATGCCATCGGCGGTGGTTCTGGGGCTTGGTCTTGTTTTTAAAATGTGCTTTCAAAATAAGCTTTCAGCAATGGCACAGTATTATCTTATTGCTGGCATTTGTATGCACTATTCAGCTGCAGCTTTCCATATGTGCTGGAACCGTGTGAGCTGGGAGTGGGGATGGCACACAGGAGATTCTTGCAGCATTCAAGAGGAGAGGAGGCTAGAGGCTTGAATGACTACTGTGGCTGAGAAGGAGGAAAATGTATCAGCATGTTTGGGAAGTATTCCAGATGGGGGGAAGAACTCTTCCCTCTGTGTTAGTATCTGCCCTATATCAAAACAGATCTGACTGAAAGGCTTGAGGCTGGAAGAGGGGAGGGGGTGTGCTGATACATAACCGTGGGGGCTTCTCTGAGAAATTTCGGGAAAGCTTAGGGTTTGCCAGGTATGCCAGGTTTATTTAGTAAAAAATACATGAGTAAGGAGGGAGGAGCCCTGCAATACAGAGAATGTTTCAAAAAGTCCATAGTTTTGATTACCGAATGCCTGCCCTGAAATCCTACCAGGAGCAATATTTTGTATTGGATAATGAAGTGTGTCAAAGTTTTTAGGGGAGAAAAGATATTCTTACACTACTGTAAAAGGTAAATCAGTAAAACTACCCTATATAGCAGAATTTCTAAGTTAAATCAATAACCCTACACACTGAAGTAGTGCTTTGTAAGCTAAAACTGCTCTACACATCATACTAATCCTTTGAGAGTGTAGAGAGTTTAGGAGATTGGTTGTACCATCTGCAATATCAGTAAAATACAGTATTAGGTTACATATGCCTACTAAGGCAGGCGTCAGTAAATAAGTATGTGATATTAAAAATTTGGCACTTCTAAGTCGTTCTTTGATAGTGGAACGTGCGTATTGGTATGTTGCATTTACCTTTCTGTGTATGTGATCTGAGTGAAAATCAGTCCTTTGGTAGAGCTAACAGGCCACTTAAAGCATTTACTGGTGTGTGGATGAACCTCTAAGATCAACGCTGTAATAGGAACAGGAGTTGGAGGGCTGACATTAGTTTCCAGAGGTCTCTGGGGTGACTTATCTGCAGCTAGAGAGGCTGCATTTGCCATTAATTTTTAAACGGTGAATGAGCTGAGCTGAATCCACTCCCTGCACCCTGCTGCACGACATCGTGCTGCGGGAGGTGCAGTCCCAGCCAGGCTGGCAGGGGGTTGACTGCTCTCTTCCCGCAGTGTTTGTGTCCTTGAAAAGGGAAAATTGGGGTTTCCACCGGGTGCTCTGGGGAAATCTCGAGGGTGTGTGTAAATGAATACGTGCATCCTTTAACTCTGGTGTTGACCAGTCGCCAGAGTAGTCTCCTGGGAAGAGAAAGTACCAACTACTTCTGTGTTATAAGGTTGCAATGGGCAGAGCTCTGCTGGAGAAGGCAGAATCAGAATCTTACCAATATCTATTTTCTTCCACTTTTACTTTTTTGACTCTTTATCGCTTAGGAGCAATTATTTACTGCTTCCGGTGAAGGACCTCGGTAAAGGGCTGTCCAGAGACTGAGTGTACACCTTTCCATCCACAGCTCAGCAAGGGCCGTCCAGCCATGTCAGGGCTGGTGCGTACCATGGCCTGTACTTCATGTGGCAGAGGTCCAGTTCCTAAAAAAGCTCCGTGCTGTAGCACAGCCGTTGCCCCATGTGTTCTCCTAGCGATTCTGGAGTTGCGCTTGGCTGAGGTTGGATTGCTGTCGGAAACTTGCACTTCTTTCACTTTTGTAGTTTGCCATACCTATGTGTTTTGTTTGTTTATTCAGGGTAGCCAGCTTTATCCAAACAATGTGAATTAAAATTCTCATATTGGGTTTCTGTAGTTAAAAAGCATGCATGCGGTAAGATTTGCCTCTTTTATTATTCTCAAAGGTACTCACCAGCTCTAGTCCCCTGAAGGGTTATTGGCATTATATTTGAGACAGTTATTTTTATTTAGAAGATTATACTTATTCATCTACTGTAATATTAAGTAACCAGGGTTGATGTTTTTCTCTTCCTCTAGCCTACGTTTGCTAAGCTAGATTTGGGAACATATGCATCACATTCTTTTTTATTTGGTGGGCCTCAGAGTCTAAACTGGGAATTTTGAGCTGCTCTTGAACACTGGGAAACCATATGTGGCGTTGTGTTGTTTGAATGACATTCAAAACCAGAGGGTTTGTGTAAACATGTCATTGAAAATATAGCTCAATCAGTGTAAGAACATGCATCGTTGTTCAACCTATGCATGTGTACAAGAAGGCTGGGAATGGGAGAGAAGAGCTGCAGCTTTTCTAAAATAAGAAAGAACAGGAAAAAGTCTTTCCAGATGGACTCTACAGAAAAGATCTGCAGAGCTGGTGTCTCCTACTACATACCTTGGCTTAATGGCCCTAGAAGGAATGAGGCATTCGAAGCCCGTAACTGCTGGTAATCCCAAGGGATTGGAATGGGCCCTCCTGTTTAGCAGTTCACTGTGATCAAAGAAAGCGTGGTGAGAAAAGCCCTCTTCAAAGGCAGGGGACATGTTCCCCACAGAGGGGGTAGCTCCTGTGGCTGCGGAGAGGTTGTTCAAGGGTATAGATACATGTGTTGTTATTTGAAGAAGCTGAAAGCTTGGTATGTGAAGGATAAGAGTTGCTTTAAAGAAGAAATGGGCAGTGGCAGAGATTTTTGAGCTTAAGAATGTCTGTGCTTTTGTTATAATCAAATAAACAAATCTTCTAAGCCTTTTTGTTTTTCATGTATACCTCTTCAAAAACTTTTTATGAAATCAAGCTGCCATGGGATAAGGGGCCAGGTCCTTAAATGGATTAATAATCATTTCAGTTTAGGAAATCAAGGTTAAGGCAAATGTGAACAGCTTTTAAAAGGGGGGTGGAGTGACCAGTGAGGTCTCTCTGTTGAGTCTGGTGCTGTTCAGCATAGTCCTGAAAGAGGTGGAGAATGAGACAAAGAAGCCTCCTGATGATACCAAGTCAGGCAGGATAGCTAAGGTGAGGATGTACTAAGGGATCACAGAAAGGCCTCACAATACAGAGTGACTGAAGGGAGATCTGGCTGCTGAAGTTCAATGTTGATGAATATAGAATAGTGCAGGGAAGAAACAATCCTAAATTGAAATACACAACAACGAAATCTAAATTATTCCATGGGAAGAAACCTTGGGTTATAATAATTGTATAAAAATGTCTGCTGAATGTGTAGTAGGAATAAGAAAAGAAAAAAACCCCCGAATACTAGGAATTATTGGTAAAGGACTTTAAAGGAAGATCTTTATGCTGTAGTATAAATGCATGGCACACTTGAATATTGCATCCTTGCTCCCTTATTTTAGAAAGTAAATATGCAAGAGAAGGGGAGAAGATACAGGAAATGTTGATAAAAGATGTGAAGTGACTCCTATATAGAAAACAACTTAAAACTTGGGGATTTTCAGCCTCCTGTCTGAGCAGGAAGAAAACAAAGGTCTATCAACTCTCAAGCGGCATGGAGAAAGCAAATAGAAAATGACTATTCACTCCCCCATACCCTGGGAGCCAAGCAGCCTCAAATGAATGGTTAGGTGACAAGTTTAAAACTAGCAAAAAGGATTTCCTATGGCTGTGAAATTGCCCTGGGATATTGCAGATGCCAAAAGTCCCTATGCTGACAGTAGTGTTTGGACATACCCCTTAAAGAAAACTCTCCTGGGGACTATTGTATGCAAAAATACAGTTCTGGTTTGGGGAATCACCTCGCCAGAGATTGCTGGGAGCTGGGGAGGCCCAGCAGTTGGGAGGCTGGGACCAGGCAGGGGATCTGCGGCCATTTGCACTTGCCCAAGGAGAAAAAAGTGTAAGTTGTGAGCATGATAGGATGCTTGACTTCCTCAGTCTCTGAGCTGATCCTGCCTGGCTATTCCTCTGTAATTAGACCTACCTTTTACCAGGGTATTGTTTAAACACATGACAAAAGAAGCTCCTGCCCTCAAAAATCAATTTGAGCTTTTGTGGAAGGATTTCAGTGAGTGTCCTTGCAGAAGAGAGAGGCAGAAGAATTAAAAAAAAGAAAAGGCTGAGATGAAAGAAGACGTGTACTGGATGAAGTCCTAATTTGCAAAGATACTTTAATACTTTTGGAGGGTCTTTTTGCTTAATAGCTATACACAGTATGTTAGTATGTCACCCACATGTGAATAACAGTGATGTTGACGTCTGGCGATAATCTCCAAATTGTGAACATCTTTGTATCCAGGCACTTGCTGTAGCTTTTCAGAGAGACTGAAATGCAGCTGACCTGAATAAAACCTGCATATTTAAACACCTGATTTTCTCTTCTTTGAGGGTATTGTGATATGTGCAGTGTATGTGCTAAATACGTTGCTTTATAGTTGGCTCTCCACGTAATGTTGGATTGCAACAGACTGCTCTCTGTCACACCTGATGACTAAACCTGTCTCACCCACACCATGGGAAAGTACTGGTGCATTGAGCCTTCTTAGAATCAAGCTTTAGGTTGTCCTCAGATTTCAAATCTCCCGTGCACTTTTTTTAGTATGGCCTCTAACTCAAGAGATACAAGCACAAAAGGATTCCAGGCAACAATTAATCAGATAAGTATTTATTTATTTAACTCCACCTATAGAATTACGCTGGCAATAGTTTTTGCAGAGTTAGACTTTCATTGAGCAAAAAGACTGTCTTTTAAAGACTCCTTTCTCTTTTTCAGGTGTCTGCACTGAAACGTTCTGGATTTCATTTGGCATGGTAAGAAAGTCCCTCTTAATTACAGAAAAAGAGTTAGTTAAGAGCTGGCTGTTTTGTTTACCTCCTGATATGTTCAAAGTGGAAGTGCGGCTGTGGAGACGAGAAGCATTTGATTTATATTGTACATTTTAAAACAGGAGGGAAAGACATAACTAAAGCAAACATATATTGCAATGTAAGCTGGGGTTGAGGGCCCAGCAGAAATTGTGGAATGCCTGCATGATGGAGAGAATTTTTGTTTAAACTATATATAATAAACACCTTTTAAATGGTCTTAGTGAGCATTAGTTGCATACTTGATACCACAAAGGTTGCATAGCAGACCTGTGGTATGGGCAGGAAGCAAGAAAAAGCCAGGCTGTTGGGGAGGATGCACTGTACCATGAGGGGAAATGCCTGTGATATAAATGTTGCTAAAATATGAAGTAGTTCAATCTCATTGAGATGAAGGCTTTAGTCTTTCTGGCACAGCTGTGTCAGAAAGGGATTTATTATATTTTTGTCATCATTGCTATGCTAGCAAGAGCCTTAGTATATGTGAAGTTATACCAAGGGGGGAAAAAAGGATCTTTTTTTCTTGGACAACTTAATTTTCTCATGGAAATTATGTAAAACCGTACCTCCAAAAGGCTCTTTTGCTAGTGTAAATTGTCTATCCTTGTATAACTATACCAATAAACCATTACAAGAGTCTACAAGGACTTGCTAAAAAGAAATAATCTATCTGAAGCTAAAGGCAACAAATAATCCTCGGTATAAATTGGCTAATTCATACAACTGGACACGCTGTGTAAAAAGTATATACCAAATCCAGGGACGCCACAATTTTTTGGGGGGTTTGTTTTTGGTTGCTTATGTGTTGGGGCTTTTTTTAACCATCCCTCTCAACATGTAGTCACTCATTGCCTAAAGTTCAAGCTGAGAAAAACTCAAGATGGCATCATGCAGATATTTTTTCCTCCTTGGACATTTATTGTTGCTAAGGGACTAGGTAATACTGGTGAGGCTTGAGATGGTGAGTCCCAGAAAGCCTTGCTTCTGAACCGTGAGAAGTACCACTTTTGGGTAGCACTGAGGGAGTCTCTCTTTGAAGACTCCCTCCCACATCTGTATACTGGGCTTGAAGCCAAGCCTCTTTTCTGTAAAGAAACCTTGCTAAAATTTCTCATTTCATGCCCCTTTATGGAGAGAGAGAGAGAGAGTATGCAAGGGGGAGAGAGAAGGAGGTACGTGCCAAGCATGTTGAGAGAGCATAGCAGAGTAGGCTCTGTATTTTGTGTGTTTGGGGACAAGGGGGCAGCAAGGAAGGAGAAGGCTTTATATTAATTAGCACCATATTTGCGATCCTTTCCTCCCACCTCGAAAGTGATAAATTCCCCTCCTTCTCCTCTCCAAAACACATCTATATTTTTTTTAAACAACTGTTTGTGTTTGAGTCCTTTGAACTAGCAGAGGCACTTGAAATAAATGCACTTACAAATGTGCCTCCTGCCAGCCTCTGTCTAGTCTGTATATGGACACTTAAAAGAGTTGAAGAATATGTCTTACATATCTCAGAAATATGCTAAGTTCACAGTGGTGGCACCTGAAATAGCTTTATTCTTCCCTCCCCCTTAGAGTACAGTGGAATTGCTAGTGTATTATTTGATAAACAATCACCAATTAGTCCTTCCAATCCTTGCTAATTCAGCAACTGCTCTCCAGGGCCTCCAGGCAGCTTGTATACCAGTTCATGGGCTCACCCCAGGTAGCTCTGAACTGAAGGAGTTTCCTTAATTGTTTTTGCTGTTGTGTCTGTTTAAAAGGTTTTACTACTCCTTTCGGTGAGCTAGGTGGTGTATTACAAATGCACGCTTGCTGTCTTACCTTTCCCCAGTGTGCTGTTACCAACGTCAGTAACATAATCCCAAAACATAATGCTGCGTCCTTTCGGTACCTCTGTACGGGCAGGCAGAGACACCCACTCTGCGCACCGAATGGAGGGTGGCCTTGCGGAATGTGGGCGACAGGTGTGGTGCTGCTTCATTTCCTCAGTCTTTTATAGGTTTGGGCACTGATGGGTGTCTTCATGGATAGCCCTGCTGCCCCTGCTGTACACCTAGGTCGCCGATAAATCAGATCTCATTCATCCGCTGATCATAGAACATTGCAGGAGAGGAGGATGAATTAGTCATTCTTGTTGACAGATGTTAAAGATTCTTGCAAATTCTGTTGAGCAACAAGCTGTGAATGGCAGAAGCGTCTCTCTGCTAACACTTGTTCCGTATTCTTTTGTCTTACAGGTGCCTGGCGATGCCTATGAAATCTGCTGCTGAAGCAAATTTTAGAGGAGGTGGCAGACCTGTGGTTGTGGATCCTTTGCACATATAAATGTTATTGTGTGTGTCTGTTTGACCATGGTAGGATATTTAATGTATTGTAGAAACAAGTTTTGTACGTCCAGACTCAGTGTCACTCTCATCATAGAGCCTTCCTTCCGAACATATTTTCCAGCATTTGAGCCGTTAAAAAAAAAGAAGAAAAAGAAAACCTTGAAAAAAAGTAACTTTCTAAGAAAAATATACCCTATTGTCATCTTCTGGGGAAAAAGGGAACTTTACTGTAACCACTGTTGTTGTAAGTGAAATATGGTGTACAGCATGCTAAGTAACTGCTCAGTCTAATGTCAGCATGAACCCAGAAATCCTCAGTTGAGGAACAAAATAAATATTTTTATTTTCTCTAAAAGCTTCCCTGTAAAATTCTTCTCAAGATTTTCTTTGTGAGAGACCACAAAACAAGCAGACGGGTGCCTCTTCACTTCTCAGCCTGGTGGCAGGGTTGTTGGGAATTTTGGCCAAGTGCTCTGAAGATACTCTGTGTCCACGAAGATGAAGCCCATGTTGTTAGCCCGGGTATGCCTCATCTCTAGTGAGCAGAAGACTTGACTATTAGATGTTTCTATTTTAAGTCACACTGTTACCCTTTATCAGAACCTCCAAAGAAACTGCAAAAACAACTGATGTGAACCTTCTTTGCTCACAAGGTCTGGGCAGAAAGTTGGGCAAAGCTGTTCAGCTGAAGTAATTACTTTATTTCTTTCCTTTCCTTTCATGTTCAGTGACATCCTGCCTTTTGAAGTATGTGTCATTTTTTTCACATTATACTGCCTATGCTTCAGCATTTTCATCCTGATTTGTAAAATTTTTTTATAACACTAAATTTTCTAACATACTTGCTTTCTTTCAGTCCTTCAAGTGAGTTTTTGGCCTCCACATACATAATCTTCTAGACTTGTATTGAAGATTGTAGAGAAAAGCTGAGACCACAGTATAGTATTTGCAGTACGATACGTCATCATGTAACCAGACTAAATAGCAAGGCGTTATTCACAAGGAGGTGAAGTTACATTTGCTGCTGCTCAGTTCTTAGCTCTTCAGTTTTAACGCTGGATGCCTGGGTTTCTTTTTATGGAGTGCCTGTTTAATCTTGTATATTTTTATAGAGTATAAGGCTGGTGGGGAGAATGAGGGTGTTATGTGCAGTAATGTTATAAATAATGTTGGCTCTCAGGTTATTTGCATTATATCCACTTGCCCGAATGAGTAAAGTTAAACGAAAAAATCTTTAAAAAAAAAAAAGGCAGAACAATGGCATAGATAAAAGGTCTAAAGGAAATGCTACAGAATATATTTATTGGGGAGTACTCCCTCCATTGCTAATAAGCCAGACAGAGAATTGCTTACTCCTCCCACAGCCTAAAACAGATCAAACAGAATATTAAAGCCTTAAAGAATGCTGGTGTAAGGAAGAAGGAGGGTTACTCAGCACCCATCACGTGGAACTGACAGGCAAATGGGGAGCATGCTGGGAGCAGAGCTACATTCCCAACCCGGAGACTGTGACTCTAGGGTGGATGACATGATGACATGCAGCTGCGACAGAGAAGGGGCAGCACACACATAGGGTTTGTTGTTGTTTTTGTTCATTTGCTCTGTGTGCTGTATACTTTGGGGTAAATAAAGAAGAAATGCTTACTTTTGAGCTGCATTTCAGTCAGTGTGGTGGTATTTGGTTCAATAATGAGACATTCAGTAATGTTGCAAACTCCTCAACAAACAAGGTGTGAGACTGGGATCCAGAGGAGAGCTGCTGCAGTTCCTCCCACTGACCATGCGTGGATGCTTACATGGGACAAACTCACCAACGTCCTAGTCCTGCAGCTGGTGAAACTGGAAAGGAGGCAGCCTCCAGTTTCAGGCAAGGAAGAACCGAGCCCCGAGGAAGTAATGCTGTCATCGTGAGGGCTGTCTGGCAGATTTCAGAGTATGTCTATGCTTGTGATTTTTTCAGTGCTGGAATTTAATTTCTAAAATGTAATAACACCAGTGCATCCTTGTAATTTTATTGCAGTTTTTTATTATGGCTATCATTTACAATAACTTTGCTGTCATATTTGCCTCCGGTATGGTTTCAGTAGTCTCTGACTGTCCCTCCAAGATGATGGAAGTGAAGTTGGACCATTTCATATGCACTAGGTTTTCTTTCTTCCTCTCTTTCTTTCTTCCCAAATGCTGGTCGAGTCAGTGGACTTATTCTGGCTTGTTCTTCCCTAGTGTTCCTCCTCAAAGGTACACAGCATCCTTTCCTCAGTAGAAGGATTAAATAAAACTCCTTGACAGAGCTGCCTCCTTGGTGCAGCAGAGATCATGGAAGACGATCTGTCCTGCTTGTTTTTCCTGTCCTTCCCGGGTTGCTGGTTCCCAACCCATATCAAAATCTTGAATTCCTGCATGGCAGCTGGGGCTGGCCATTGCTTTCGTTTAAGAAAGGAATTCAAATTCCGGAGGGTTTTGAGGCAATAGGAGCCCTTGAAAGGCTTCTAGAATAGCAGGGCACGTTCTGGATCCCAGAAGTAATACAGAAGAACCTGCAGTGAATCTGCATCGGTGCATGGCAAATCTGCAAAGGAAAGCAGGGCAAAACTGGAGCTAGCAAAGCCCTGTGAAAAGAAATGGTTTTGCTGATGGCTGTGACTTGAGCACACATTGCAGAGTGCTCCAGCAGCAAACCTCTGCTAGACCAATTGGTCCCATATGCCAGAGGACTTTGATTTGTGGCTGGGTTTAGCAGTGATCTGAGGCTTGCCTCTCTTCTATAAATTCTGCTGAAAACAGAGCTTTGGCTGTGAATCAGTTATAGGCGTAGTTAGTTAATTCAGTGATATATTTAAGTAACACTTTACATCTGGACTTGGCAACCAACTTGAAATCCTCATTTAGAAACAATAGGAAAGTACTAGAGAGATTATGGCATGATGTAGTCCACCACCATTTTTTTTTACAATGAGAGCTGATGTTTCAGTGATCTAGCACGGAGAACGTGTCAGAGAAGTCATGAGTAATTGCAAACAAAATGCTGTGAGTGACAGGTCTTTGACAAAGCTCTGGACAAAAGATTACAGAAATTTCAGTGTTGTGGAGTGAGAGGCAAAATACTGTTATGGCTGAAAGCTGGGGAGGCGAGGGAAAGCAGAGGGTTAGGCTAATCTGCTTGGATAGAAAGAGACCAAAGTTGGTCTTTGGACATTTGCAAATGAATTAAGATTCCTTTTGTTAACCCATTTATAGCTGGTATTTAGAGAGGGCTGGAGTCATAAAGTTGCAAAATCGGAGTGGAAACACTTAGTCTGTTCGGGAGCAGTACAAATTATGAATACCTTCAGAGAATTGTAAATTTTCCACCCAGTGGGAGACTGGTGCTGGATAAAGATCAGTGGTGAATAAAGAAAGTAAGACTGTGAGCAGTCAGTCCTGCCAGATCCAGAAGAGCCGAGAACGAGAGATCAGTGGGGAAACTTGCTCGAATTACAACCACAGTCAAAACCCAACTGTGACATTAGGTCGCATATCACTCACGACTATTAAGAAACTGAGTAACTGGGAGGGTATTACACAGCCTTTTGTATAAAGCCATGCCTGTGGCCTCTGCTAGAGCGCAGTGTGCAATTTTGGCCTCCCCAGCTCAAAAAGGTCATGGCCGAATGAGAGGGACTGGGAAAAGGGTGACAAGAACATTCAAGAACCTGGGAAAACTCCTGCCAGAAAAGGGACCAAAAATTTAGCCTTAGAAGACAGAGGAGAGGGGAAATCACAGAATCACAGAAAGTTAAGGGTTGGAAGGGACCTCTGGAGATCATCTGGTCCAACCCCCCTGCCAGAGAAGGTCCACCGACGTCAGGTTGCACAGGATGGTGTCCAGGCAGGTTTTGAATGCCTCCAGAGTCTGAGATTCCACCGCCTCTCTGGGCAGCCTGTTCCAGTGCTCTGTCACCCTCAAAGTAAAGAAATTCCTCCTCCTGTTCAGATGGAACTTCCTGTGTTCAAGTTTGTACCCGTTGATACAAGCACGGAGAACACCAATTATGTTGGAGAAGAGAGGTCAGGAACTTACTCTCTTCTCATCCTGTAGCGTAGGCCCACAGGGGCATGGGATGAAACTTGAGAGTTATTCAAAAAGATACTAATTATGACTAATTGGGGAGGTGATAGTAATAGTTCAGGCTTCATGTAATAAACTTTAAGATTTTAAGAGGGGGAAAGGGTAGGTGACAGCCACAGTCCTACAAAAGCCTAATTCCTAACAAATGTGTGTCTTCAGAGGAATTGTTACTTAGTTACTTCATGCTCCAGTTCTCAAACTGTTACTTGAATTTTTCCTGATTCATCCCTCTTCTGCAATCCTGTTTACATTCTATAAGGAGAGTTAATAATTCAGTGCACTGTGCTCATTTACAAAAAAAACCCCCAAACCTTTGATAGAGATATCTGGTGCTTGTGCTATTACAGTGTCATTCAGCTACTGTGCAACTTTAAAGTGTCTTTTCTAATATGTAATATGTGGCGATTCTAGTTAGTGTGCTTTGGAAAAAAAACGTGCATTTAATTGCTTGATTAGCTGGCCTAAAGCCACTTACTTAGGTGTATATGAAACAAATGTATGTGTATGTATGGGTGTTTGTGTGTGTGCACAAATGAATTTATAGAGAAATGTAATAGGGGATTGCTCAGTAGTATGCAAATAAGGATAACAGATTTTTTCTGTTTTCCAGTGGCTTTCATGATTTCCTTCTTTCAGGGTAGTATATAGATGGCTTTTTCCCAAGTGGGTCCAAGTTCCCTTCACAGTGTCTGAAGGATGGCTGCTGCTTTGAGAGATTGTTCCTTGAAGCAGAGTCATCATTTTTCCCTTCCTTCCCCTTTCCTGAATATTCTGCGGCTGCTCTGGGTCCACACATCGCTTGTGCTGTGACAGTGCAGGAGTTAAATCTTCCTAGAGGCAGCTCTAAAGTAATTGTGTCTGTTGATGATGAACTTGCTGGAGAGCATAGAAGCTAATGCGTGGCCTTAGATATTTTTGCACTTCTTGGAACACAGATATAATCTAAACATCCATGTGCCCTTTGTATTGATTTGAAGTATATGAAGCCATTGAACAGCTGATCTCAGAAAAGATCTGTCATCCAGAGCCTTCCCTCTGTTTAGCTTGCTCTGAACAGCTCTCAAGAAATTTAATTTTTTTAAAAAATAAGATGATCAAAAATTCTGAAGCCTGAGTCTTCCCTCTGACAATTTTTTCTTAAAGAAACATGAATACTTTGATTAGATTTTTTAATATAAATATTGTTAAGGACTCTCTCAAGCTTGTGAAGAGATAAGTGTTTATTTTAGAATGGTATATTTTTCCAGATAGAGATCAATTACTAAATTATTCATTTTCCCCTTTCACTTTATTGCAGCTTTCATTTCTAGGTGGCTGGAATGATTAATGGGACGTGCTGGGTTAATGCCTTGTGTTTGGGTACTCAAATGATATAAGCAACTTTGTGCAAAGCTTTTAGTGTAGGTGCAAGATTGGAAGATATTTTGAAGGCAGTGGATTGGCCATAGCACTTCCACTTCCCTCAATTTAGCCATAAATCAATTCTGAATGATTTTCCCACAGTAATTTTTCATACAGTTTGAACTTGGGTAATGAACATCCCCGTCCTGGAGTGAAATTGTGATTTTTCTAGATCTTGTTGAAGCCATGATCAAGATTTATGAAGGGTGACGATATAAACCCATTACATTTGCCTCTCTCTCGTTTGCCTCTCCACCTCTTTTCTTCAGCTGTTTTCCCTTCNCCAGTGGGCAGCATCATAAAACTCCTTGATGTTGCAAGTAATCATGGACATCTGACATATCCTTTCCTCCTTCCCCTCCTCCCTCCTTCCCTCCCTCCTTCCCTCCCTTCTCCCCACCTTCTCCCCACCTTCACCCCACCTCCCAATCCAAGGAGGTTTAAAATGTCTACTAGAGTACAGCTATTGCATGACAGTCACTCTTACTGCATGAACAGTCATTTACCAGTGACAGACAGCAGGAAACAGCAATATGACATGGTTCAGATCAAGTAACAAGGGATGTGAGCAACTTCCTATGGTTCTGAAGATTCTTTTCCCCTCAATCTGTTACAGAACCACAGAGTCACAGAATGTTAGGGGTTGGAAGGGACATTCGGAGATCATCTAGTCCAACCCCCCTGCCAGAGCAGGTTCACCTACAGCAGGTTGGACAGGATGCATCCAGGCAGGTTTTAAATGTCTCCAGAGTGGGAGACTCCACCACCTCTCTGGGCAGCCTGTTCCAGTGCTCTGCCACCCTCAAAGGAAGGAAGTTCTTCCTTATGTTTAGATGGAATTCCCTGTGCTCCAGTTTGTGCCCATTGCCCCTCGTTCTATTGCTGGGCACCACTGGAAAGAGTCTGGCCCCATACTCTTGCATTTGCTTTTAATGTTGCAAAGTACAGTTAGTTTTGCTTAAAAAGGAACTTTGTAGAAATTATGCTATGGAGTCGTCTATTCGTTTTGTCTCCTGCTCAGTTTCTGTATCAAATGCTCAGTTTGAAAGCAAAAGGATACTTGTTTGTTTGTTCGTTCGTTTGTTTTGCTGGAGCTCCCCAAATCTCTGGACTCTGATGCTGAAGGCAGAGTAATTTCTCCCTTCTCTCCCCCTCCCCATCTTTACCGTTGACTAAAGTGAAGCTGCCGTTACTAACTTCTCTGTCTGCTAATGGTGCCCTTTGTACCAGCACAGCAAACCTCCTTGACAATCACATTGGAATACTGCATTTATGTGTTGTGTAATATTCTGCAATATTGTATTTCTGGCTTGCTTGGCTGGTGGCTGTAATGCTGAATCGCAGTTTATCAGATTTGGGGCAGAGAGCCTTTCCTTGAGAAGGGCCAGCTAGGTCTCTCAGAGACATTTGGCAAGTCATATGTTAATAAGTGCCTTTTTTTTTTTTCATCCAATAATAAATACACACACATGCAAACTCATTTGGCTGCAGTCTGTCTGAAATTAAGTTGCAGATTGTATCTTTCCCTTGGGCCAGGAATTCCTTGTTCCTCTATTAGACAGTGTCTAATAGTAGTTGAAAGAGAAAATTTTTAGAAATCATTTTGCAAGTGACTCTGGAGAGACAATGAATGTAAATCCTTGCAGACTTACAAAGACTGCAGTCGGAATACTGAGTGAAACTCAAAGTGCAACATAGCGGTTCTTCCCTACATCACAGGCTTCAAAGATTTAGTATTCAAAAGAATGTGGGAAATTGGGTCATTTCTGTACAGTTTAGAAAAGATCTGAGGTTACCAACTCTTTTGCTTTAGCCATGCAGAAACTCCGAGTATGGATTAGCAGGAAATCTGAACAGGATTTTCCTCTGCATTTAACATGAAAATCTAATAAATTTCATTGAACTCAGTGAGTGAAATTCTGCTACCATTGAAACGGATGTCAAAATTTCCATTGGCTTTTGTGGGAATAGAATATCCCCCTATAAACATAAAAACAAAGTAGAATCTCTAGGTCTTAAATGCAGTTATTTCTGTCAGGATATGCTTATTGTAAGATTTTTTGAAGATCTCGTTTTAAGAAAAGCAATTTAGCTTTCTTACTCAGAAGTAAATTTTCTGCCTTTTAAAAATGGTTAAAATTTACTTTTTAGTAATTATCACTTAGAGTGACACCTTAAAAGATCTGAAGATAACAAGGAGGTGGAGTTAATTGCCATCAAATAAATATGTATTCACTATCCCTCCTACAAGAAATTTGAATTTGTGTTACTCTTCTGCCCCTTTATTCTTCGTGAGTAATACAAAAGAGATTTGTTGTAATGATTGTATAGTCCCCAAATAGTTTTCAGAGTTTATGGGATAGTATTTTATAACTATGTTCTGTAAGCATTGGTGTCTTTTGAAATGGCCATGAAATGTTACAGTAGAGATTTCAAAAAGACAGGGTCTTGGCATAGGTTTCTGCAGGGAGAAAAAATTACTTTAGACTGTTTTTGAGGATGTCTCATGCCAGGGACAGCCCCGGAGCTGCCTGATTTTGTAGGCTGATGGGTCTGTTTCATCAGGTGGGAATCGGTAGATGTAAGAATGGCCAGAATCAGGTCAGAGTGAAAGTCCAGGTTGCCCATGCCCATCTTCAGCACTAGGAAGCAGCAAGTGTCTCAGTGAGCTTATGCTGATACCTTGTTCTTACACTTCCCTAGATTTGTGAGCTTCCTAAGCCAGAGGGTAAAATAATAGCGTAGCAGTGGGGGGGGGGGGGGGAAAGCAACATCTGGTTCCTCCTTCTCCATGACAAAGCTCTGAAGGAAGTCTTCCTTTATCCATTTTTGTTTTCACAACACCTGTGTCTCAACAATTACCCTGCTAGAAATTAGTACAACCTGACACTATTTTTACATGGAACATGAAAATAGTTAACCTGTAAGTTACATGCAAGAAAATCTGACTGGAAGGAGGCTGAAGGAAAAATGGAGAGTTAAAAAGGGTGTAAGATAAAGGGATGCATGGCTTTTTACTGTATTTTATTCTTAATTACTCTTTGAGATATTTCTCCCTTCCAGCATCTCAACATGCAAGGTAGATGTATTTTACCCTGCATGAATGTCTACTAAGTTTGATGTTCATTTCTATATATACCTGTTTCTTCAAACAACTTCAGGCCAAGATTTTGTGTTAGTGTAGAATTTGCCCAAGAAAATAAAGTAAGCTTTGGCAAGGAAAAAAATAAATAAATCTAATGGGATAATAGCAGTGTAAGTTTAAAGGCATAAATGGATGGTTCACATAAAGATTATAAGACATTTTGGTTGCAGGCTGTTGACCATGCTACCAATACATTACAGAAGTCTATCTTGCATTTGTCAGCGTTCCAGAGTTTCATCCACTAAGTCATTAATTTGTTCTCATGTCTGGAAGATTTAGCATGCCAGTATAGTTTCTTGCATATTGATTTTTAAGATGTTTAAAAAAATCATAACTAAAATGTTTTTTGGTAATAGAACCCCCAAATACCTGGGACTCCATTTCTTCTGCTGAATGCCAAAATCAATTACAGTATTATTTGTATGTTCAGTTGGCTGAAAAATAAAAATTACATCCAGATTTCAAAGCCTGATGAAAAATTAGACTGAAAAATATTATACACTGAAAAATGAGTTTTCTGTGTGTGTCTGAAACTGAACATAAAACAAAGTATTGCTGATTGTCATATGAAAAGATGGACTCATATTATCTCATAAAACATATTTTTCCAGTTTTTAAGAAGAACAGATTAAGACATTTGAACACCTCAGCTAGACTTCTTAGAGGTTGGCTTGAAGTTACCGAACATATGCTGTTTTGGGTAAACAGAGAGCCACTAAGAAGCTATTTGAAATCTTTTGGACTATATACGCCAATCAAAGTCCCACTGGGATCTGACACTATTGCATGGAGCTCAGATCATGTAACTGCTGCTCAACCAGCTCTTAAAAAGGAAGCAACTAGCCCAAGCTAATTCTCTGGGTTCCCTCTATAGTCAAGGAGTTAAGGAGCTAAATTCATTGCTCTTAATTTAGAAGTCTGTGTTGGAATTAAATGAATCTTCAGCTGCTTGTGTTTTCACTGATTATAATGGGAATTAGCTGGCTAGCCTAAGATACATCCCCTAACTGTGAAATAAAGTAAAGTTAGGTGAGAAAAATCCTATCCCAAACATACTACCTTCCTGCAATGTGGTCCACGTGGAGTTGTAGTCAAACAAACCAGTATTTGTGTCGACTGACAATTGTTACCCAGTGTAGGAAAATGTTCAGGACAAGGGGCGTCCAAAATACAGGAGGGCGAAGGAATTCTGATGTTTTTTCAGGGAGCCGTGGGATTGCAGCATCTGAAAACTGCTGGAGAAGTTTGGGTGGTTCGAGCTGCCAAATAGCAATTAAGCCTAGCAACATGGGCTGTTTGCTGTCGAGACTGAAGCATACGAGTTGAGTACACTCTGTTCTAGAGGGAAGTTCATGGGCTGGCTGTTTTGCTTTTACTGAAAAAAAAGAAAAAAAAAAAAACCCAAGATGAAGGAAATACCCAGAGTTTGCGCTTTCCTTTCTCCTTGGCAGTTGTCACTAAGGCAAGGGTTCACAGGGACTGGGATTTCACTTGAAGCGGTGTAAGGGCAGGCTGATGTTTGCTCTGAGGCTGTGTTGGCAGCAGTGACTGATGCTACTCCAATTAAAGCAGTACTCTCATCAACTCCAGTGGCAGCAGATTTAGGCCTGTGTGGAAGTTTGCTCTTGACAGAAACTGAGACAACAGTAACGGATGTTGTGTTGCTCCAGAGTGTTCAGAGGGACAGGAATTGGGGAGGAGAAGGGAACCCAAAGTGTGCTGAAAAACCAGAAATCAGTAATATTTAGCATACCTTTTCCTTTCCCCCTCCTTCAAAACTAGCTGTTTCTAACAGTGATCTATGCAGGAGTCCTTCAGATAGAGGGATAAATGCTTGTGGGCTTTAAAAACCTCTGTTAGCTTACAGTAAAATGAAGTTCTCATTTAAAACAGTTTTTATGCATTGCATCATACACACACAAAGGCAACCTATCAAATTAAATCATTTTTCTATGCCCCCCTTTCTGCTGTTTTAGAACTGTTTTAGACGTCTGCTACATCATATTGAGAGAAAAGAAATAGGACCTTGGCTCATTGCTTTCCTTTCTCCCAGTTGAGCAGATGCTGGGTATCTGCACTGAAACTGAAGAACATGTGCAAGGAGCTGCTTGGAGATGGGTTAGGTACCAATAGCCTGTGGTCAATGATTCCTGCACGCAAGTCACCTGCAATTTCCGCACCTAAGATGAAGGTCTGCAGTGTATCCATAGCTTTCTTACCTATGATCGTGATGCATGATGGATCATCAAAATTTCATCACACATCATTTTAAGGTTTTTACATGTATCATGCTTTCTCCTGTGCCTGCCACCAAACTCATCCCTTAACCTGAGAGGAAGAGGTGATAAATTCATAAGGACTTTCTGGTCTTCAGAATTGGATGCATATCAGCTCTTTGGAGAGGATTTATGAGAGAGCAAGAACCTGGGGAAAACCAGCTGATATGCTTCCGATTATGAAGTGTCTAAAAAGTCATGACTGGATGGATAGATGAGGGGAGGGCAGTGGGTGTTGTCTACCTTGATTTCATCAAGGCTTCCAACACCATATCCCACATCATCCTTATAGGCAAGCTTAAGAAGTGTGAGTTAGATGAATGGACAGTGGGGTGGATTGAAAACTGGCTGGCAGGTAGATCTCAGAGGGTTGTGACCAGTGGGGCAGAGTCTAGTTGGAGGCCTGTGACTAGTNTGCCCATGAGCCAGCAATGTGCCTTTGTGGCCAGGAAGGCCAATGGCATCCTGGGGTGCATCAAGAGGAGTGTGGCAAGCAGGTCGAGGAAGGTCATCCTGCCCCTTTACTCTGCCCTGGTGAGACCGCAACTCAAGTACTGTGTCCAGTTCTGGGCTCCCCAGTTGAAGAAGGACAGGGAACTGCTGGAGAGGGAACAGTGAAGGACTACAAAGATAATTAGGGGCCTGGAGCATCTTTCTTATGAGGAAAGGCTGAGGGAGTTGGGTCTTTTTAGTCTGGAGAAGACTGAGGCGGGATCTCATAAATGCTTATAAATACTTAAAGGGAGGGTGCTGGGAGGAGGGGGCCAGTCTTTTTTCAGTGGTGCCCAGTGATAGGACAAGAGGTAACGGGCGCAAACTTGAGCATAGGAAGTTCCATCTGAACATGAGGAGGAATTTCTTTCCTTTGAGGGTGGCAGAGCACTGGAACAGACTGCCCAGAGAGGTGGTGGAGTCTCTGACTCTGGAGGCATTCCAAACCTGCCTGGACGCCATCCTGTGCAACCTGCTGTAGGTGGACCTTCTCTGGCAGGACGGTTGGACTAGATGATCTCCCGAAGTCCCTTCCAACCCCTGTGATTCTGTCTTTCCGTTACATACGTAATACAGAATATTTTTTTTCTTTTTATTTATCATGTTCCCTGAAAACACAATAATGCAATCAGCACTAAAAGTTTTTTTGATGTCATTAGTTTGGAAGCTAACGCACTGCGTAATTTCTTGTTTCTTTCTGGGATGACTGAGAAAATGGCAAAAAGCCAACCTCAGAAGCAACTAATATCGGCCAATATGTTAGACCATCTTAATTGGACTTTGGACTGGAATACAGCAGAGATTACTTTTATGTTGCTGATGGATGATTTCTTAGTCATGGCTCATAGACAGATTTATTTCTGGCCTGTCTAGAATATTTGACATTGTGAATAACGCAGTGCAGCTGATACGCCTTGAAGATCTTGCAAAGATGTAAGCAAATGATATGGATTCAATCCAGCTTCAGTGACTGAACTGTAATGCGTAACTGCAACTCTTCCCCTGGTATTCCTCTCCATAAGAAAGCCTGCAAAGTGCTATCCTCTCTCCTGTCTTGGTATAAGCACTATGAGAAAACTAACTGTACCGTAGCATGTATAAGCGTCTGTCTTTTGCATCCAGCTCAGAGAATACAAAACTCCTGGCTATTCCTGTAGCTAAGTTGAAAAAAAATACTTTGCTGAGAACTTTGAAGCGAAAACCAGACTCTGGCAAATAAAAGGAGCAGAGAAAAAAAGCTAACAGTTTGAAGTCTAGGTAATACATAATGTCGTCAGTTGCCTGCGAAACTATTTGAAATACCATGTACTCTTCAAATGGGTTCTTCAATTTTTTTCTCTTCCTTACATCACGGATAATCAATTAGTGATGACTCCCAAACTGTCTCCTCCCTCCTCTTTGCACATTCTCTGTGGACAGATAATATTTTGATAGTGTTCCAACATATCTTTAGCTCAGGTTCCATTCTGTTTTCAAATTGAAGATCTGGTCTCCAGGATGTCAAACCACCTGTTTAAGTTATCTGGGTAAAAGTTGGCCATCAGTATTATGCTCTGCTTGACTTCTTGGTTTCTGCTAAATACAGGATTAGGCTTTATAGGGTTTATGGTGAATAATCTGTCATTCTTTTTCTTACCAAAACCTACCATGACATCAAGCATTCAGCCACTGGGAGAAATTAATTTGGAGACAAAGTAATCAGATGTCCAGCTCTCAGTTTCCTAATTGTCTGTTAGAGATCAGGTTTACCGTAAATCATCTTGAAACTCATTTGAATAATCTACCTATCCTAACAATAATTCCCCTAGTAGGAGGCCAAAGTTGTCCTTAGCCAAGGAACAGAGACTCATGAAGGAGGAAGCGTGTCTGATAGGCAGATTTCTGGGACAGGCAATAAATGTTACTCCTGCAAAGATACTGCACGTACTCTGGGTGGTATCACTTTGTCACCCTTTGTGAGCTGTAAGGCTTTTTGTCCTGTTCTCATCCTCCTCTTTCAGAACTAGCTGCTTAGCTGCGTGCTGTTTATTGTCTTCAGAAAAAATGTGGATAACAGTATCTGGGTAGGTTACAAAAAATGTAGATAACGGACTAGGGTAAAATTCCCCAGATAGCATCAACATTCCTGTTGGCTTCACCGGAGCTATGACTGCACGTGAAACCACAGCTTTACCCTATGGATCACTGTTTTTCCATTCCTTCATAACATTTCAGAAGATGGTACACTCCAAGGAACTTTGTTTTACCTGTTGCCTAAATGCGCTTTACACAGTAAAGATCAAAAGAACATATAACGGCGTGGTTGTAGTTTATAACTATTATTTATTAATGCTGTCGTTCATATTATATATTTCTTTGCCACACCCTTATGGTATAGTCATGTCATCAAAGTGTAACAAAGCAAACATTTTAAATACATTTGGGTGATTTTAATAGCTAACAGCGTGATTATACTCTAAGAGAGACTGAGACTGAAACCTTTGAATGAGATTGATCAAGGTGCTTGCCTTCCCCTCTCACCCCCAGTTATGGGCCCTATAGTTAAGTGTTGGGACTAGTATAAAAATGCAAACATTGAGAGTATGAAAACCCAATAAAGTAGTTTATGTTAATTTTAATCTGTAATGGAACAAAAGCATACAAAGGATGGTTCAAAATTGTGTTAATGTTATGAATGAGCTTAACTGGAAGGTGGGGGGGGGAGGGGGTTTTGCCCCCTCTGGCATGAATTCTCTGTAAACAAACAACGTATTTACTAGGGGACCAAAATGATATGTCCCTCATGTAGCAGTGTAGCAGTTATATTTCTTTTTCACTCTTGCAGGATCTTTACCCTACATTGTTCCTCTTGTTGCAACATACATTTCCCAGGAGCAATGCACCAAGTTTTCCTCTTCTTGCGAAAAACTAAGCATTTTTTCAATAATCTTGAGTTATTATCCAGTGATACATAAGAAACGGTTTCTATTACCACTAAATCCTAGAAGAGACCCATTGTGAAAAGCTCTTCAAAGTCCAGGGTGAGCTTTTCAAAGGTATGTGCTTTTATAGGGAGTTGGATTCCTATCATCCCATGATATGTCTTTGAAATTCTCCCCTGTGTGACTAAGACCAGGTGTGTGACTGTGTGCCTAATTTGTGAGTAGTCATAATGATCATACAGTAATAGGCATGCAACTGAGTCTACGTTTTGTTCATAACTCCAAGTGCCTTTAGCTGAATTTTCAAAGAAGCTGAATTCTCACATCTCCTGCTACTTCAGTGGAGCTGTAGGTGTTCTGGGACTGAAAATCAAGCTACTGACATACTGAAAAATTAAAGTTGAGGTATGAATGAGTCAATCGCATACCTACTCTTCATTCGTAAGTCAGACTTAGGAACTGGGTCTTTCTGAGTTTAATGGAGGCTGCTGACAGTCTGTCAGGAGATTTTCGATTCAAGAATTTCATCTTTTTCTCACCTTATCACCCAAAGTTTAGCCTTATGCAATTGGTATTTTCCATTCATAGGCCACTGCCCTCATTGTATTTATTGGTTTAGGCATCTGGTAACTCCAGAGCTTGGTGGATGTTCTGTGTTTTTTTCTTCCTACTGCATGTGTGCACGCAACACTTCCTATACAGCTTTTGAATGACCTGTTGGCTGAGCCATGGTTGCATCCTCAAGGCTGATAATCACTTTTAATAAATAGAAGCAAAAATGAATAAAACTTTCTACCCAGCCTGAGTCAGCAAAAAGTGCTTTTTCCACTACTGTTTGTCACACAGTGTGAATATTCATACACGTTCCCACTTCTACATGTGAACAGTTCCATTAACTTTTTGGTATGTACAGTTAAACAGGTATCTTTATGCTTGCAGGAAAAGGCACTTTCTTTGTATTTTTTCTCCAGTTCCAACCTTTATGAATCATATTATACTTCAAAAACATCGTGATGTTGGCGGAAAAAAATATGGGGCTTTAAAACAAAATGTGCATTCTTTTTATTTGCCTTCTGTTTTTTTATCTTTTATCTTCAGCTTAGTGATGTTTTCAAAACTCCTCTTTTCAATAACGAAGGCTAAGAGCATCTGGGGCTTTATTTTAAAGCAAAAAAATGAAGTTCTTACATAAACATATAGTTGAAGGAGCTGGGCTTTAAGAAAAACACCAAATCAGAAGACACAAAGTAAAATGATGAGCTAGAGGTAGAGGAGCCTTAGACAGAGAACAAACTAAAAGCATAAAAGACAGAGTATCTTTTTAGCAGTTCAAAGCTTAGAGGTACTGAAGTAAAGACCCCTGAAACCACGTGAGTTTTTAAGACAATGTAGTTTGAGGAGTCTCTCAGCCTTGCAGGGCTTAATTTAGACCCACTATCAAACAGGTCTGAACTTCACTTGAACAAGAACTTAATGTCTGGATTCTTGCAGGCACTAAAGGATTATTGATGAGTAGGTGGAGGAATTTTGTCCTGTTTGGTTATATATGTTGGCATTTTTCACTGCAATAGCTGTAGCTGTTTGCAGTGCTGTCTGCAACCGCCTGACTTGAGGATGAATTTTCCTGCCCTGCATTTGCCTTTGATTCTCGTAGAGCACCCATCGACTCTGAAGAAAACAGCAGTGCTTAAGCATAGCCTATTCAAGTATATTCAAAATACGTTATTTTTAGCATTATTGTTAATATGAAATGTTCCTCCAACCAGCTGGAATTATGCAAATCCTAGCACATGCGTTCCTCACTAATCTGCACTCTTGGATGTACTCTTTACATTCATTTCATTTTATGAATGTCTTTCCAGCATACTTCCCTACAATAGGAGATTGAAAAGCCTGCAATTTTCTTCTTGCCTGATTCTCCCATTGGGTTTTGTTAGTATTCGAAAAAATAAATTGATGTCTTTTTTTTTTCAGTCCAGATTGAGGAGAAAATCAACCTGCCAGCACAGATGAGTGGGGAGAAAAAGGAAGGCTCACAAATTGCAAAAGCTGAGTTCTTTAGGCAGTTCTTTGGTGACTTGGTGTTTGCAGTAGAGGTAATTAGGGCAGTCTTGGAAGGAGCTCTGAAGGTCTGAGAAGTTTTTTCAATAGCTTGGTCTCAAGCCAAAAGCTTGTAAGCTCTGTCACCTTCACCAAAATATCATGGGTTTGGGGACAATTTCTAGATGGGAAGAAAAGGAAGAAATGATGGCTCTGCACTGTTGGCCTGTTTTACATGAGCCTGTCTGTGGATCTGTGACTATAGAAGTGGCCTTTGTCACTGTCCTCATCACACCAATATTCTTGCTGTGGAGATAATGCACATTTCTCCTTCCTGCTTCGGGCACTTGATGTGTTTTAGGAAGCTTATGTGTGTGTCCTGGTCCTCATGTGTTTTTGCATCCCTGTTGATCTATGGGAGTGGGATTTCAGTGCCTTCTGGCATCTTCATAGGCATGGCTGTGGGAGGCGTTTGTGGCCACGATCCACCTGCTCCTGGGACAGTTCTCGGTTTCTTGCTTGCTTCATTTTCCATGGGGAGCTGGAGGATTTGCCCCAGAGGTGAGCAGCCTCGTTCCCCAATTTGAATTCCCATGGTTAAATGACATTCTAAATCTCTGTTTTATCCTCACCTTGTACGTTGTCTGTTTTAAAGCTTTCTTAGAAAACTCATTCAATTTAAAAAACTTATTTACACCTCCAGTTCACCTTGTCTCCCTATAACGGTCTTTTCAAACCTGGTAACCTCAATAATTTGTTGTGTCTCTTCATTTTTGCTGAACTTGCAATTTCCAAATTGAATTGGTACAAGGTTTATTTGCTGATGCTGTTTTAGCTTTCTGCAATGGAAGATAAAACACACAGGAAGATAGGATTTTTCAGGCTTTTTCTGACTAAAATAATAAACCAGCTCCGATTGCTGCTAATCAAAAGCTGGTGATATATTTCACATCAAGCTTCTTGGGGCAGAAGCGATCCACCCTGTGTATTCCTCATACGCTGCCTGGCACCTTCAGGTCCTACCCACGGTGTCTAATGGACGCTGAGATTTTTCCTTGCAAGATTCTTGCTTTGCCTGAGGCCATCTCTTTCCTTATGCAAGAAGGGATATTCAGAATTGTTATCATGTGCACAAGAGGTTTCTCACTTCTCTAATAAATACAAGTTTCCAGATCTGGTGAGCTACGTGCACCATCTTCAGTATTGACCTAGAGCTCCAAGGAGTGATGAGGATGTATTTCTTAATTGCTTGAGTCAGTCCTGCCTGCTGACTACTCTAGTTTCTGCTATGTTTTTATCCACTTATGACCTAGTTCTGATCTATGTTTACTAACACTGTTTTCTTAAACAAATGGAACTTTCATTGAGCTACTGTTTGAAGAAGGCAAAAAGAAAGGGAAGATCTGTTGCTAGTGTGAAAACTTCCCTAAAATTGACCTCCCTTTTGCTAATTTAATATTTGAGTCTTTTGGAAACATTAGGTATCAGCAGCTCTGTGTTAGCTAATTCAAATGAGATTGTTTGATTGAGACTTACTGATAAGTTGCGTCTTGACCAGAGCACATTTGAGTGCTGATTTTAAGTATTCTGGCACTGGAACCATTTCCTCTGGTGTAATGGTTAACCGTAGCTGTTAATAGTATAATACCATGATTGCTTTACAACCACAACTAATTTTTTCTATTGATTCCTTCTACCCATGAGTTTTCATTGTAAAACAATCTGTCCTGCTTCATTTGATATGTTTTCTGGCTTCCTAATATTTTGATAGGGTTGCAAAATGTTCTTGTTTAGAATTATTTCTGTCCACATGACCTCTGTTTCATACTGAATGTCACTTGATATAAGTGATGTTGCTCTGAATAACTTTCAGACTTACCTAAACCGAGAGTTTAACTAATTATACCTTAAATTTGCGAAGGAGGGGAGCATAATTAAGTCTGTCAAACTCCTTATGAGTTACGTAAAACAAAATATATATCAGATGATTTTTGGACTGTAGAAACCTAAGCATTCCGAACAGGGCAAAGTGAATGAAAGAAGGACAGTTTGCATTTTGAACAATATAAATTTGGGTTTAGATATATTTCTAAACCACTTCTTCCTCCCTTAGGTCAATGTTCTGCTTTGGATCCCTTCATCAAATGCTGTAGGAAAGAAATAGTTTTTCACCAGTATCCATTTAATGGCTGGTACAGCCATGTCCAGAGCATTGATTAGAGCTTTCTTGTGGTATTGCTATGCAAATGATAAATACCTCGCACAAGCCATGGGAAAGATGTGTTGAGAGTAGTGTAAGACTGGCAGTAGTACCTCTTTGCTTCCACTGATGCAATATTACACATACTCTTTTCACAAAGATACCTCCTGATAGCTGTTTTAAATAATTTTTATGGGCAACTCAAAAATCTGCCAGATGAATACCTTAGCATTGACCAATCAGGGCTTTAACTTTCCACTCGGTAGGCAAGGGATTTCCACTCAACTGGTATGGGATTTCTGATTTTGCTGCGTGTGTTCCAGTCTTAGTGATTTCCTCTGCAAGGTTTATATCCTCCTTGTGGTAAACGCTGAGACTTCAAAAGCACATGCTTTTCAAAATGGGAATACAGACGTGTTCTGCATAAGGCAATACATTTATTACAATTGGGTTTCTCATGTTTCTGAATCACAAACAAAGAATTACTTTTTCCTTTGTTGTCTTGTCATAAATCATGCAAGATTGATGTCAAAGGAGTCATTCAGGGATTAATTTGGTTACATACATACACGCATACAGAGAGATATGTTTATTCTTAAACAGCATTTTCTCTCTGCCTTCACTGACAATGAGTAAAACTGGATCGTTCAAACAGGAGTGGAAGACTTTTCCAAAATAATCCTCTTTTTTGAAAAATGGAAACCTCTTCTCTGTCCAAACATGAAGTCAACATATGCCCTAAAGCAGATGTATCAATTAGACTTAGAAGAATTACAAACTCCAGGTTCATCAAGATTCCCACCTGGTGTAATTTCCCTTCATGGAGAAAATTCCTCCATACAGGAAAATTTCACCTCATAAGAACCTTTTCTGCAAAGTATTGGGATTATATGCAATGGGTGAAGTAGGTGCATATTTCTTTTAGGACACTTCCTAATCCAAGGAGATGAGCTGCCACAGGCTAATTATATACAATATAAAAATGTTTCCTATTGTCTTGTCCTGTTTATAAAATGTAAGCAGTCTTAACAAGAATCAGCAGCACATGGTGCTCTTTAGAAGCCAAAACAGTTCCAGCAAATCTGACACAGGACTGGAGAGATGAAATATGTTTCTAAAACCTGTTTTTCTGCTGGTTGAGAGAGTGTCATGAAGTGGGGAGAGGTGGGTCAGAGTAAAACGGTGAAAAGAAGCATTAAAGAGAGGAGGAAAGAAGGAGACTGAGGAGTGATCCTCTTTGAAATGTCCCCCGTTTTGCTTTGAATAGTAACGCCCACATCCCTGTGCCGATGGATCGCCTTTGCGATGTCTGGGCTCTGAAGTAGCGGAGGCGCGCGGCGTCACCCTCTACACGCTGGTTGCAGCTTGGGGGAATGAAGGGGCTGAATGACTTCAGTGCTCCTCAGGCCCGTGTGCCTTCCCTTGGAGACGGAGCACGTGCTCCGGGCCCAGGTCTCGCTCTGGAGAGGCGCCAGAGCAGCTGGAAGGCGCCGGGGGGACGAGGGCCCCATGCCTCTGCAGAGCACGTGCACCTTTCTGAAGGACTCACTGTCTTGGCGCGCCATTTTTGTTGCTGCCGCTGTTGTGCGTAGCTATCAAAGGCTTTAGGTGCCTTTAAAATGCAATTCAAATACTCCTTAAAAAAAAGTCTGATGTAATCGTGGACTAGAATTGAAATCCGTTTCAACGGACAAGACTCCTGGCAACTACCAATTCAGTTCCAAATACGGAGCAAATGGATGCTGAGAAGGAGTTTAAAGGCAGTGAAGGAACGCAATACAATTTTGCCATGGGGTCAAGTAGAAATAAAACTGTTTGCCTCTGTCTTAAGAAATGTTGACAGATTTCAACACCCTGAGGGAAGGAGTGGTAGACGATGGATATAGCACAGAAAAACTTGTCTTAAGCAATAAGTTGGAGCCCACCAAAAAGTGGTTGCCTAGCGATGGCGCTTTGTGAGATCCAACAAAATTATGCTGGGACCTTTAGGAGTGGATCGATGCGGTCTCCAAAGAGAGGAGGTTTTTAGTTGCAGGCAGCCTTTTACAGCCTGTCTGCCTGTGAGTGGACATGTTTGGAGATGGAAGGCCACCTTCAGATACTCACCCAAATCCACAGAGCACCACAAGATGTGAATAACTTCTTTGCTACATGGGTCTACTTTCCTGTAGAAGGTTGTTTTGACACTCATGTTTTTGATGGACCCCTGGTCCCTGGTGTTTATTATCATCCTTTACCTGTGCAAATTATTTTATCTTTTCGCTGCCACAGCTCTGCTGGTTGGGACAGTTTTTTATTTAGAAAGTGGGAAAATGGCTGGGTCCACGGCTCAACCCGCTCCTTCTGTTCCTTTATTACCCCATGTGGAAGCAGAGACAAAGTTAAATTGCAGAGCATCGGAATTGCAGAAGAGCAAAAGTGCTGTGGAAAGATTATAATTGATACAGTGCAAAGTTACCGTATGGTGGAGCAATGTTATGCCAAATATTTTTGCAGCGTTTCTAAAGTGGGAGCATAACTTTTCAAACAACTAGGAAGTGCTTACAAATTGCCTGATGTGAATTGCTTTTCTTCATTTAGCAATATTTAGGAGAACTGAATGGTCTTGCTCGATTATAGCAGTTAATTTGATCTAATGCAATTGATGTAAATCATGTAGTTAGCTTGATTTATGTCAATTGTGCCAGCAAAAAATTGTTTATAAACCAAGCCCGGAGTGTCTTTCTTAACACCAAAAGTATTTTTGTGACAACTGCTGCTGTGAAGTAGAATACATATTGCCAGGCAAACAGCACTTCAATTGTATTTTTGATTTCTTTATGGGTTTGGGTAGGGAAAAGACTTGAATTATTAATTACGGAAATGTGACATTTTGTGGTAATTTCTTAGCAGATTTGGGAATTTCATTTTCAGAGAAAAAAAGCTATTATGTTCTAAAGACATTTGGAGAAATAGAATGGTGTTTTCTCACTAATGCATTTCCAGTAAACATGGAGATTTAATGATTTTCAGAGATCTATAATTGTATGCTGACAGTTTCTCCACTGAGGGAAGACCACTCTATGGAGGAACAATTGTTCCACATGTGGATGATTCAGAATTCCTTTTGCAAGGGATTTTGTGGCTTCTGTGGGCATTTATTATGGCATTTTAAAATGTTATGTACCAGTCTTAGGCAGTGATGTTCACTGGCTGGTTCTTCTCTCTCATGATTCTCTTCCATTGAATCTGTAGCAATTTCTCAGGGATCAATGAAATTACAGTGTTATAAAACTGCTGTGAGAGGAAAACCAGATTAGGTGCATGCAGGTATTTTTACCTTAAGCCTCTCTATTATCAGCAGTAAAGGCATGCTGTATATTTATATGTTTTAAGTATTTAAAAGAATGGCTTTTTTTTTCTGATCTAGAATGCTTTGCATAACATATCTAGTAATTGACAGTTTAAGAATCTTTGAAAACCAGCACACAAACAAACAGCTTAGGTTTCCCGTTCCCTACTGCATGTATGTAGGTCTGTTGAGGGGCTCCAATAGCAACAACACAACAACACGCAGCGTGCTCCCAGTCACACCTCTCCTTTCCGCGTGCACAAAACCGCCATATGTTTCTTCACTTTCTCTGTCAGCTTCACTGTTCTCATTCCTCTTAAATGCAAAGCCTGGAAGGTGGATGTGAATTGCCTCTGGAGCAGGGCAGAAGTAGTAAATGTGACCCTCTGGGAGGGAAATTCATTATGTGCAAATGCTGCCCAGTGGCATAAATCAGCCCCTGCGGAGTTTGGGGAGGAGTGTTTCGCCCTCTTGAATCTCTGCCAATGCCAGTTAAGCTGAGAGTCAGTTACAACCATGTGGTATACATGCTCTTCGGAAAGAAACGTGGGTTGTTTGTTTTTTTTTTTTTTTCAAGTTGCCTGTGTTCCTTCCCATCAAATAGACCAAATCCCGATCCCCTGTACGGACAAATTGAGTAATTTGGTTTCATGCGTTCTTGAGACGATGTCTTCTTGCTGTGCTGCCTCAGCGCCGTTCTCTGGGGAACTGTCACAAACCTCCAGCTAATGCAAGTAAGGAAAGAAAAGTTGCTGGCAGGGCTAGTTCCTAGGATTGTTACTATCCCCAAAATCTGACTCCGTCCAAAATCCTGGTGATGCAGTTCATCTGGCGCAGGGCAAATACACACTTTGTTATACATAACACAGACATGATTACATTTTCCATTTGGTAAAGTCATAGAGTAGCTCCAAGTCCTCTAAAAATAGAGACATGATTCAAGTTGCAAACAAGATGGAAGGATTTCAAATGGCTGCATTACACATAGGGCAAGCAAAGTGAAATTAATAGGAAAAAGCTGGTTTGGGGACCAGAGCTGTGCTCTCTTTTTCTAAGCAAATGCTTAGCTGTGGAGCTGCGTAAATCAACAGTTCCACTGTTGCAAGTAGGAAGAGTCTGGTTTACTTAAAATGCAGGCTGTTGCAGGCTTTACCCTCCTGAAATGATACAGCAAAGAAATAATTTTTCTTAAGTCACTGACCCATTTGTTTACCTGACGAGTTGCCAAATACGCATTTACAAAAGACATCTGCATTGGCTAGAAAATCAGTATGTATATATCCAATATCCTCCTGTACCTTTTATTAGGAGGGACTGAGGCTATTTTAATTGCTAGTTCTGCACTTTCTGTCCCCTGATACCTGGAGCAGCCTCACTGACCTCTGCGAAAGCCAATTTGAAATTTAATTGCAATTATTATTGTTTAAGCTACGAGCAGGTTAATAGGGTGTTCTCGGCTCTGGGTGCAAGGGTCCACTATGCCAAATAGCATTTAATGGATAAATAGGAACTACAACTGTCAGACCAGGATACCAAAGCCTTTTAAAAGGATGGCAACGTTAATTTTACAGGGAGAATTACTGGGGGAGAGATGTAGCAGTTTATCCAAGACTGCAAAGCAAACACCCAAAGCAGAACCATGAGGGGAAGTCCCAGGCTCGTTAAAGGAGACAAGATGCTCCATAAAACACTCCTGGTTTATACATTCAGGAGGCAGGTCAGTAGGCTCTTGGGATCTCAGGTGATTGAGTCATTCTGGACTTCACGGCTCTAAAATGGGGGAGATTAGCAATTCCCTAGTCTAGAGGTCCGGGGAGGTTAAATTCAGAAAGGAGATGCTTAGGTGTTGCTATGAAGATGAAGCCAGAATACAGGCTTGGTGGGCTGTTGGCACCTTACTTTTTGCATAAGAGTTTGGAGGTTTTAGACAAAACTGGCCAGAGATTTGGCATTTTCCAAGGACTGAGAAGGAGAAGGCTCCCTCCTCTTCTTACTGTCTCCAGTGTGTTGAACGTCTGCATCACTGTTGCCATCTCCCTTTAGGAACTGCAGATCGTCTAAAGGGAAATGATGCACTTGAAGTAAAATGCACCTTATGTAAAGAGTAGTTTGTAAAATAGCATATTTATATAGAGGAAATTAATGTGTCATATAATTAACAGCAAACATTATGCTCCTTGCATAATAAATAATTTAAAATAGGCAATGTATTTCTATACTACCAAATATTTGATTTTTCAGAAAGGTAAAATCCTATGCAAAGATTTAAAGCTTAGTTCTAAATAATATTCACGCATGCTGCTCTACATAAGCATTCAAATGTCATCAGTGTGCTTTTTTGGAGGTGCTACGTATTTTTTTAATTTCTTCTCTCAGTTCAGCGTTTTCAGTGTTAATAAGAAAAGCAAAAATGTAAATATTCCAATGAAGATATTTGTTGTTTATTTCCTTACTGATGGACATGAATAAAAGCTATACAAACAGAAAGGCTGTGACAGAAAAGGAGAAAAAACCCTCCAAAACCATAGAGCGATGTACTGCAGCACACACAAGGATGCTCACTGTAACTTTAACGAGATTCATTAGGTTTCTGTTTTGGGCCGAGGCTGAGGTTGTGACCAAATCTGACCCCTCTGTGTTCCTGTGGACCAGCACTGCTCAGTCTGCCCATCTAATTATCAGGTTTTTTTCTGTCCAACTCATCCTTGTGGCAGCTTAGCTCCTGAGAGCCCCTGAGCTACCTGGAGTGTGATGCCTCGCTCTTTTGGTCTCACCTGCCTGCACGAGGTTTTTTCCTGAGCATGGTTGCCATGGCAGAGACCTGCCTGGGCCCTCCACCGGGCACCCTGACACGCTTGTAATGCAGGCGGCAGTCAAGAGTCAAACTCATCAACCTTCTCAGAGGTTAGACCTGGGTGTTGGTGGCTGCTGAGCCCAAGGACGCCAACCAGAGCACGTAACTATGGGGAAAGTCCCACCGGTTTGAAACTGGATGTATTCCCATAGATGCCAAGATTTTGGTGGTTTGCAGGGCTCTGCTTCTTCGTTCCCAAAGAACCTGTGGGACAGCACTGTCCGTCATGCAGTGCCTTCGCCTTATCATGGGCTGGCTACGGAGTTTGAATTGCTCATTGACTTATTGGGACATTGGAAATCCAGATTAAAAAAACCCCAAGTGTTGCTCCATTTTATTTTGTCATTTCCCAAAACTAACAGCGGATTATGATGGAATGATTTGTTACTGTGAAAGCTCTGGAGTATTGTAAATTCTTCTAATCCAGTTTAGCCCATAGGTAGTTCATGCGCAAAGGACAAGAAATTTTCCAATAACTCTCTTTTTTCTCTTTTGTAAAGAATGTTGATCCTGGTTCTGGGCTTGAAAGCAATTGGTTTTGAGGCCGTTAAGAATAAATTGCTGATACCCTAGAATGCTCTTAATTGCTATCCTGATCAATGACACGCCTGCTTAATTGGGATGATTGGCAGGCAACTAATCCTGTGCGATGCATTTCAATTACTCTAAACAATATATTAATGGCCTACCTGTGTTTAAATGGCACATCTCCTGTTGTCTTCTGCCACCGCAAGCTTTTCATAAGAGCTATAAAGAGAGAGCTGAAAGCTTGAGAAGACATGTCCTACTTACGCAGCCCCCTACTTTTCTTCCTGTTGTTCTCCCGCTTCTACATCACTCAACTTTATCCCAAATATTTAATACAAAATTATTGCATGTACACTTAAAGACAATTAATGAACTACAGGGGAGTATTTCCAAGCACTATGTGTTCCCCTGGTCCCCAATACCTGGAAGAATCATGTAATTGTTTGGTTTCTGTTTGCATTGGGTATTTTGTGCTAACTGGAGTGTGCCATTACATGTAGCCTATTCCTAGGGTAGCTTCACACTTTGTTTTCTAATGGTATAAAAATGTGTAATTGGACAAGCCTGTGGTCTTACTATTAGAAAAGAATACTAATAAGGTATATTAATGTTCTCTTGTTACTAGGGGAGCTTGTTTAAAAAATGTCAGTGTTTTAATGATGAAAGAGATAGTTGTCTAGAAAAAGAAAGTAAAAATGCATTTCATTTTAATTAGCTCTAATTAGAAGATTAATAGATTTTAAGGACAGAAGGAGTCATTGTGATCTTTAGGGCTAGCTCCACAGATGTAGTCACATAAAACAAAACAGATTCAGTGTCTGATGGTACATCAGTGTGCATACAGCAGATATCTACTGCTTACTGGTCATGTAGACCCATTCTTCTGTCAAGAGAGCGGATGTGCTTTTCACCTCTTAAGTAAGACACAGTTTAAATTGACCATATCCTAAAGACACCTAGACTGAAAAAGATCCATACATTAAAAAGGGAATCAAGAGTGACTAGGTCAGTATGGTGGATGTCAAAATATAGATTAGATGAATCCCACTGCGTCTTATATATCCTGCAAAATAGTGAAATAAGGAATCCTTCAACAGCTGCTGCCTTAGCTTGGAGGTGTCTGAACTTGCAACGTCTTTTGTCCCTGAGACTCTCCATGCTGCAGTTCTCTCTTGGCGCAGGTGGCCAGGGCTGCTCTTGCCTGACCAAGCATTTCCAAACTGAGACAGTGAAAAGCCTTCAGTGGCAGAAAGCACTCTGACTGCATGCAGGTCCCATGCCTGGCTGATACAGGTCATTTGGAGGGAAGCTCCTCTGAAACATTCATGCTCCACAGGTAAGACACAGCTCCTCAACTCATAGCTTTTGCCTAAGTTGTGTGCTCCTAAACCTCTTGTTGGCCACCACCTCTTAAGTATGCTGAGTCCCCCCAACATGTGCTAGTAGGACTTGGTCCTTCATAGAATCATAGAATCACAGAATCACAGAATTTGATTTGGAGTTGGAAGGGACCTTCAAAGATCAACTCGTCTAACCCCCCCTGCAATAAGCAGGGACATCTTCAACTGGATCAGGTTACTCAGAGCCCCGTCCAACCTGACCTTGAATGTTTCCATGGATGGGGCATCTACCACCTCTCTGGGCAACCTGTGCCAGTGTTTCACCACCCTTGTAAAAAATTTCTTCCTTACATCTAGTTCATCAGGAGGCAGGTATGGCTGTTGTCTTCTTATCTCAGCAGAGCAAGAAAGGGAGCTGTTTTCCGTACAAATGCATATTGATCAGGAACACTTCCAAACATATAGGTTTTTTCAGTAGGAAAACTGAAGTTAATTGCTGTCTCAGCCTGGGTTTATGCAAACCCCACTGTCCTGCATCTGAGAAGACTGCCCTAACACCAAGACTATTGTAAAAAAGGTTGCTGTGCAACTGGTATTTGAAAATTCATCGCTGCATTTCTTATTCTCCGGTGTTACAGATCCTGAACCACAGAGTAGCTGAGTTTGTGCGAGAGAGGAAAGGTGCCCTTTCTGTTTCCTCTGCCATCCATCCAGCTCAGCAGGGGAGCCTGTCTCTGGTTCTCCCAGTTCTTACGCGTTCACAGGAAGGACAGCTTAAGTATCGCATTCTTCTTTGTAGTGTTGCCCAGTTGCTTGCTCAAGATATATGATCAGAGTACGGATTTTTTGAATTGCCTCTTTGAAGTGTGTATTTCTTCCCATGAACAGGGATCGTGTACATAAATCTGGTCTTTGGATTCAACCTTGCAGAAGGAAGGGACATCACCTTTAGGATCTGCAGAACCTAATATGGAAGTCCTCATGCTTTCCTTTTTTTTTGGTCACATCCATAGTCTAATATTCCATCATGATTCTTGATAAACTTGTAGTAAATTATCCGTGCCACGCTTCCAGGTTTTACTCACCTAACTCTGTCTTTGCTGTGCAGCAATGAATTTGACATAGACCATTTTGGCTCAGTTAAATTCTGTTTTTAGAAATCTTTATTCCATGTGAGTATCTACTGATGTTCTGTGTAAATACATAAAGCAATGATCAGGTGACTACTTAGCTTTTCTTTGATAAGTAATGGACCACACCCCTTAGGTCTTCAGCTTTATAGTAACAGATAACAACTCTGGTCTATATTGTTAATAAATACAATCTAAAACATTTGCAAATAGAAAGAAAATAGATGGATCCTTTATTAGAGATGTTTATTTCTGTGCATCTATTATTTCATGCATACTTGTTTGTGTTCGTCCTCTTACTGACGTGTTTCTTGAGATGTGTTGTACTGCAATTTGTGATGAACAGGCAAATTAATTGTTTTCACAGCCCTTACATATGTGTAAAAAAGGCTCTTTTATGCTACACATACTAAACCTCTGGAGAATTGTAAAGATGGACTTTAAGATGTCTACCTTTGCTACACAGCTTTGCAGCATTCAGTCTTATTGTTGTCTTTATATGTATAATCACTACCCCAGGGACAACCTTCCTTCCAAGTGTGTAGTTGCTGAGTCTGTATTTTTAAAGAAATCTTTCTTTTCCTGACAGTTACACCAGAGAGCAAGGAGAAAAGGACAAGTGTTTGCTCAGATGTTGGTTTGGTGACAAGGGTAGGAGACTGAGTAGGTTGGAGTATTAATGTGCTTTCTTAGGGGAACAGAGGAGAAAAGGGAACAGGGATATGTAAGAGGAGACAAAAATACAGAAGGAAATTGTGTAGAAGATAGGACAAAAGGAACAGGGATGAAGACAAGTTTGCAGTGACACTGCAGTGAAGGCGACGATGGGAGCCAATTGTGGTTTGCTTGGGAGAAACATCGGGGCACAGCAAGGGCTGGGCGCTGGGAGCAGAGGGGGCTCCCTGTGGTGGCAGGGCAGGACCTGGCAGCCAGGGTTCATCCCACCCCCCTGGTCAGGAGCAGGGCAGCCGGGGGGCTCTGGAGGCAGCCCCGGTGCCGGGCATGGAGCTCCTCCCTGGGAATGGGGATAGGTTGAGTCCGGAACAGGCCGTTCGCTGGGGTATAGGTGCCATAGGACAGTTAGGGGAGGATAGAAATCCATGTGCAAAATCTGAGTTGGACTTTGCCTGTCCATCCTGGCAAGTGCAACAGCAGGAGTGGTGCAGCACAGCCATCGGCCAAAACCAGCGCTACGCCAGGGAACTGTTATGGTTTGAGAAACCCACAACAATTTATTGTCATTTAGACAATTTTTCTATCACTCAATGACCCCTCCCCACGCAGGAAGGGGACTTGGGAAAAAATCAAGGAAAGCCAGGGGATGAAATATAAACAGATTTAATAGAATAAGACTAGATGATTAACATTAATACCACTAAAGAACCAATATTGATCCCAGTACCAATATAAAAAAAACCAATATACAAGCATTATACTCAGACAATTGTATTGGTAGGAAGCCATGCACTCCCAGCAGTGGACAGCAAATGTCGGACACTGCGAGCGCTACGGCTTCGGGAGGAAGGGAAGGCCTCAGGGGCCTGGCACTGGGGCAAGGAATTCTCAAGGTCACTGCCATCAAGGAAGAGAAAGAGCACTTCACATCAAACTTTATACTGATTCAAAATTTATACTGAATGTGATATTCATGGTATGAAACAATCCTGTTGGCCGGCTTGGGTCAAGTGCCCGAGTCTGGCTCCTCCTCATCCCTGCACCTGGCGAGCTCGAAAACACTGAGACCTTGAAACCCACACACCATAGTTGGCTGTAAAGTAAATATCTTCACAAATTCAGACACTAGAGTTCTAAAAGCACAGTTTTCCCAAGCATTAGGAAAGAAATTAGTCCCGTGTTGCTCAAACCAGGACAGGGACGCAGGAGGACTGCACAGTGGGTTGCTCTGGTGGACACTGATCACTGTTGGGATGGAAGGGTACAGCGACAAACTTCCCTGCAACAGAGGAGTAGGGCGATCAGGCACAAAACCTTTGGATTCACCTTTTCCCCTGTGGCGTTACAGTCACAAAAGCAGCCATTTCTTCTGCCTGAACTGTTTCTCTGTATGAATAGCATTAGGCTGTGTGGGCTGGGTACGTGAAACAGATGTAAGCCACCAGGACTGTAATTTATGTGCAGCAGAAAACGCTCCTAGTAGGAAAGACAAGTGGAGGTGTGTGGGGAGAAGGAATGGGGGCCTGTGGATTTCGTGTGTGTGTGTGTGTGTGTGTGTGTGTGTGGCTGTGGCATGTCTACCTAATGCACAAGGGAGGGCAGTCTTCAGCCGTGTCTTTAAATTGTCTTCCCTCTGAGGAATGGGACAGCCCTTCAAGTAGACTTTTGATGGCTGTCTTCATGAATAATGCTGATTTTGTCATAATACAAAAGTTTAAAACTTTAGCTTTTGTACAGTATGAAATGAATGAACAGTGCATCAGAAACATCTGTCAGGTTATAGAATAAAGGCTTAATTAGCATTTTTGTGTGGTGTGGAATAATTCATGCTGGGACATCAAAATTTGTCTTCTCAAATGTATGGGAAAAAACATTTTCTGGTCTTTCTTGTTGCTCTCAATAGACTGGTTCAGGCTGGCGGGAGGGGGAAAATGGAGTTGTGCCATGTTAGCACCAATGAAAATCTGCAGGGTGCAATGCAGTAGTATGAGCATCTTCAAAGCGCCTTACAAATAGGAATTAATACATTGATGTTGCACAGGGATTCTGTGGCCGGGATAATGCTGCAATCGTATCAAGAGTTCAAGGGTGTGATTTTCAAAAGCACTTAAATTACTTTGTCGCACATATTCACTTCAGTGGCACTTAGGATTCTGTTACCGAAACCCAGTGTTGAGTTGCAGTCTACGTTGGCACTGAAATAATGATAGCAGCAAAAAGGGAGGAGGTGAGAAAAGACCACTATGAATGAGCTGAGTTCTGGAAAATCCGTCTCTCTGTCACATTGCAAATTCCATGTGTTTTAATTATTATGGAGTTGTAAGTATGGCTATAGAGAAAGTAGCTGCCTATTCAGTCTAGCAAATGAAGTGTATTGCCAAAGACAATAGTTGGAAGGAACAGCTATCAGTAGGAGGAGGATCTCGAATGTTTCAGAACAGAAGTCAGGGTAGGTATTTATTCTTCTAGTCTGTTTTTAGCTCTTTCAGGCATCTCATTTAGATGCTCTGACTCAATACGCTGGAGCTGACTGACTGCCTCTTTTCATTGACTAGGCAGGGAACTTGAGTCCTTCGCTTTGATCTGTTGAATCGTTCCTAAGCTAGATACCTAACATGGGCGTGCATATATGGTGTGAAAACCTGCCAGGATGTCTATTTTTATCAGTGAGGCGATGTTACTACATGGGAACAAATAGCTGGAAATCCCTAAATGAAGGATGGATACTTAAAAAAGACTCTTCCAGAAACTGTTAGCTTTATAAAGGAATTCCTGAGTGAATCCTATGGGTTTGTGTCATGTGAGTAGTCACATTAGAATGGCAAAATGGTCCCTTTGGCCTTAGAATGAGTATGAAAATCCTTGTAAGCTGCACTCAAGTCTTACGTTCCCTGGACAGTGCATCCTGAGCTAGAGGGTCTAAGGAGCAGAAGGCAGCATGTTCGTGCTGCATCTTGGCTCCGCTGTAGCAGAAAAGTTTAAGAAAATGTAGATAATCAAGAATTTATTAACCCCTTGGTCTCAGTTTTATTCTCCCTCCCCTTTATATACCATAGACATACAGAACGTTTTAATTGACTCAATTATAAGTATGATGAGATGAGTTAATAGGATTTATATGCTTTGTATATACTTCATGAATTCTGAAGCACTATAATGCATTGGAGTTATAGATAAATTATATGAAGAAGCTAGTGAATTGAATACTAGAAAGAATAATTGGAAAACAGTAACTGAAAAACCTATAAACTCCATTAATGCATACCCTTCCTTTATTAATTTGTAATAATAATGTAGTGGATAAATCAATCAAGGGTATTATAACAATAGGTGCCTTAAAATGTTCTCTTCTAATGAGATTTCTTGCAATTTTATTCTAATTCCACACACTGAGTGAATTAAGGATGGAGTCAGTCAGATACTGTTCCGTGTTACGCCAGGCTGATTTTGAGTGGAGCCGTATTAGCACAACCAGGAGCAAAATTTGGCCCTGAGCTCTCACTTACCATGTGAGAAAGGAGACGGGAGAGAGAGAGACACTCCCCAATTTGCCCATAGTTTTATAATTTGAGGCTTGCACAGAATGAAACCCTGAACCCAAGTGCCGCTGTATCAACAGCTGCATACATAATGCATAAGCTATTAAGCGTTATGAAGAGTGCTCTGCTTGTTGGGTAGCTGCAGAATAACATGGCTAACAGATGTTGTGCTTCTAAAGCGGTTGAACTCCTGAGTGTGCTTTTATCTTCTGATCTGCAGCGTACTGTGGCTCCCTCACTAGTGCGTACACAAGGCAGACAAATTAGCGTTAATTAGAGAGGGGCTTTGCTCATTTTTCATTGCCAGTTTCAATTTTGGGGAAAGTAAATGTTTCTCTCTTTTACGATTTCAAATAAGGGCATTTTAGTATATGTGGGGGAGGGGTGGGGGGGGATTAGTCATTAATCAATGATGCTTATGCTTAAATTGGCTGATGCAGGCCTAGAAGTCAAGTATCGAAATCCCAAAGTGGATGAAGTTTGGCGAAGAGGATGGGGAGAGCAGGGCCAGGCTTGGTGCTGGCGGTAGGACAGGAGTCTGAAGAGGAACGCTGGAGAATCCAAGAGGCCATGCCATTTTGCAGCCTGGGTTCACGAGGAGAAGCATTAGCTGATTATTCCTTCTAGGACATTACTGAGCTTTATTAAAGCATTTTGCTTTGCTGCTTGTAATGAGAAAGGAAAGGGAGCTCTCTCCACCTTCTGACCCCCCTCCCTCAAGCACCAATGCAAGGGAGGATTTATTGCTTCATTAGCGGCATGATCATGCTTCACAATGAGTATTAAAGCATTGGCTTACTGGGTTATTTAGGGAATGACTCTTCCCCTAGCTATCCCCCCCTCGCACCACCACTGCACCCCCACTTTATTTCACATGCAATTGCCATTTACCCATCAGGATCAAAATATCACTGTTTCCCTTTCTGTAGTGACAGGACACTGGCAACAGAACAAATATTTTTAGGTTGACAGTATGTTGCAAAATTGTAATGTGGGCAGGGTAAATTGAAATCAAAGCAGAACCAAATTCCACTCATTCTTCAGATTCCCAGGCAGACTGAGACATCTTTTGCAGTTCATTGATCTTTTAACGTGGGCTTAGAGATCATTCCCAGACAAGGGGAGTTAAGTTCCCAGATGGTGAAGGCTGTGCTCTCTCTTCCAGTTGTTCCTGGGTTTTTTTCCACCCACAACTCTGTATTTCCCTGTGAGAATATGGCAGGGCCTCTGCAGTGCCTGCATTTACCTACCCCCCTTCTTAATTACCCCTATACAAGGGTATTTTACCAAATGGCATAGATTCACTTTATCTAATGTCTCCCTGAATACATCAGTGATATAAAAGAACGTTGTCTTTTGCAAAGCAGTAATTGTGGTAGTCTTGTGAGTGTTGCTTTCTTCTACCATTAATTTCAATTATATCCTGTTAGATTTCCACAGCAGCTGTCCAGCGGTGAGGCTCTGTAGGCCACCATGCCTTGGCACTTCAAATTGTGGTTGTGTTTAGAAAAGCGAATTCTTACTCAGCCTGTCTACTGCCTGTGCTTTGAGTCATATTTGCTTACTTTACTGACACAGACACATTTTTATTACTGCTACCATCACAGTGCCAATATACCTCCAAGCTGCAGGGTGACCTGTAGTCTGCTCCATCTTGTGTAGCCTCAACAACATTGTCAGCAATGTTTTAATTGCAGCTGATATTTTGGCCCTGATGCTTGGAACGGGCTCCTCTTGGCCTCCATCCACCAAGCAAAACAAAACAAAAAAGAAATTGTGACAGTGTATTTTTTTCTTTATATGTTAGGATGCCATTCACTACTTACTACTTGTTGGTTTTGTCAGGAGTGATACCACCAGAGCAGCAGTCACAGAAGCTAGGGTTAAAGCCACTTCTTTGGTGAACCTCAGGGGTGTTCAGCAGATGCATCTGCTCACTCTCTGAAGTGTCTTCAGAGGCAACATCCTTGTTGGACTTGCTCCTTTTGTATGAGCTGAATACTCTGAGCCACCTACCTGTTTCCCTGTTTTTTCTCTTGGGCTTGTAAGACTGCTCTGCACACGGAATTTTACTATCAAAAGGTTTGGTGCTTGTTTTGGCTCTGTAGTTGATACTTGTTTTGGCTCTGTAGTAATGAATGGAATTATTTTTAGCATTAAGCCAGGATAATTTGACAGTGCTATTGCAGTTTAACAAATTAACACTTCAATTTGTCATTTCTACCATCTCTCAGGGGAGGAGTTAAGGGTAGTAGAGTTAGCAGTGGCAGCAGGCACCACCGTCATCAGCAGCAACAGTTCCTGACTCCTTGCGACTTTGAAATGGTGTAAGCAACACTACTGGCATGTTTTTCATGGTATGGGAACACCTGCATTACAAGCACTCATGGCAGGGTGCATTCTCACTATGGAGGAAGGAATAGCCAGGGCACCGCGGAACTTTTCTACTAATAGTATTCGTACTGAAGATGAGTGCTATTCTTGTCTGTATTTTACCACTGGTAACGCGGCGCCTCTTTGCTTTTTAGGACATCTTTTGTGCACCTACGTCTCTATACTAAGAAATAAGATGTGCCAAAGACTTTTTGCTGGCCCTGAAGCCAAGGAGTGCGGCACTGTGTGTGTGTGTGCACTGTTAAACCCTCTTGCCCCTCAAAACTTAGTGACCTGATTCAAACATCCTACGAAGAACATGAGGCCAGGGACTAAGGGAACACCCAGAATGGGCAAGAACATGCAACTGCTGGAGCCCATGACGTGGCCTTGTTATTTTAGCAACACAGATGTAGTCCTTGAGGGCAAATAACTTGCTTGTCTGTATTATCTTGGCCTGTATCTGGTATATATCAAGAAAGCCCTTGCTCTAGACACTAAACAGAAAACTTTAGGACCAACATGGCTTTTGCAGTGGTCTTTATTGTGTTCCTTCACTGAATCTTGATGATGCCTCTCCAGTGTGTGTCCTTCTTGTCCATGGTATGGTGTCTCTTGGTTCAGTGCTTTTGAGAATGTCCAAAAAGTCCTTCAAAACCTTTGTACACAAATAGAAAATCCAAGAAAGAGTTCTTCCTTTCCTCTCTTCCTTTCTCACACCAAGGTTCTCTCCAAGGGGAGGGCATCCATATCCCTCTGTATCCTCTTGGGAAATGGTGAAAGGATCTCATGCAGCTTGCTGAAGAGTCCTAGCCTGGCAGTCACAGCACAGAGGGTGCTGAGTCCTGTTCCATGTAGATACATGTGTGATTGAGCTTGTAGGAACTGTCTGCTGCTTTGTCTACTCCACTGGGGCAGATATAGGCAGGGCCTTGGCAAAGTGGTGGTCCTCAGGCTACATTTCCCTACCTCCTCCTCCCTTCTTTAACTACACAATTATGAAAGTTGGTGGGTTTTGGGCTGGTGTGGTTGGTCATGGGAAAAAAGATGAGCTGAGCCCAGGCTACATGCTAGGAAGATCCGCAGGAGCCTGTAGGCTGCACATAATCAAAGCACATATGATTATCATGCAGTCATAATTTTTGTTGTTTCTGTGGCTGAGAACACTTGGCTTTGATTTAGCTAGGTCCCAAACACGAGCTTGTCATTAATAATCAGGAAACTCTTTTTGTGTTTAGTTAAAAGGAAATTTCTCCACTATTTACCATGTAACCACATCCTTTACCATCACAGTTTTATTTTCTGGCAATCCAAAACTTTGAGAGATTAATACCTCTGAGCTCAGGCAAATGGGGATAAATACCCATTTTTTAGTGGCAATGGTTGGCATAGATACTCATAATTAATGTTTAGTCAAAGGCATAATAGATCAGGCCTCAGAATAACTTGAACATAAAGGATGCTGTCAGATTTTGGCAAACCAGAAAGTAGGTACCTATTGGAGGAATGAAAACAAATCAATATCAGCACATTGTTAGTCACAATGTTTATTTTGTTCTTTTTTTTTTTTCTATAACCTTGTTTCATGGATTTTCAGTTTCTGACATTTTTTCTCACAGTGTGAATGATATGTTGGGATTAAGGCATTAACTCTAAGACAAGGCTTTCCAGTTTCTAAGTTAGCTCAGTTGATGATGACTATACATTAAGTTTTATATTACAGCTCATCAATTTGCAGAGTCTCCTAACTTGATCCTCTTACAGAAGAGGGTTTTCCAGGGGGTTACAATTGCATCCAGCTTTGCTTTAGTTTCTATCTTTAACAAACATTTGAAAACTAAGGCATGCACCTTACAGAGAAAACCAGTTGTTAAAGGCAATCCAATCCTGCCCTTGTAACACACCTTCCCAAATACCAGCTTATTTTGTAGTTTGCTAGTTAATCTGTCAGGTTGAAAAATATTTTTAGAATACTTCAGGATACTAATCTGTTAGCATGTGGTAGATTTTGTTTGACCTTTGATGAATTGTAAGTTTGGATACATAAACTTCTTTTCATTGGCACTTTATGGTAAAGATCACTATTGCTTTACATATTCAAGGCACAACACTTGAGATACTTTACTTCTCACTGGCTAAAGAAGGACTCAGGGAGTGTTCGCAGGGTCTTTTAATGGTTTGTCAAGTTTTGCATTGGCCAGAGCTCAATGGCAAACCTCCATTTTGATGTAAGGTGAACCTCAACTGTTCCATAGTTGTTGGGGTTTCTCTGTGCAGCCCAGTGTCATTTCTCCAGTATCTTTCTTATGCCCATGCAAGAAGACAACAGAGTTATCAGCAATACCCCCAGGTAAGAGGCTCTTTGGGTGGTATAAAACTTCATTATTCTCAAGAGCTGTGATAGGGCAAGAAATGGCAGCTGTGTCCTCAGTGAAGGATTTTGGTTTTCCTTCCTAATCATTCAGCAAGAAGTCTGGCTCAGGATTTGCCACCCAGTTAACACCCACATTAACTCCATTGCAGAAAACAATCCCTGATTCCCCAGAAAGAAAACTATATAATAAAAGCTATGGGTTTTTTGTATTGATATGAAACTGCTCTCTTTTTGCAAAGTCCAGCAAGCTGCAATCCAGTAATGCATTTGTATAGACAGACAAATTTATGTTTTCCTTTTTATTTCTTCCTTTTTGGTAGCCTGAAGGGCATGGATGGATTTATTTATTTTTTTTTTAATGTAGAAACAATCCACAGTAATCAGCTGGTTCTTGTAGTCTTTGTGCCCTTTCCTGAGCTATTCCCTGATTACTACAATGTAATTTCATTTGCTTTTATTAATTACCTCTTTTTGCTTGTGCTGTCAGATTAGTTCTGAAATATTTCCATTGTAGGAGCTATTTAAAACTTCCTCCTTTAGATCCATACCAGATAATCAAGGGAATTTGATTAAAACGGGAGGCTGACTTCTGATTCATGTTTCTTTTTCTAAGATGAGGGAAGAAAGTTCAGGTCAGGTCATCTTTGAACGACATATAATAATAGTCAAAAAACAGTATGATAATCCTGACTTCAGTGGTCTTCATCTCAGTAGGAACTTACTTCTATTTATCTATGTGTAATTTCTACTCAAAATATGAATTAAAATAGCACAGTTAAAAAAATTACCATGGCTCACACAGTCATGCTGAAGAATCTGTAGAGACATAAATCTTCTGCCAGTACAGCAGAAATAAAATATGTCCATACTTCTCATTAAGTGAACAATGAGATAGCAAAATGTGCAGAGGACACAGTGCTATTTAGATGAGAGAATTTCAGAGGGTACTTAAAAATTCTAGTTGGGTGATCAGCACATTGGCCAAGAAATTTTTGTCCTGAAAAATGCAGATTAAGGCATGGTCAAAGGCAGACTGCTTCTTTCTAACAGTAACCACTCAGGAAAGAGAGCTGGACTTCACTGCGAGGAGTTCTGCATGCAGAAATGGTCAAAAGGCAAACAAAATGCTTGCTTTGGTAGCTTCTTCCTGTCCCTGGAACTTGGACATTTTTCTCAATCTGTATTGAAACTTTGGGGTTTTACCTTTTCTGGTAAAAAACTGAAGTTATTTTAAAGGACAATCAGTTCCTGCAGGTAGTAACTAGGGTGATTTTTTTCAGTCTCCGTTTATTTTCTTGAACACAACAACCAGAGCAACTGATAGACATCTGAAAAGGTGACTGACTTCTGCCTCTGAATATTTGCGCATTTGTAAAATACATTTCTTTGTTATTATTTTTAATTGTGCATTGTGCTGTGTCATCAATACAAATGATAGTACAAGTCAGCTTTTCAGAATTATGTTTATATACTATTCATTCTAGTTATAGTACAATTCAGAAGAGGACTATGGTGATGCTGTTTCTCTTCGTTTTCTATTCGGGAAAGATCTGCTAGCTTACCAATGTATGTCGAATGTCTGCCTGCACAGAAAAGCGTAGAGGATTGTTGGGGTTATCATAGTGTAGTATCAGATGCTGTCAGAGACTGCAAAAGGAACATTTTCCTACTGGCCATCTCTTGACACTGGAGCAGTTACCCAATAAAAAGTATTTCTTGTATTTCCCATTTTCAGCAGTTTTCGAGAAGCTTTCAGTGCTCTGAGAGTGACTGACCCTACGTCCCCATAGCAGCACGGCAGGTGGCTGTGCTGGTCTGTGTTCAGGAGAGGAGTTAAGTGCACTCTTAAGTTTAAATGTGAGTAAAGTTAAGTATGTGCTTCACTGCTTTGTAAAAAGTTATGGCTGTCTCACTCTTGGCCAGTAAAGACTAGTTTGCTGACATCTGGGCAAGCTGCAAAGGCCTGTCCAGTTGTGAGCTGCCATCTCTCGTTTCTGCTCCAATTCAGGGGCGTCTTCAGGAGGTCATTGTGGTTGAGGGGCTGCCTCAGAGCACTGCAGATTACAGCTTTCCCTAGCAATGCCTGCGTTTTCTCCATTATACGTGGCACAAACAATCAAATAAATGCAAACCAGAGAAGCAAAATAAATCAGACAGAAGCCTCAGAGGTAAATGAAGAACCTTTGTTTTCCATTTAAACCTGCTGGATGCAGTAGTCTGTATGCCAGACCTTGGATCTCTTGAAAATGACTTATTCCCGGCATAATTTGCCACCTACATTAGACTGAATGAAAATCCATCAGTGAATGGCTTCCAGGTAGAGACTCTGCAACATTTGGATTTAGTTCCAAATTTCAAAGGTCATTTAGAAAATCCAGGTCAGGATTCAGAGCTGAATTTCAAATGTCCCTGAAGTTCATGTTTGTTCAGACCTAAGCTTACAGATCTGAACCAACATGATAATGCAGATTTAAAATAAGAACTTCTAGGTTTATGTAGAATCGTTTATTCAAACCCTTGGTTACTTTCTTCTCTGTGGTATTATTTACCAGTCACAAGGGCATGTAAAATAACTACTTAATAATTATGAACTGCTAAAGCCAATCATTATGCATTGAAAACGTGTGAGTGCAGATTCTCTAAATGATCTGGAAGTTGGACTGTTGGGAACATTCAGATTGTACATTATGAAAGTGTAGGCTACTCTCTAGTACATTTGTCTGATATACAAGACAATTTCATCTCAACTTGGATGAGATACAGAAGCGTAGGCTCTGTGGAATATGAAGTGGGCTTGGTGGAGCAGAGGGAAATTCATGTTATGTTCAATGTGCCTAGTAAATAATGAGATATTAAATTATAATGTGTTCCAGGAGTTTTCAACTGTATTTTCTCTTTAATCATTTCATTACTCAGAGTCCTTTGTTTCTGACTTGTGTCTTTCATTAGAATTTTAGGACTCGAGTATGTGTGTGGGGAGCTCTGTGAAGCTCCCTGTGGTACCTCCACTACATTAATTCCTTCAAATAAGAAGGAGCTTTGTCTGCAGTAGAACCCCTGTTTCTTGAGCTACAGATTTCTGCTATGGGCATGAGCTCCTGGGCAAGCCTGTGAAGACAGGCTTCAGCGGCAGCAGCCACCATGTATAGCAGGAGCTTCCTTGGACTGTATCTCAATTCCATGGCAGCGTACTTTGAAGGAGCAGATGTGAACCCTTTTTCAACGAGACTTGCAGCAGAAGTGATGTAGTGTGACTGCAGGGGTGGAAGGAAAGGGAAGGACTCCTGTAGCCTTATGTGAGCGAGCGTTCTCCTGCTTAGTGTTCCCATCCTTTGGCATCGCTTCATGAGCGTTGGACCAGCAAGCAGGATTGGTGCTTTCAAACAGATGGGCCTGAGCACAGTCTGAGCCAAGGGAAACATGTATGTGAATCACTTGTGGGTGTTAAGGGCAGGATTCCCATTTGATATTCTCAGCATCACAGCAGGTATAAGGGTCCAAATATTTAAACAGCGTAAAGCACTTGAGCTTCTTAAAAATGTGTGATAGATAGATTCCTGTTAGTGGGAAGGGGAAAGAAGCTTCTGCAGGTAGGCTCACCAGCAGCAGAGGATTTAGGGATGTGCAGTCACATTTGTTACCAATGTGTGAAAGAAGCCCTGGCATGTGAATTTGGGACCAGGAAGGGAAATAGGCTTCTAATGCACAGTCGTAGTGAAACTCAAGGACAGACTTTTCAGCTATTTCCCTTTGATTACCAGGTGCTAAAGTCGGTATTACGGGAAAGCAAGGAAAGTGCTTTAATGATGTTTCCATAAACAAGATCCTGATTTCCTGGGCTGAAGCCTTAGGGAGCATTATAATGTGGCAATTGGTATGGGCTGGTGTAATGGTTGTTTTGTTTTACTTTGTGCTATTCAGAGGAGCCTAAAGGTGTTTGATCCCTGGTCGCTCATGATTTTCTTATGTTTCTTTGAAAATCTCCTCTTTAATGTTCACTGTGAAATAAACCCTGTTGACATTGGCTACGTTTATGGTACCAGACTGCAAGAGCTCTCCTTTCTGTGCTTCCCAGTCTGGGCACGCGAACTAGCCATGCTTTGTTTTTGTATGGGATAAGACTTGGCCATGCAAGGACGCTGTTCTCCCAGACCGAGGGTTTTAAGGAAAGGAAACATGCCTGGGTAGGAGCAAAGACATGCTCTAGGAGACATCCTGCTGGTCTAGGCGAGCAGGAGTGCGAGTCATACATTAACGTACCCCCACTGTTAAATCCATACATTGTCAGAGGCACTGCTTTGTATCTGAGTACTTTTTATACACACAGAATTTATCCAAATATGGTGCTTACTGAATACCCTGCCGTATTATTTGTGGAAACACTTATTTAGGTGCACAGTTATTTCACTTGCATGCACGTGCCTTTTTTTTTTTTTTTTAATGTGAGTGAATGGACTGGCATACATGTATAGTTGTCAAGGCCACAGCTGTAACAATTTAACCTACTGTAAATACAAACCCAGGAAATCTTTGCAGTCTTGGATAAGGCCGCACTTTCAGTGTGGGTCCAGGGTTGATGCCAATTAAACGTACATAGTTGCAGTAAGAGAACATTAAGGTTGCAAAGATGGCACTCCAGAATGGGAAATTTTGGAGCATATGTTGGCTGAATTCTTTGGTGCATAGTGGTATTGTCTTTAACAACGATACATAGGCACACATACACTCACATTATCAGCTGATGGCAAATGTGCACGTAGATGGCACTCAGAAATATGTAACAGTGTTTATGGCTTTTGCAGGATCAATAAAGTTCATTGTTGTGCAGTCCAAATAGCTCCCTTTGGTGCAGCTCTCTTTATGACAGCTTTGAACAACAAAGCCCTTGTTGGAGGGTTCTGAGAAATGGTAATGTAGTTTCGAAGATACTCATATATATATTTTACTAAATTGAAGCATTTGATAAATAATACAAAGCCAACACAGGAAATATTAAATGCAGTTTAATTTGGCTGCTGCTATATTGCAGGGTGATCTCAAATAAATATGCACTTTATTTTAGAAGATCAGTATTGCGTTGCTTTGCTGGTATGAAAATATGCAGCACCGATCTAAAATATGACTTGACACTTGAAAATATGACCTAGAACTAGCAAAAGGAGTAAAACAAAACACGCTGGCCTGCCGTCCTGTTAGCTTAGCTCCTAACTTACAGATGCCCTGCATTCAAAACATTTTTTTTTTTAAAAATGCAGACTCATGGATGTATTTATTTCTTTATTATCTCCACGTCTTCCTCTGCATTCAGGTCCCTTTGTGAACAACTGCTAACTCTGCTTGTGCATACTGTAAGCTGGATTGAATCTTTCAGAATTAGCCCCTTCAAAACCTGATTATATGAAATTATCTGGGAGCACTGAAACCTTCAGAGAGGCAGCGGTCTCCATCTTACAGGGGTAAACGCTCCTCTGCTTGGCACAGGTTCTTTAGTGTGTTGGCTGGCCTACAGCCACCCCAAATCTGCAAGCTGGTGTCACTGTGCTATGTACAACTTAAAGGACAACTGTAGAAGGACTATATTCTCCATATTCAGTATGACCCTGAATCTTTTGCAGAGAACAGGGAAGGAGTTTCCCGAAGAACTGATGTTGATGGATGGGCTGGGCAAGTGTTAGTACCTTTTCCTTGGTTCAAACACAGTGTACAGGGGGCCGCGTGTGCTGAGAGGAGGTGTTATGGTCACCTTTGCCTGCAGTTTCACATGGATGACAAATTGTCTCTGAAGACTTCATGCTGTAATAATACTCCATCCTGTTTCAATATCGCAAGGAGTCAGATTTGCATGTGCTTACATCTAAATACAAATGAACATAAATAATAGGTGAATATTTTCATTTGATATTCTGTTCAATGAAAGAATGAGTCAATTGATTAACCTGTTATTCAGTCCATTATTCAGGGTTGTATCACAATGAAGTCACAATTATTTATGAAACTTCGATTAATTTAAAATCTGTTCTTGGCTTTAGGCCATCAATTAAACTATATAAAGAGAAGCAATTAGTCACCTTACCTTTTAAGTATTTTTTATTTAAGTTCATACAAAGATTTATTTCTGTCTTGAAAAGAGTGTAGCTGTATGCCACTGTGTTTGTCTCTCCTAGATGTGTTATTTCACCTACTGTTTTCATTTAATTCCAAAACTTTGCTGAAAGCTGTGAGTACTCAGCACCTTCTCAAACTGGGCTACTTGGGTTTCATTGCCTAAGTATGCATTCAGGCATTAGCTTTAGGTAGAAGTGTTTTGAAATGCTGGGCAGTGGTTTGTAGCAGGAATGTTAATCTTTACGAGCACCACCACTGAGATTTCAGTCTTTGAGGACTACCCCTTGCGGTAATGAAAAAGCCTGTGTTTCAATGATCCTGTCATTTTTGCTGGCTGGAGTTTTAACTCCTGGTAGGGCCACTTAAGTCTAACAGGTCAAAAAGGCCAGATGAAATGAAGTTCACTGTTTTGCCAGACTGGCAGATGATTGATAGTTCTGTAACTTATTAGCAAAATAAAGTCAAGCATCAGAAATACACTAAGGTAGTCCCACTAGCAAGATAATGGACTTCACAATTTTTGTGAGTCTTGATGTAAGTCATTGGTGAAGCCAGGTCTCTACGACAGTCTTTTCTGAAGTTAAGTATGTAAGTAAATTTCTAGAGCATTAGAACAATAGTTGCAATAATAAAAGTTGATAGCGGTAATGAAAGAAATGGACAAATGCCAGCCCTAAATCCTTGGAGTGCGCAAACATCAGCGCTGACAAAAAGCAATTTAAAAATGAAAAAACTCTGTAATATATCCAAGGATGCAAGATAGTTACTATTCAGCGAGCATAATGTTAATTCAGAAACAGCGTCATCACTCATAGGCTAGGAGCCAGTTATGACTGTGGAGTTACTCATCAGCATGCTCCGACTGACAACATTGCTAGGCTGGCATCTCTGCAATAATGGCAATGACAAAAGTTGGGGCAGTCAAAATATATTGGAGAAAGCAATGAGCAAGCACAATCCCTGTATTTTACATCAGCATGAGGAAAAAAATGATAATCAGTGCACAGTGGCAGACTTCAGAGTATGTGAAACCATTGTTAAATGTGGCTGTCTACAAGTCATCCAAATGGAGTCACTGGGAATTGGTTTAATTGGTTTAAGTTTTCCTGAACGGAAATTTAGGTCAGCTCTTGAAGAAATGAGATGGTATAGAGAAGGTGATATTAGAAATTACCAGATTTTTTGTTTAGTAAGACTGAAGAACAAATTCATTGAAAAAGCACACCCCTTTTATGTTGATGCTGCAAAAATGTGAGAGGGACGCTTTGGGATGTTTTAACTTTTTTGTCAGTGGCAGGGAAAGTGCTCTGCTCCTCTTGGAACTGTTGCAGCTACAGTTGAAATATGGTTTTGGGAGCCGGGCTTCAGAGTAGACAGACCAGATAGACCCCAGAGGAGGGTAACAGGAAAAGAGGATTAGAAAACGTGCTTATGGAAACAAGGTGAAGGAACTGATTTGTCTAATTTAGCAAAAAGAGGCCTGAGGGGAAACTTTGTCTCCCAAAACATAGACAAATGATGGGAAGAAATAGTGAGCAATTGTTCCAACACTGGGACAGTCATTCAGGGCTCCTCATTAGAGGCTTTTAAAAAGTGGTTAAAGGAAACTCTGCCAGGGATAGTCTACAACAGCTTGATCCCAACTTAATGCAGAGAGTGGGACCAAACCCAAAACAGCCTCGGAATTCTTTTCCAACTCTTCTTTTTTATGATCCTAAAAAAAGGACAAGGAAAAGGCTAATCAAGACATAACGAAACAAATTTCCAGTTGTACTGATAAAAGGAGTCTATCTATGTGTGTCGAGGCTCAGATCCTGTACAAGTCAGCCCTGATGTGCCATTGTCTTTTTTTGAATGATTGTATTGTAGATGCTGCAACAGCTGTTATTGATTTACAGAAAAGTGTCTCTGAAGTCTGCATGACTGAGGGACAGAAAAGAAACAAGCCAGAAAAAGCATTAACTCCTCAGAAATACCTCTAAAAAAAGAGGCAACAAGAAGTTGTAAAACAAAGGACAGTGCAGTACGAGGCAACGTGAGTAGAAATGAAAGGAAAAACAAGGATTATTTCATCAAGAAGTTCAAACTGTTGGTTAAGGGGATTGTAGTAAAGTATTCTACCAGTTCAACTACTGAACTTGATTATGACGTCGACCATTCTGAAATTGCTATTATGGCACTTGCTTTACAGGTAGAGTAGAAAGATATGATAAAAATTCATAAACTTGAGAAAACTTCAGGTGAAACTCAAACCATCAGGGAAATGCTTGATGGAATGAGATGGCTGATAAATTATGGAACTCTGCAGCAAAGCAAGGATCTGGGAAAATCTCGTGGAATAATGGGGAATGCAGCATTATATCCAAAAGACCAAAGAATGGAGATGCAACTGCAACTGTTATACTTTTCCAGTGACAGGCAAACTCTTCCACATTGTCATATAACACAAAACAGACAAAGTAGTTGTGCTGAAGCCTGGATTTCAACCTGCAAAATTAACCTGTCAACTGATTTTTTACATCAGGGTTAATCATTCAAGAGAACATCAAATGCCTTAAAAAAAATTCATACTTTTTCTGATATCACGTGACAGATTTCTTTATAAATGACTCTGAAACATCTTGATGTGTCACGGTATGCCAATAAAAAGAATTTTATCAAGGTGCAGCATGTACAGCTAAATCAATGTAAACTTGAACAAATGATTTGATAATAGATAAATGTCAAACATGCTTGTATTATCTCACCTCTGGTATTTGACTGGCCATTATGCTGAAAAATGTAGGTGGAGACAGCACAAGTACTGTATGACTCAGAAGCCGTACTTTGGAATTAGTTAGCTTTTGCTGGTTGCAGAAATCTTCTAAATGGCAAAAAATTCCCCCAAGTTGTTCAAGACTGTTCAGCATGATAAACATGAACCGGTTATCAATCAGCTGTGAGTAAACAACAGATACTGCAGCAAGAACCCCCCAGGTCCGAGCTCACACATTATTTTAGGAGGCAGAGTGTACAAGCGGTAAGGCATATCCTTTGCAGTAGATTATGGGTCAGTACAGATGTATAAAAGGAAATGCAGTGAAATAGCCAAAATGTGTTTCCACTTAAAAGAGATTTGATTTTCAAGGGTCTACAACTGGAAGGCTAACCAGCAAAGCTTCAACTCAAAAGTTAGTTCTGACAGAGAAAGAAAGTGCCTTAAAAAGACTAGGCATTAAGTGGAATTAATTTATAACAAATACCAGACTTCATCAGAGTTTTCAGATAATTATGCTTTATCATTAAAGCTATTCAGAAAGGAAAATGGGAAGTATCTGCTGGGAGTTGTGAATCAAGGCAGGGCATCAGCCATGACAGCTCTGCCATGGGGCAGTTGGAGGAGCACAAGAAAAAGGTCCACAAAAAGAATCTCTCTAATTGAACTTTATGCAGTGTGGGAAATAGTGCAATATTTAACAATTCTGGGAATATGTAGAAAGCTGTCCAAATCCAAAAAAACCTGGCAAGGCCTCATTCTGGCCCTAAGCTACTTTGGATGGCAGAGGAAAGAATCATCTTGGAGTTTAAGGATCTCTCATGTTTCTACAGTCCTCGCAGCTATAAAAGGTTTGTGTATGGAATATAACTATTTCATCACTGAATAATATATTACAGGGGGTAACTAGCTATTACTAGTTCATTTAGGAAAATACTTTCAAAAGGCACTATGTGCCAAAATTGCAAGGCTAAATATATTGTATTGTAAAAAAAGGCATTAATGATTGCTTCCTGGAGATGAGCATTATAGGTTTCAATTTGTAGCTACAAAGCAATGAAATTTTCAGTACACTCAGAAAATTGTACATTGTATATTAAGTGAATTGAAGACTTTGAAAATGGATATGGGTATTCAATTTTTATATCCATACAATTGTGGATGAACTAGGGAAAAAGATCTGCTTTGAGATGACTCCTGAAGGAAAATGCTGATGCAAAATTGCTAATTAAAAAAAAAAATTAAAAAAAAATCCCACACCTACCTCCGAACTGGCTCAAATATATTCAGCATAGTCTTCCTATAAGCTACTAGAATCACTCAAGTACTTGTAAAAATGAATAGAAAACTTTACTAGCTTTAAATCGGTGCAGGCTGAGGAATCACAGGCTCCCTTATCACTTCCAAAAATGACTGGCTTAGAGTAAATTGAAGTGCTTTGATAGTTCAGATAGCTGTACAATTCACATGTTCGGAGTGGTGATCACCTTCAAATTTAAGCACTTAATTTAAGAGCTTCAGTAATTTTAAATTGCTATGTGCCACCGAGTGGCAGACAGAGACTGGAGTGCTACAGTATTTTAAAAACACTTTGGTGTTCTCCTTAATATTTTTATTTCAGGGACTTCAGAGAGGGTTTGTATAGTCAAATGTGGAAAATGAAACATTTCAAGATTAATGTAGAAAAGTAAGAGACTTTATGTTTTTTAAAAATCAGAGCAGAGGAGGTCTTCTTCGGGGAACGCACAGTTCCTAAGCCCACACTTGGCCTTTTCTCTGAACTGTTTGACCAACGTCCTTGTGTGGGCTGCGGCCGAAGGTAGAAAGAGAGTTAATGGGGTTTACATGGGCATCAAGAGACTTTTCTGCCTACTTACTGTCCCGAAAGAGACTGCCCAGGTTAGGTTTGTTTCCATGAGGCATTTCTGCTTAACACCTACTTTCACAGGAGCAGCTTTTTACACTTCAAAGTTTTACAATTGTTTTTTAAACTTTACTGTTATTTGAACGCTTGCCCACTTTGAGGGTTCAGATATTTTTACCTGGCTGCAGGTTTGTTCATTTGTTATATTTGTTTTACTAAGCTTCAATCTGATGTCAAGATAAATCCTTCCCATGTACTTTTATCCAGCCCCGTAGAACGTTTATCGATGAAATGCTTTGCAGAAGACTGAGATGAGCTGTAAGAGGCTACCACGGACTAGGTCTCAGCAGGCAGGGGAGGTACAGAGCTTACCACAAAGACACTCACAGCCCCGTAACTCTGTCAGGCTCCAGATGTGGGGAGCAGGGTTTTTTTGAGCGTAATGGGAAGGTCAGACTTCAGAGACGATCATTCATGCCCGCTGGGGAGGAGGTGCAAGTCTTTGGACCAGGAAGGTATCACTCCAGCCTTCTGCAACCCAGCTGACAACAGGTACCGCTCTTCAGGCTGGAAGGGGAACGGAGCAGGGACCAGCAAACTGCAGCCTCCAGAAAGCTTGCAAATGAAACGCCAGGAATTAAATCTTACCTGAAAAGCCTAGGAGCAATTCACTGGAGCCGATACCTTGTGACCTCTCATTTAGCGGTACGAGACCAAAATTAGGCTCCTGAGAGGTAAACGTGAATGGCGTCTTTCATTTCCAGAAAACGAGAATCTGGCTCACAGAGACTTTATTACTGAGGGTGCCACTTTAAATGCTAATCACTATTTGCAGGCTCATTACAGCTTCAGACTGGCCTCTTCAAAGGAATGAAGAGGTATTATGTGTTCATCTACCAGCGAAATCCAAACTCCTTTGAAAATCCCAGCTTGAAGGTATGAGGACACAGGCCAAATGTGAGTTCAGTGATTGTTTTGCCAGGGCCTCTTTCAGTATCCTATGTGTACAGTCACAGCCTTTACGATGATCTTGCATTAGCGTACCTATGTCGGACCTAAGAGTTACAAAATCCGACATCAGCCCAGCATCACACAGCTGGAAGAGAAGTGGCTGTTTCTCTGAGGGAGCTGCGATAAACTGTGATGGCCGAGAACAGATTCTTCCCCCAGTACAGTGTGCCGAAACGCCCACCGGTTAAAATGGGAATTTAGAAGTCCTGATGTGAAATTTATTAATGCAGCCATTATACTGGATATGATTTTTATGTTACAAGGAAAGCTGGCCTGCTTCAATTGTGGATTACATGTCTACTAGCCAGGTACCCTGATGCAGGAGTTGGCTTAAAACACCACTGGTGTTACGCAACTGAAACTCTTCTGTACACCTGGTGAAGGACTTGTTGGGGCTCCGTTGGATCTCTGCCCTTGTTTGATGATTTTTTTAGTTAATCTTGAGCAGGTTGTGTAGGCTGAATTGTGGCTTTCCTGCCTGCAATCTGAACAGCCAGATTAAATTTTAAACTGACCTGTCTCTACCCTGCTTCTGACTACTTGAATAGATTTATACTGTGTTTAAGTACGGCAAAACTGTGTTGAGCAATTTCTTCCATTTTTAATGAATATCAGCTCACTTTCCTTCTTGTTTTTTTTTTTTCCCCCCCAAGAGCATATATTTTTTTGTGACACATCCCAGGAAGAACTGTTTTTCCTTTGCATTTCAGCTCTTACTGGTACTCCAGACAACTTGTCAGCTGGGTCTATGAGCATAAGCTTTTCTCTTCCACACGCCTGACTTCCTGAAATCCAGTACTAAGGTGTTTAGATCTACTTGTCTTACTCAAGAGTTGCTTCTGCTGACTGAAGCTTACTTTTAAGGTTGTGAAAAGTTTCATACTCCACCTTCCAAAGTGTTCAGGTGTTGAAAGCAGGCTGTGAACGTTTTGGGAACGGCCACACTAGAACTTGGAGAGAGGTCAAACGATGAGAAAATTGACTTGACTTTTTCATGTGGGTGAGCCTGCTGGTCAGCCTAAGTTTGTCACTTGTCTTTGATGTGACAAGAAGGTGTTAGAAATCACCTGGTGCACACCTAGGGAGTTTCTGCCCAGAATAATTGCAGAGACTTCGAGATATGCTCTGAAGCATCAAGTTTTATATATTTCTATTTTTTGAGGAGTAAAATCTGAAGAAGTTTTGAACAGATGTAGTGAGGGCACATCAACATGTTATTTGAGAGGTCTGGGTATTTAGGGAGGGGTGTTGTTGCTTTCCCCCTATTTTCTTGTTAGAAGTCTGAGGGTGAGTATCTGAAAAGACTGTGAAGCTTGTGGATTTTGGATTAATGGTGTTGCTAAATTCTTCATGTCTTTTGCCTAGAAAAAGGAGACAGGCAAAATCAAACTGTATTTCTTTGAGTGAATTTATCAGCCAGTGCTTGGGACACAGGTTGCTTTCTTGTTTTTATTTAAGGAAAAATTGGTAATCTTTGTCTCATCCCTGCATTTACGCTGGCTTTCTCTAATGTTTCAATATGAATTTCAATTTTATTCCATTACAAACCAACATTTCTTGTGTTCTTTCCTTATTAATAGATTTCCATGTATTCATTTACCTGTACATATTCTTTTTACTGAAAGTTGCTGTCCGTAGAAGAGTTCATACGGCTGAAGGTATTTACTTTATGAAGTCCTGAATGGACTCTGTAGGCTGCAATTACGAATTGTCACTGAACAAAGTAATTTGTATAGGAACATTATTAACTTTTATAAGTGGTATCAGAAATTTCCTTCACAATTCAGTTTTGATGACACGTCTGTAATGCTGAAGGACCGTGGACATACCTGACTAGCCCTTTCACCAGCCTGGGCCTGAAAGAAGTGGAACGACTTGCATGTAATGGGAGAAGAGACCAGTATTTTACTTTTTTTTAAAAAAGGCTTATAATGCATTCCACAAAAACTATTTCTTCTACTGTTTTTCCAAGTCCATTACCCTTGTTTTTTACAAGGGGGCTGTGGCTATCTTGCAGAGCACCCTTTAATTTTAGGAACCTTGCTTGAGTTTCTCAGTAACTTGCAACAGGTGCACAGTTGTCAGGACAGAATTGTACCTCTGTACACCCATGGCTCTGTCCTCCCATGGCTGGAAGAAGTAGTTGAGGTTTTCCCAGGGATGTGACTTTGTCATGGAAACTGCACTCCTTACCAGTAAAATTTTGAACATTTTTAATTTCCTCATGGGAAGAAGGAGAATAAAATTAATTCCAAAGCTGAAAATGTTGAATGGCATTCCCAGACTCACCAGTGGTTTATGTAACAGAATCTGTCACTTCAGAAAATTCATAACCCAATCTCTCTTCATAGTACAAGCAGTCTTATAATTTAACAGCATAAGAAAATTCAAGAATACCAATGCGGACACCCCTGTGTTTCACTGCAGGAAAGAATTACAGCACAGTTCTCAGGAATTCTATTGTGCAAGAGCTAGCAATAGCATATAAAATGCTGGTATTCAACTAATATGCCTTTCTTTTACACTATGTCTCAATTGAATGAAGGAAAAATACCCAAACAAAACTGTACTGTATTTTGATTATTATGAAATCATGGTTATGTCTTCTGTTGGAATCATTTTAGTAAGTGTATACCACAAAATCACAGAAAATACTACTCCTATAAATAAAGATAGAAGCACGAGAGGTGGCTGAGTCAGTGTGAAGAATAACTGGGTTTTACTGGCAAAAGGGCAATATTTTGAATGCTCATAATTTATTTACTCTATCTGTCTTAAAATTCCAGCACATCAATTATACATGAAACTGAATACTGTAGTATAGGAGGGAAATAAAAGGCAAATATTCATTTCCAGCTCTAACATCTCAGTCTTTAAACAAGACCTGCTCCTTAGCATACTGGCAAGACAGATGGATAAGTGTTGGTAGATATGAGATTTATAGTTTGGCATTATTTAACTTCTCCATAATTTGCTTGTACTAGTGCCCTTGAGACACATTTTTTCAGAAAGTCTGATTTTTCTACATTTATTCTAGTAATGGTATATTGAGAGTTGTTAAGGAAATTAAAGTCTCATTTCAGGCCCCAGTTCAACAAAGCATTTAAGTAATGCTTAACTTAAAGTACATCTTAAACCAAATCCTATTTAACAAAGGCAAAAAAAAAGAGAAGCCTTCAGAGGGACTTCTCCGCATGGTTCAAGTGAAGCGTGTGGGGTTTTTGTTAAAGTGAACTTAGAAATGCTGCCTGTATCACAGGCTCAAGAGACTTTCTGTGGAAAGGGACATTTAAAGAAGATATTACCTGTTGTCCAGAAAGCCTGTGTGATGTGGTGAAGGAGGCAGGAAACTTGATTCAAATTTTGGAGCAGAATACAGAATAAACTGGATTTATTTCATGCTTAGGGGAAGTGCTTTGAGACCAAAAAAAGATGGTTTGCAATGAAAAAGAGCCATATCTCAGCTTGCAAACTTATTGGGCAGTTAGGCATGTTCCCCCGAGACATCATGACATTGGAGGCTTTGCTGAAAAGCTAGAAAAAAGACCTTGTCTAAGGATGAATGAAGAGACTTCCATCAAGCTGGCAGTTAAATCCCTTGTATCTTTCTGTCAGTAGTAGTACTTCCTCTTTTAGTAGCGTTGTCTCTGCTCTTCTGGTGCAACTTTAGGGGGCTATATTGACAGTTAATGACTGTTTGAAAAGTTTGCCATGTACAGTCCCAGGACCTGTTAAAGGACTTGAAAAATTTTGGTTGATAAGTATCAGGTTTGGTATTGTGGAACATACTCTGTATTTCTGGTTCTCCTTGGCAGATTCCACACCTTTCAGTTTTCCAAGTAGAACACCACAAAAAATATTCATATCCACCTCACCTTTCCCAATAAATTGGAAGCTGTTATTTCCAGTAGTAAACCCAGAGGTGGTTATTTCCTTCATACAGGTCATCTTCTTTATGGAAATTCATTCATCTTCACCAGGAAAGTACCTGGTGCTGATGTGTTTTGCCACCTGGTGTGATGCAAGATAAAAATCCAGTTTCACCTGTGAAGACACTCAGGTGATCAATAGTGAGGAAAAGTAACTTCCTGGCTAAGTAAGCTCAGTTTCCTAGTTGTTCGTCAAAGATTTAAGGAAAAAAAATTAAAAATAGCCATCAAGTATAAAACACCAATCATGATGACAAAAGCATTTTTCCACTCTCTGTTTTGGGTTGTTAGAGAGATCAAAATATATCTAGCCCTGAAGTTTTGTTAGGAAAAAAAAGAAGCAAGGTCATCATGTTTAATGAAAATTCCTGTGTGGTAGACATTCAGCGCCACAAAATGGGTTATTTTTCCATATGACAGTATAGGGAAAGCTCAGACTCAATAGCTTTCTTAATTAATTATGTCTCTGTATTTCAGCATATGAATGAAAGTTTTAACAGCCTTACACAAAAAGTATAAATGGATCTGTAGTGAGTCTAAACAAACACACATTAATGTGTAGCTAATGACAAAAAGCACTTTTCTTTATGTGGTGGCAAATTGTTATTAAGCAGAAGAAAGTTGATATTATGTTGATATTGCGCTGCACAGTTCATTTCACTACATTTTTATTTTAACTTCAAGACACTTAGAACAACTTCTGGGTACCTTTTATTAAGTTTGTCTGAAGAGGGCAGCCTTTCCTAATGCACTTGGAATTTTCTTAATTTGGCAAGGTTACTGTATGCTGGACAAATTGACAAAGGACATACTCATGATCCCAAGTTTGCCTCTCATTATTGCCTGCGTTTTCCTTGAAATCTCTCTCCACGTATGTTTATCGACCAACTCCAAAGAATATTATTATTTTAAATACTTGATCTCTCTGCTAAAATACAGTCATATTTCACTTATTGTCTGTGCTAAACAAATAGAGACTTGCTGTGAGATTACTAGAAAGCAATTTAAAGAAAAGATTATTAGGAAATTTCTGAAAAGATGGGTGTAGTTTCTTCATTCTGCAGTCTAGAAATGAGTGTCTTAAGTGCAAAGAATGTATGTGAATAGAACAGGGAATGACCTGTCCCTTTCTCTTGACAGTTCTCCTTATCTTTCATGTTTTCCATCCTGAGCTCCTCTCCAGGCTTCAAAAAGAAGCATTAGCCTGAAAGTAGACAGAGCGATGTTACTTCTTATTTTATGCTTTAATCATAAAGAAACATTTAAAAAAAAAATCTTACAGCAAAAGCATGCATTACAATGTTACCAAGGAAAGATGAATGGCTACTCCACATTTATCAATTAGTGTGATAGATTTAAGGGCTCTTAGAAGAATTTATTGTTGTGGTGTGCCTCGATCCCGGTGCAGGGAGGGGCACTGGAAGAAGCTGGGTTGATATATTTTTGCAGTTATTGCTGTGCTAGCCACCATGTCGCATCTCTCCTCTCGCAGTGACAGCCGAATTTGAATGCTTGTCTCACCTTCTGTGGTGTTGGGATTTAGATTCCGTGATAGGCCTGGGGGAGAAGGAGCAAGCGGAATGCGGGGAGCAAGCACAGGGGCTCAAACAGGGAGAACCTAAAGGCTCCTGCTGGTAGGAGAAGAAGGTAGATGGAGGCAATAGGCGTAGGATTTCACTGCCTTTAAATAAATGGCATACTGTTTGTAAAAGAGTATTATCTGGATTACTAGAATTTCTACCTAAAAAATCCCATCCAACACATTGCTTTGGGCAGTAACAGTGTGGATCCTGTGCAAAACAGTCAGCTAAACGGTATTCTCAGGAATTCTCTGCAGAAATGTCTGCAACAAAACCGGAGTGCTTCGTGTACCCAGGAGCCTGGGGACTTTGCTGTGGTGGCTGACAGGTAGTAAACCTCGTGCCGCTTCATAGTCACCGCGGCTGTCCCCCGTGCTAGTTATATTATGCTAGCACATGACTACAGTCAAACAATGTCACCCCTTCAGTTTGTCACCTCCTTGTTTCAGCTGACGATTAGGCAGTATCAGTGCTAATCTAGTCAAATGATCCCTTCTTTTCTTTTGGTGACTTTTCTTTTTTTTTTTAGGAAAAAAAGAGTATAAAACCAGATTTCCCCACTGTCACTAGGGTCAAAGTAGCAAATAATTGAATTTCTTCTTCCCACAAACTTGTAGTATTATTTAATGCTGCCAGGTGTTTTTTTTAAGCTACCAAACTCATTGCAAGCTAAAGTCATTGCCTGACAGAAGGCTTGCTCAAAATCTTACGATTACACAGATATCTACCTGGTTTTATATTCCTTGGATTTTTCTTGCTGTGTTCATTGATCTGAAAACACCCATATCTTCCTGCCTTGTCTTTTCTACAGCAGCCACTTGCTTGGAAGTTGAGGCAAATTGCGTCAATTCCTTCCAGTCCGAGACTCTCTCAATGACTGGACCGCGCTGAAAAGCATGGGGTTCCTTCCTCTTCTTGCCCTAGTGTTGGACTGCTATGAAACACAGCAGAAATTTCATTGTCTCCCTTCTCAAAAAGTACTCGGCTTTCTACACATCAGACAAACAGTTGCACGCTTGTAATGTGGTCTTCTAAGATGTCAGATTCTCTCCCTGCAGGCCAAAGACCCACTAGCATATTCCTAAATCCTCTAAGAAATTACACCTTAATTGTGTTTATATCAGCATTTTCTCTTGAGACAACATCTCACTGAAATTGATTGCTTGTTTTCATTTTTTGTGACTAATCTTGGGAGAGAACATCATGCTCTTTGCCAGACACCAATCCTCGCTGTCTCTCACTGTTTCCTCTGTTTAATGAGTGTTTGTAAAGGTATGGAGGATGGATTTTTGAGGTTGTAATGAGAAGAAATGTACGAATAATTCTTACTTTTCCAGTGCATCCCGCTTTTGAAATGGGTGAATGGAACTTTCTCTTTCTACTCCTTGGGAATTTTTCCAGAATTAGGTTGTAAAAAATCTTATTTTTTATGTAAAAAAGCTTATTGCGTCCTGATCTTTAGCAGGAATTGCAAGTATTTTTCCTGAATGTCTAATTCAAAATGCCTTTTGAATACTTTAAAAATTTGATTCTTCTGAGAATTACTCATCTATCTAGAAAGTAGCCTTTCGTTACTCAGTTTTACCTGTCTCACCATTAGAGATCATTAAGAGTACCTCCTCCACCTTTGTATGACTGCATTGTTTGCAAATAAAGATTTTTATTTTTTTTTCCCCTGAACCTTCATGATTCATGTCCTTGCCTCCCAGTACTGAAATACATATAAAATATTCTGATTAGTACATCTACTGTTCACTGTATTTTTACTTCAGTTTCTGCACTGTGGTCTTTTGCATTGTCTTACTGTCATGGTTTGGGCTGGATTGGCCCAAGCAGGCAGAGCAACAGATGTTCCCTCTCTCCTGCAGGAGAGAGAAGAGAGACTAGTTTAGTAGGAACTAAGCTACTTTAATGAAATATAAAGAATAAAATAATAAAATAAAATAATGAAATATATACAAAACTGTATCAAGCTCCCAGGATGACAGTCACACCACCAGCAGGCACTGGGGAAGTCCCAGATTGGACTCAGTGATGGATGGGAATGGGTTTCTGGATGTGGATTCAGGAACACACGGATCGGGATCAAAGGCCGATGAACAGACAGAGTCCTAGGATGCTGGCCATTGAAGAAGGATGGCTGACCCTTTGGCCCCTCAGCTTTTACACTGAGCATGATGCAGATGGGATGGAATACCCTGTTGGTCAGTTTGGGGTCACCTGTCCTGTCCGCTCCTCCCCACAGGTGGGACCCCTCCACGCTTTTCCTCTTCTGACCCTCCAACGGGGCAAATACCAAAGTTGGTTGCCCTGGGTGTTACAGCAATAGGTATAAGCAAGAGCCTCTCTGCACACCGTGCCTTGGCATCAGCTATAAACATGGGTCTTATCACTCTGAGAGCGAAGAGTTTTCTGTGTGAAATGCTGTTAATTTCAGCAGTTAGAAGAGGCCTAGTTAGAAAGTAGAGTTACTGAACAAAATTGGTCCTGTTTTACCTCAAACCAGGACACTTATCAAGACTCTTCTCTGTTCTGGCTTTATTATAATCTTCAATGTAAGCATAATTCTGAATCCTTATTGTCTTTGGTGAACATTAATAAAAGAAGGAAAGATCCCCCGCCACCTTTATGAAAGCATCCATTGGTTTTATATTTGCATTTGTTCCTCTAATGATTTTTGATTCTATAGTGTATCTCTGAAGGTTTCCTACTCAGTGTCAGTGTTATGTGTGGTCACTTCATTAGATTTTAACACCTTAGACATGATATTACTCAAAGATTCTGGGTTACTTTTCATATTTCTTGTCTGCTTTTTTGATGGGACAGATACCTTTCTCAGAATAGCTGCTGGAAGAGAACAGTTCTGGCTACAGTGAAGGTCTTTTATGTTTCTGGTGTTATTCCTTTGTCTGAAATCAACATATACCTGTTAATTCCATTTTTGCAGACCTATGCAAACTTCTGAAGAAAACCACATCTTTCAGTCACACAAAACTAATCCCGTCCCACTGTCTGCCATAACCAAGACCGTCTCTTTTACAGTTAGTTCCCTACAGCTCCTTGTGCCCCAGCATTTCATTTACTCAGGAAAATGGTGAGGGTTCAAAGGACTGAAAAGATGTCATATCTCCCAAGTTCTTCTGATAATGCATCTTATATTTCATTGTGCATTCTTTCAATAGGAGTGGGAACCCTGGTAATATCAATACTTTTGTGTTCCCTGACTGATTGTTTAAAGTTACTCATTGCTGATAATATAACATCACTCAATGTAATGCTATACTTAACTTCCTTCCTTGTAGTCTTTTGTCCACAGAAACAGCTTCTAACTTTTAAAAATCCACTTTCTGACTATAATATTTCTCATGTGGCTGCGACGTGCTCCTCTACCTTCTCTGCAGTGCTTGGAAGAGTTCTTGACCTCAAAGCATCGAATGGTTCCATATTCTTGTTTTCTTTTTTTCACTCAAGCTGAGATTATTTCTCTTATCTTACTGCATTTTTCCAAGTCTTGTGACTGTCTTACAATTTCTTAATTGCACATTTTATGGGAAAAGGATGCCAACTTTATGTCAACTCCATCTGGAAGACTTGAAGGTTGTTCCTCGATCTCTTTTCAGCTTATCTTCAAACTCTCTGGCTTTGGGAGAAAGTGCTGACTGCACAGCAAATCACGGTGTATGTAGCATCTCCACGCAGAAGTTCTTTCACCGTATTAAAATTCCTAAGAAAGAAGTTGTTGCTTGTCACCAACGGTAACAGTTGTTCAGCTTGGTTGTGATTCAAGTACGTTGCACTTCTGTTGGCCAATACAAATGGGAATGGAGAATGAATTAATGGCTACAGTATTGTTGGCTCGAGCTTGACCAGACAGTTCTGCTAATGTAAATGTGGTTTGAGATGGGTAGTGCAATCTCTAATATCCGTTCTTAATCAGTTTGTGAGATATAAAAGGCTTGTGGACTTCATGCCCATTTAAAGATATACTTTGAGATTTCAAATACACTCTTTATTAGTTTTAAAAATCAAGTAGGATATGGGAGATCATGAAGTTTTTTTTTGTTTAGCACAAAACTCCTGGTTGGCAAGTATAAATAGAGTTTCTGAACAGAGGGTATTTTCATCCCTGGCTTTGTCCAGAATATTTTTCCTTCCAGGGTGCCAAAATATCTATATTGAATTGGTGAGCAGGAGTGGACAAAGAGAAAAAAGAGGGGGAATCACAGTGTCATGACAAGCCCTATACCATCGTTCAGAGCCCATGTCAAATTGCTAAACTGTCAGGAATCCACTGTCGGGGTAAGAGATGAATACACTACTTTTGGCAATTTCACCTCAAAAATTATGAGTCACTATGTTGATAACCAAGAGTAGACAGTAGATAAAAAATGTGAGTACTTTGAGTGAGTGCCCGAGTTCCTATAAAAATGTCTGCTGAATGCATTTGCTTCATCAAAGCCCAAACCCACAAGTTCAGAGAGATGTACTCCTATGGTTGACAGCTCAGTCAATATCTCTCCTGCTCTATATCTTCCTGTCATAACATTGATTTCTGTAAGCTAGAGGAAGTAATCCCTGATGACATTGTGCAACAATCTTAAGGAAAGTTTGTTTTCCCACTGCGCACTTTTCCATACACAATTTATAAATGTATTTCATTTGCAACTTATTTACAAACTTTACCTCTCATACTTCTGTTACATTTCTGTTCACATTTTTATGTCCTGACCACTGTATCCAGATTTGCTGCTTTTTTAATGCTTTCTCCTTGATTTTACACTTTTATGGGACAACACACTTGATGGTTCTCCTGCGTCATCTCATCACTGCAAAACAATGATGTCACTTTGACATATGCTATTCGCTCAGCTGCCAAGCTAGCTGAAGAATGCATCATATGCCCTTTGCATGGAAGAGAAGACCATACTGTCACGCCACGTACCATCGTTCCACTGCTGTCAACACCACTATATTTAATTTTGTGTCCTAGCCTCATGATCAGCAATGTTCGCCAGCTGCATAGCTGTAATGAAATGACGTTCCTGTTGTTAATCTAATTACCATCCTTTTCTGTCTTCATATTTCTGACCAAATAAAAAAAATCCATCTCTCTGGAATTTCATGGTGCTAGTCTCACTAGAAAATGGGTAGTTTTCTGGGCATTTCTTGAGGATTTTTAACTGAGAGGAATGAGAACCTGAAAATTAATTTTATTTGTATGATATTGATGAAACCATGGATCTTTAAAGGACTTGCAGTTTGTTTTGTGTTATGTCCAGAGTGGCACTAGCTGTGAATTTCCAGCATAGTATTGGTATTGTTGAAAAATAGGATGAGGCTTTGAAGGGAGCATGGAATGGTGTATATTTATGGTACAGGAGTGAAAACGGCTTCATGCGTGAGCAGCACCTCTGTAACGAACAAGCTTCGGTGGGGTTTGTCTTCCCATGGAGCCAGGTGTGATACCTGATTAGAAGCACAGAGAGACCCTTTCCACTGAGCTGACTGTTCTGATCCGTTGAGATGATGTTTGTGAGGAAAAGGCTCTGAAGGATTTAGTATCATTAAGGGTGCGAGGTCTTACCCCACACAGAGAATCAACAAAGCTTAAGAGTGTCTGGAGCCAGACCAGAGGCAGGAATGGATTGATATGTAGGCTTGAAGTCTATGTTCTTTCGAGAGATGTAACTAGTTCAAATTTCAGACTCTTTAATTCCTCAAAGCACTATTTTTGATCAGATAGAATCAAATAAGTTGTCGCCTTTTTTATTTAACTTGCATATTAATAACTTGCTATTTCCCATACTGCATTGTTGTGGAATAAGCTCAGTAAGTAAAAAGAAAGAAAACTCAGTACTTCAAAACCCAACCTACCACCAGTCTGCTATGGTTAATGGCAAAGGGACTTCACCCACTATTTGTTTCTGGCAAGTCATAAAGGACATTATAGCCCTTTATAGTAGGAGAGGTTAAAACTTTATTTTTCACTTGTGTTTCTCTTCATAAATGCCTGCTGTGAAATAAAATAAACAAGTGAACCCAAAAGCCTGTATCTGTCAATAAGCAGCCATTGAATACTGTTCCTTTTTAACATTACATTTCTGTTTCTTCTTTGCAAAAGTCACAGGTATACAAAACTCAATGAAAAAAAGAAAGGAAACTTCAAAGAAAGAAATTTACTGCCTTGACATCTTACAGTGTTGTCAGATGTCACTATTACTTTGCTCAGCAAATGAATTTTTGAATTTGAGGAAAATTCAGGGAAATTCCTTAGCAAATAATAGAAAAAAGTAATCTAGATATTGGAAAGTGCAAAATATATCCTGAGTTTGATGTCAGCCTTCGCATAAACAGCTGGACTCTATACTCTTTAAACAAGCATCACCTCCAGTAAAACTGATGAGCAAGATGCCTGGTGAATGCCAGCAAGATTTCAGACCAGGAAACTGAAGAGCCCAGGTACTGGTAGTATGTCACATATATCATGTAACTATAAGTGTATTCTCAAAGAACTACAGGTATAAGTCTAAGTAGGGTTTTTTCCTGAAAAAAACCCCAACCAGGTTTTAATAAGATTAAATGTTTAGTATTATCTTCCATTTACTTTAATATTACATTTTCTCTCTTTGTAAGGAAAAATCTTTTCTCCCCGTCTTGCCCAGATGAAAAATTCAAAGTCCTGAAAGTCAAGATAGCACTTCACATCTTTACCAGTGAGATGCATTTCAAAGGTTAACACAGTTTGTACGAGTTCACAAGGCAGTCCAAAAGTACCCCGATTACATAGCAAATTTGCTGCCATAATAACCCTTTAAGCCCTAGAAAAGGACAAATTGCCTAGGTCCCTTGGTAGGAAGAAGAACAGGGTTTGTGGGTAGATTTAATTTCACCTAACATTAGCCATCCAAAGTTAGATGTCTCAATTAAACTGGCTGCTTAGCCTCTCTCTCCAGTGAGCAGATGGAAGGAGACAGGTACTTCCAGGCAGTAATTCATCCCATCTTAAGATACTTTTCCAAGTTAATGGGATGAATTGCCATGCCCGTAAGAAGGCTTTATAAGTTTATTTGGCTGTAGAACAAGTTGCAAACTTTAGCTTTGTTATCAGAATATGTACTCATTTTTTTTGCTTTTAGAAATATTGTCAGAGTAACAAGACTTGCAACTCTTTCTCTGTGCTCTGCTTTCCTTTCCCAGTTTTGAAACGTGGCCTTACGTTGAAGCTCTCCTTGACTGAATGAAAAATTATTTACAGTCTGTATATGATCTTGGCCTGTATTGTATACAATCACTAATAGCCTTAGCACAAGAATGAAATAGTAACGTATCTTTTCACGAGGTCTCCTGGTGAGCCATACTCAGAATTCTATGTATTCTCCTATTTTTTTTTTCCTCTGGCTTCATGCTATGTAAACTACTGTGTTAGGTGGTATGAATCTTCAGAGAAAAGTTTTCCTGCAGACTGCACATAAACCAGAAGATTTGCACATCACTTGCTCTTCTTTTACCTGTGCCACTTTATTGCTATGAAAAGTACTTTTTCCCTGCTGTCACTAGGATTTGGAGGCAATCTGAGGTTTCGTCCACATTCCTCAAGTTCAGGCTTAGGTCCAGCCATATGCTTGGAGCACATGTTGCACCTGTACCTACATCAAATTTTCTCCTCTCATACTGTTGTCTGGGCAGTGGCGTACAAACCACCAGCTTTCCTCTTTCTGTATTGGTTTGTTTGGGTTTTTTTTTCATAGCTTCCATCTCAGAGACTAAAACCCCATTTTATTGCCTTCAGAAGCACAGCCTGCTGTGAGAATTGTTATACCTTTCTAAAGTTTTCAGCAGAAGTTCATTGCTCTTTTAAAGTGAGTGGTGGTCACCTGCAGCTGTGTGAGTTTAACCTCTCCTTCTCCTGGGGAGGGGGGAGTGAGGAAGAGGGGCAAGGACGTAAAGAACAGCTTGGGCAAGAAGGTAATTTGAATGATCAGTCCTAATTAGTTTTTAATAGTTGGGGGGGCGTTTTTTGTACCTACATATGGCTGAGAGACAGCTTGCAGGGAGCAGAAATGAGCTGGGAAAGTAGAAAGGCTGGATAGAAAATTAGCTAAGAGTGGGGGTTTGCTGGAGGTCTTGGAAAAGTTGGGAGCCGTTCGATTTAGATGTTTTAAATGATGGTCTTACGGGGCTCTACAAGACTAGAGAGGGAGTTTATGTCCAGGGCTTGTGCTAAAGCGCTAGTTGTGCCAGAGGGAGTGTCCTCCAGTGTTCTCTGTATGTGCTCCTTCTCTCTTGAAAGGAAGAATGATGAGGATGGTGATTTTAACTGAAGAAAGGGATGTGGCTTGAGGGGCTAAATGCAGACCGTGTTCTCCCTGATAAAATACCTAGTGGAAATGCAACACCTTGAGGTCTCCTTTGTGGTGTAAGCTGCATGCAAAAGCTATTCTTTCAGCAGAGAGTGTGGCTTAGCTTGTGATCTTAGCTTCTAGGTGTGAGGGGCCATACTGCCAGAGGTAGGTGGCTGTTCAGTTTTGACTGATTGTAGTGAGATAGGACTGAGAGTGTGCGTGTATGTGTGTGTGGGGGGTTGGATTAGAGTTTGTTTATGTGTTGTTTTTTTTTTTAAGTCGCTGGCCTCAAATATTTTAACTGCTGAGGCAAGCAGGGGATGTGGTCTAGTCTTCAGGTTTTTTCCTGTTGCCCGTTAGAACTTGGAGAGAAGCTCAGCTGGAAGCATTTTACAGATCTTTCAAACTCTACTCCAAACGACCTGGTATAGAAGCTCCTGTGTGTGAGCAGCGTAAGCCTTTGTTTTATGACCTAATATTTTGATTGTCTTGAAACATGCAAGTGATCTTACTCATTGGTCTATGAATGGAGGGAAAAAAAAAAAAGGTCTGGGAGAATAGGGGAAATAAATGCTGATACTAGACCCTTTATACTATTTTTTTTTTTTTTTAAGTGCATACCTCTTAACCAGCTTGGAAGATGGAGGTCAGCTTCTAAACATTTCTGAGACTCTGGTCCTTTCTTGTTTGTGAAGTTAGACAAAAAATGATCTTCTGCCTTTGTCTTTGGAGGTAGTCTGCTGGCTGCCTGGCTTGGAAAGGGTTCTCTTTGTTTCTTCTGTAATATTGCAGTACTGATTCTCTGTGGGATATCTTTCTTTGGGATGTCGTTGAAACTGAGATGGAAGAGTTCAAAGTGTGATTGCTGTAGAGGAAATGTACCTACTAGAGATAACAGGTGTTGGAGTAACTAATGAAACCAGAGAGTGATATTTATGTGTTTAGACAGGAGGAATATGCAGTTTTTATTGGACAATACTAAAGGCAGAAATACTTTATATATATTAATTAAGAAAGGTGTGTGATGTGTGTGGAAAGGCATCTTCCTGGAAAGCAATTTCCAGATGCTTTCAGAAAGGCTCCATCTATCTTGTGATTCAACTTGTTAATCACAGATTGACCAGTGTTTCTTCTGAAGCAGATGGAGAGACTTTTCATAAGTTCTTATAAAGCTGTAATCAGCATTGTGCAGTTTGTCATTTCTGAAGTCTGTATCAAAATGAAGTGTTATTCTTTTGCATGGTCTGTTTACTAAAAAATGCCTATCCTTCTAAGGGTATCTAGTAGAAGCAAAATACACCATATAGTAATGCTAATAATTAAATTTGTAAAATAACTGCTTTTTGATAGACTAACACAAAAGCACAATTACAGTAGTGGCTGTTTCTCATTAGTGGGAATGACATGCCAGCTTTAGAATATGTAATGATGTATAAGCCCTAGTGGTTATAATTGGCATAGAAATGTACTATATCCTTGGGTGTTAAAAGCCATAAGCTATTTATTTTCATACTTACAAAGAGCATACTACATTGTGGTATAAATCTCACGTGGATTGTCTTACTTGCTTTTTTAGTATAATTTATGTCCATATGGTTCAAATATGAATCTGTCCCCCTATTAGCATCCTGCTGGTGACATAATGTACTGATAAATTAGTATCTCATGTCTGGAAAGCCTGTTTGAATTCAGGGCACATGAGTAGGTAACTCAAATCTACCTCATCTTCCTGATACAGATAGCTTTGTTGTCACAAGGCTTCTGTAATACCTGAGCTTGCACAATACAGTAGTGATATACTTGCAAGACATTTGGCTACTGACTGTTGTGTCTGGTGTTCTGGGGTTTTTTTTAGAAGCACCAAATTCATGTAAGTGAAGGGTGGATTTGGAGGAGCTCTGTGTTATGCTAGGCTTTAGCCTGAACTAGGAGTAAATGGCATAGAAGTTCATGGTATAAAATAATTTTGAAACAGGGGATAATGTGTATTAAAATAATTGGTGATGTTCTACTAGACACCATATTGCATTGATTCTTCTGCAGTATCAAAGGCAGTTTGATTATAAGGTCTGTATGTGAAACACATGATATGGAAATACGACATGGATATGAAATCCATGGTATGGCCTTTTTTTCTTAGTGCTTCAGAAAACAAATATAGGAAAGTGGATGAAAGAAGTACAGTCTTCATGATTTACCCCTATGTTTTTTGTCTTCAAAAATAATTGGTAAATAACTAATCTCTTTTATTACCTATTCAAAAAATATACAAGTTTTTGAGTAAGGTGAAACGATTCTGAAAGAACAATTTTGTTTTATTTTCTATGAGTTAAGAACAGCTTCTGTAAAACTAGTATGAAGCATGGAATGAAACGTCACTATGAGTTAAGGAAAAATACAGATATAAGTTCTCAGAACAGGCTGACAAACCCCTTTAATGATGCTTTCCTGGAATAAATGTGAATTTAGAGCATGTTTGCTTAATCTGAGTGAATTACCTGGCTGAAGGGTAGCACTTTGCAGCCCCAGTTCAGGGCTCAGTATTTAAATTTGCAATCTAGGTGACATGCTCAAGTTGAAAGTGAAACCTGAGGTTCAAGGCTCAACAGAGCATTGATAGCAAATTCAGCAGATTTTCATCTCTGTGATTTTAATACTACTGTGTCATATTTATGGTTGCTTGAGGGGTTTGTTTAGGGTTTTTTACTGTGGGAGTTCACGTGGTTGAGATTGGTGAAGTTGACTGTATGTACGATGGAGATACTGGTGAATATTTGATATGTCTGTCTTATTTTGCAGAGAACCACAGCCAACAAGACGTCTGGTGCTCCTTCCTACAGCAGATGGTCCAGTTCACAGCCCCATCAGGTAATATGCCCTTATCAAAAAGGGTATGATGCTCAGGTTGACACATGCTTCCTTTTAAAATGAATCTGGGGAGGGGGGATCTGAGAGTGTTACCTATTTGAATTGGCCCAAGAAGATCATGCTGATCTCTGAGGTTGTTACAGGACATTCTGTGGCAAACCATTAGATGCGGTTGCTGCTCATGGAGGGGCTTGTACAGCTGTGACTCCTCCAATGCAGTGCTGCCTCTCTGCGGGTTGTCAGGGATGGTTATTTTGGCTGGATCCCCCTACCCTTTGCATCTTGTCACTTATGCTAGAAGTGTGTTTGATGCTCTTTGGTGTGAAGTCATGTTCTCCCATGCTGCCCATCGTTTTTTGTGCTGCTTAAAACAGTTGAGTTGTGAAGTTGTTAGAATGGCCAAAACTTTCAGGAAAAGTTATTATAAACCCAGACTGAAGCTGGAAAGCTGTTCAGCGACAGCCAGGAAGCATATTGTTAATGATTTTTTAAAATAAGAATTTGAATGTTATTCAGGGTTTCTGTTAATTTATCAAAACCAAAAGTTTTGGTTTTTTTTTTTTTTTCCTAGAGACAAGGATGTGGATTGCTTTGTAATCAGAGAACAATGTATTTCAACTAAACAACTTCCTTGTTAAAAACTCATAAAATGTTTGTTCAGGATTGATTGTGTTAACATTGTTTTCCCCCAACCTCTGCTTTTGCTTCTTTCTGACCTCTTTCTACCTTCACCTCCTCTAAACAAACCAACCAAACAAAAAACCCCCAAAAAACCAAGACCCCATAAACCCCAAAAAAACAAACACCCTGTCTTTGACACTATGAAAAATTTAAGTTATCCTGGTGAGCAAATCCTTGATCTGATGTGCTGGATTTTTCCTTTTTATGAAGGACATAAGTGGAAACTTCCAATATGTTGAAACTGAGCCTTGAACGCTAAAGCCAAAGAAACTGAGTTTCATTTGTATTCAAATTAGGATGGGAAAGAAGGTGGCTAAACGCCATGGGCTGTTTGCTGCCTATTTCACCATCCTTCCAGTCTTAATAGTTCTGCTTTTAACAAAGTATTCTAAGAGTCTTGTGCCTTCTCCATGTAAAAGTATGGGGTTTTTTGCTTGCTAATGTTCCCATGTTTTCTTTTTCTTCCACATTTTGAACACTGAATTTCCACTGTTGGGGGGTAAAAATGAAGACACTCTAGGCAGAAGGCTAATTCCAGTGGTTATTTCTTGCCCCATCCTAGGGGATCAGATGGTGAGCGAGAAAAAGTTCATGGAGTACCACTAATATGTACAAAGGTGAAAGAGCAATGACTGTTCCCCTCTTTGTGTGTCTGCAGTTGCCTGTTAATGGGAGACACATTCCTAAGTCAGGCGGAGATCATCCTAACAAATCATATGAAATGCACTTTACACTCTACGAACTTGATTTCCTTTTTGAGGAGGGAGGAGAAGATAAGTACATAATAAAGATTGTTCGCAGTGTTACAACTCTGTCAAATCGCTAGCAGAGTTGAGGGATTAACTGCCAGGAATGTTGTTTGAAAGTATGTCTAGACCATCCAGCATCTGCAGGAAAAAATTGTTGAACTGCATTAAAGCATGCCTGTGGTAATTTCCCTCCACCTATGTTGTACCCCACACATTTTAATCTCATCTTCCTTTGTCATTTGCACTCTAATCTTTTCTTTTTCATCCTTGTTTATTGTAAGCTTTTGTCTTCTGTGTTTTGGGTTTAATAAGCTTATAAACTTGCCTCACGGATATTACAAATACCAGTACCAACTGTGAGGATGTATAGCCATGCCGCAGTTCAGTTTGGGAGACCTGAACACTGCTGTGCACTCTCATAAGCTGAGTGGCAAAATATTTGTATTGGATCAGAGATTTGTATTCAGCCTTGCAACTTGCCAGCATCTATATATAGTTTATTTAAACATTTTTTTGAAGATGGCTTTCCAGGAAAGAAAAAGATTAAGGTTCAAATTCATATTGTCTGCATTTTCTTCAGTCTCATGCAGTGAACCCAGTGAAGGCTTTTCCACATACATATTACAAGAATCCACACAGAAACCTAATAGAACTACATGGCTGAGACCTTTGATGCATCTAAGAAATGTTAAAAGTTAAATTGATTTCCTCCTTCCCTCCCCCAAGTTTTCTTTTTTCATTTCCTCTATCTGTGTGAAGTTTGAAGGTCCATTGGGTGAGAGATTTGAAAGGGTTCTGCAGGTGGGGTCAATGAGTCACTGAAAATAACACATTTTTCACTGACTTATTTTGCTTTGTGCTACCCAGACATGCTTATATTTTGTATTGGATAAGCTGAAGCATGTTTATCTCAAATATGCTATCTGGGGAAGGTTTTTAATAAGCTCTTATTAACTCATTGCTCTCATGGACTTGTGGAATTTGTGTGCTCAGGTTTTTTGATGTGAAGCTGTTTGGAGAATGTTGTGGGGTTTTGTTTTTGTTTTTTCTTTTCTTTTTTTTTTTTTCCCCCTGCCCCTTGAGCCTGGGAAAGTGTCTTGTTGCAGGGGAGGTGTCTTTAAAACTTGATTAAGAGGTTCCTTCTGACTGCCCTGGGAAAGAGGCATTACTACCTACTTGAAGCTAGCTTTTTTCCAAGCACTCCACTTAATGTCAGAATAAGAAGCCAATAGTCTAAAAGGTTGATCTTTTTTGGAGCCAAGGAATTAATATATTTAATTAAAGGATTGGGGGGGTGGGCAGGGAAGCCAAACCAAATCTCAGCTTCTGAACTGGTATCAACAGAGCTGTATTGGACCTTACTGCCTTCGGATGCGCTAAACTGGCTTAAGGGATGGAATCGAGAAGATACATACTGATGCTAATGAGCTGAAATTGCCTATGCTGCCATTCTTGGCTGGTGGCATCACTTGATGTATGAAGACATCTGCAGCAATTTTGTGAGAAGGTCTGCAGTGAACTTAGTCCTTCTGTGGTACTCTGAAGACTGCGTGTGCTTGCTGAAGTGCAACTGGCTCTTACTGCTGATGAAAATGAAGGAGGAAGTGGCACTTTATCAGGCACGATGATACAGCTGATTTCTAACATGATGCTGCTTTTGCTGAGTGGGATGGCAGCCAAGGCAGAGTGTCTTGTGGCGATGGCATATCTGTGTGTGGGGCAGTCTGCCTCTCGTTAGGAATCACAGGTACACAGGCACTCACTATTGCATCTCAGCTGTCCCTAGAAGCAGTTTCAACATTAACAATTCACTCATTACTAGTAACGACTTGAGAACTAATGGTAGGAACTATTTGGGTGGTATATCCAAAGTGGATGTAAAAAAGAAGAAAAAAAATAAATTGATTTGTTCCTTAGAAAAACAGAAGAATTGCAGTATTTCAGATACCAGATTAAGGTTGAAGCATTGAAAGAAACCATAGGTAAAGTGTCCGAAAAGGAAGAAGAATGGGACAACAATCCTCCTAACTTGCTTATGTCCCTATTGTTGATGAGAGGCAAAAAGTGGGTAGCACCTAAACAGGTCTCACATAAGTTCACTTTATATGCAAGCAAGACAGCGATACATTTCCTGTGAATAATTGAGGTATGACATCTTTTCTTGCTCGTGGGCACACTACGGAGCTGGTCAAGTCCAACAATTCATTTGTCCCCTGTGTTGGCTGGCATCTTTGTGACAATATTCCAGGTCTCTTGCACAAGGGTTGTTAGCAGGAGTATCTTTAGAGAGGCTTAGATTGTATTACTTGCTAGAAGTATATGAATGCGTTTTTAGTATTGGGTGCTAAATGAGCCTGCAGAATAATTGGTGTGTCTTAAATGCCATTAAAAATAATATAGAACATTTCAGCATCTTTCCTGTCCTCATATCTATTAGCAAGACATTAGCTTATGAGCTAATGAAGTAAAAATGCAGAAAGTGAAACGGTGCCCAATGGGCTGTGGGACAGGAGGACTCTCAGCTAAACTTCCCTAACATTCCACTGTCTGGCTCCACTGCTGCTTTACTGCAGAATTATTGCTCTGACTTTCTGGTGTTGGCAGCATAAGCTTCTTGCTTTCTTGCAGATAGTCAAAGCTTTGTCCATTGCTGAACTTGGCATCAGTGCCTTAATTAAGGTCAGAGTGTGGGTTTTTTCTTCACTATCCTGCTCTTTAAACAGAGAGATAAGTACTATATTATAGTACCCAGTGGTTAACAGTTTTCTTGGAGGAATCAGAACAGACAGTGGATGTTGATAAACATTCAGTGTAGGCTCTAAATTTTAAATAGGCCGACTCTTCTACCACCCATATGATAGTTTATAATACAGCTTCTTCATGACTGAGATGATGGAAATCGCGTTCAAGAAGACAGAAGCTGGATAGGGTGACATTCCAGCTCTACTATGGCAGCTGTTTCGCTGAATTCCAGGTCAGAGACTCCAGTATATGTAACTTACCTCTCTTGCGTCCTCCATTTTATGTGTGTGTGTCCCTCCTTTCTTTTGCCTTGTTTTTGTCCTTGTATTCTTGTATAGGCGCTGGAGCAGTAATGTGTTGATAAGCAGATAATTAGACATACTTCAGTAGCCTCTTTCACAGTGCATGAAGTCAAAATGAACCTTGTGATCAATCATTCAGTATGGCAGTAGAACACTTAGTTTTAAGAAGCCGTTCCAGGTACAGCTGCTGGCTGTAGTTGGAATAGTTCAACCACTAGTAGGGACTGTTGCACCCTACTTGTGTCCGAAGTAACAGGGATCTGCAGGTGGAATTCATCATTTGTTAGAGCAGGGAGATGAGTAGTGGTGTTTCCTTTATGGGATCTGGCATCTTACCTGAACATAAAGGTTGTTGGAGCACTTACTAGCAATGGCTCAGAAGATCCATTCCTGTGAAGTGACTTTTCTTTTAAATTGGCAAAAGATACCTAGTTCTAAATACTACAAAGATTCCTATATTTGGCTGTTTTGAATCCTCTTTGTTTGTTTTTTTTTTGTTTTTGCTCTTCAGTGCCTCAAGTCTGACTTGGAAAAAGTCAGTATTGAGAAAGTCGCTGTCTCCCTGATGACTCAGCCGTTTGCCTTTCTGCTGAGCACTGCAAACTGTGGCAGTAAACTTTAGGTTAAGTGCCTGTCCACTAGAAAATGTACTGAGAACACCAACAATTTTCCCAGAAGCCACTGAGCAGCTGTCAAATGGCAACAACATTCCTTCACTGTTGACCTAGGTTTGAGCTGCACTAGTCTGCTCATCTAAATGAGAGTGACTGAGTCCAAGAACTAGGGTTAAACCATGTTATAAAGGTCAAGTGAGATCTGGCAACTTCCCAACAACAGACCAGACAACTCAAGCCACAGAAATATGTTACTGCCTCCTGGCACTTGGCATATAACCAAAAAGCTGTAGTTAAATTCAGTGGGCTTAATCGGAGTTAATGAGGGAAATTTGTCAGTTTTGCAATAAATTGAGTATAAAATCCTGAAATAGCTTCTTTCCATAATATAACTTTTCAGAACTATACATACCTCTGAACCATACATCATATTTTAACAACATTTGAACTTTGTTCTCATTACACTTTGATCGTAGTTACATTTGTTTTTAAATCATCTTTGGATAAGCACAAGGAATAAAATCAAATATGGAATGAAAAAACCAGAATTCTCAAAAGTCTTTTTGACATGTTGTCAAATGGAATGACTGAATTTCAACAAGCTTCTGCTAGGCTTACCTTAGATAATCCATTAAACATGAATTTGAGGTGGAGGCAGTGCTTTGCAGAAGGAAGTTTAGCTATTTAAATACTCATTGAAGGCATGATGTATAAAATAATTATTATACTTTTAAATTCACTGAAGAATTAGAAAAATCAAGTAGCTGTGGTCAGTACTCCAAGTTTGCTGCTGTTACTACATCCATAGCATATGCCACGTTATGCACATTATTAATAGGAGACAAAATCCCCCAAACCTATAAAGACTGACCCGTGTAGTAGGTAGCCAAGTTAAGTACAACCCTGACTATTAGACATCATTGTTTTTATTGTGTGTCTCACCTCTTTGTAGCACTTGCTCATTTCTTCGGCTGGTTTCTGCCAGTCAAGTGGAAATCTGGTGTTAAAGGCTCTGCTTGACTCTTAAAGTTTGATGGTTCTTAAAGTTTTATGGTAAAATCTGTGGGCCACTGCTTCTAGCACAATGCTTTTGGTAAACCATCATAAAGGAAGACTGAACCTGGCATTTGTGGTGTGTGGTTTTTTGGTGTTTTCTTTTTTTTTTTTTCCTTAAAAAACCCAAACAATGGGAATCTGTAGCCTACATTGACAAACCCAACTTCAGGAAGGTCATTGGCAAGGGCAGAGCAGACCAGTTAATCTCTGTGACTGCTATGCAAGTAACAAGAGAGCGTGGCACATTATGTTGGCTACTCAGTTAAATGCATAGGTACAGCACGATGTGTAAGCTATTTTTATGGTATGAAGATAACTCAGCCAAATGAGACTCGGGAGCTGTTGTGTCTGTTGCCAAGCAAAGGACAACATAAACTTGGCTTTGAGAAGCTAAGGTGTTTTTAAGCAAATCAGAAGGGAACTAAAAAGGAAAACGATTTCTTCTGGTCAGGGGCAGAATATGAGTAAATGTACGTAATGTTATTCAAAGGTTGCTCATCCAGTGCTACCTGTTGTGTTGGCAAAATTACCAAGCAGCCTACTGAACTGAATGTAAACCTTTTTTGTAAGCTGCAAGCAGGATGAGACCCTGTGCCTAGAGGGAAGCAATCGCAGAAGATAAGGTCTAACCCCATTCTTTCTCTTACTGCCTGTGGAGAAACACTTTGTATCTGATAGCATCAGTAGTCTTCATCCTGCTATGATAGCAGTTGTGTATCTTTTTGGAAAGACATTAGAACTTACATTTAAAAGCAGGGCTTATGCTTCCTGGGTTAGTGTAAATGACAAAATGCAGGTTAATTGTCCTCTGCAATCTATCTAACTGCTCCCTCTAGACCACTGTGCAGGTTGGGTATGTATCCCTCACCGAACATAGGATATAGGCATTAGTTCCCATTACACAATGACTGTGTGAATCTAGTATTACAATACTTGAAAGTCTGGAAAGTTCATGCTTCACAGAAGATATGATGACCTAAGTCTTGGTAAACTAATTATGTTAAATTTCTCCTGGTTATGGTATATAAACCTGAAACTTCAGGTGTAGTGATTGTGGAAACAAAAGAGGACTCTTCTAAGATACAATACAGTGTTTTTTCTTCTACAAGTGTGAGAGGAAAATATAATGGGTTTCATTTCTCATCACTACTCAGAGTCAGAGATACCCTTGGTATTTTGTTGCACTCCAAGTTGAGGTTCAGAAGATTCCATCTATAGCCTGGCTAATCTTAAAATCAGCATGCAGGGGAAAAAAAGCTTTTGTTCAAAACATTGTTTCTAAACAGCTGCCACAATAGGATTTTTTGCTAGGCCAGCTAACTTTTTTACTCTATTCACTCGTCATGTAATTATTTTTGATGTCAAATACCAAGTGAGTGTATTATGCTAAGAGTGTGCGCAAGATTGCATAGAGACGTGTGTATGAGATGAGGGGAAGTAAAAGCATTTGTGATGACTTCTGTAGATGTGAAATATTTCCAGAAAGTATGTCAGCTGCGTTTATTTTGTCACTCAGAACTATTTTTTCTAGAAGGAGAATTTTATAAGATTTAAAAAGACTGAAACCAATAGGGTTCTACTAATTTTAAACCAATAAAGTCAAGATTTTCCCTGCGTCACATCTTGTACTGTCACTGAAAGCTGCCCTATCTCTTTCAAAAACCTCACTTCAAAACTGTGGAGAGTCAATCTGAGAACTTCCTGGAATGTTTCTCTCAACTATTTTACTTGTTTTTCTTAGTGAATGAAGCTTATTGATATTATATTGATGAATGCTGACTGCTCCCTACAACTTGGCCTATTTTGACTGGATTTGGTGAAGAAAGGGAAAGGTGCAACTTTCTTGAACCTTCCAGAGATGTGAAGTTTCTATTTGAATTGTAAAAGCACAGCAGAGGAGAGAGGCTGGTAATGCCACAGCAAAGGAAAGCATGCGATCACTCTTCACTAGCCATCGGGCGATTCATGGGGGAGAATGATGTTATGGATTTCCTAACAATGGGGCAAGAGGCTCAGTTGTTGGTGTCTGTGTTTTTTCAAGAATGCAGCTAAACTTTCTTTCCTGTGCAGACTTTCTGTCTAAGGGATGAGCTCACCCCAGAGCTTAAGGAATAATTCAGTTAAAGTCAATCAGCTGCAAGACACGTGTACATTCCCTATCAGGCTTAATTAGTTTTGTTGTTCACACAGCTACACAGTTGAATTCTAACACAATTCTATATTGTATTGATTGAATTCAGAACTCTCTAAATCTGTGAGTCTTTTAAGGAAACTTATCTCCTTGCTGCATCTAGCAACATTATTCCTGACTCTTCTCAAGGTTCAGATAATATTGTTTGAAGAAGCACATAATCTTACAGTAGGGTCTTTCCATTACACTCTCTGTAGTATCCCTGATGCACGTATGTTGACTAATAGCAAAGACCGACAAAGGTTTTTACACACAAACATCTTGCCTCGTGTTCTATTAAATGTATCATTTGATATCTTCTATTGTAGATGTCTTGGTTTTGACTTTGCTATGACATCTTATAAGAAAAAGAAGCTGCCAGCAGATGATGTTTTAACACTTGTCAGGAATTTGTCATGATTCTTCTTACTTTAGATTTAATTGTTCTTGGAATGAACAGTTCACAGAGACTCTTTTAAAATTCTGCTTTCTGGTTAATGCAATCAATTTGATGCAAAAGATAATTAGTATGACAAGTTGCAGCCTACATGTGTACTACCATGCCCCCCCCCCACTTTCTTCAGTGTTCCAATGTTTTTAAAGATCGGAAGATAGGTGGGAGCAGAAGAGTTTAAGTTATTTTTAGGAGACTTTTGCCCCCCCTGTCCTATTACTTAAAAGTAACAGATGGACTCTGCTCTTTGTGCCTCTCATCTTTTCATATTTCTGAAGCCTTAAACCTGGAGAGGAAATGCAACTGAGAGACCATGGCTGGATCCACCATCAGCTGCGCTAACAAAGGAGTTGATGATTTTCCAGAGCAAACATTAGCTTAGGGGTAGGGCTAATCGACAGAGGAGAAACAGCTGGCATTGAGCTGTGTCCACCGGCAGGTCTAGGGCTGGGCTGGGGGCATGTTGAGGGAAGGCGGTCAAATCAGGGCTAATGGCATAGAACTCTTTCTCTGCCTTTGTGAACAAGGTCCTGACAAAAAGTTCTCTAAAGCCTTTCACCTTTGTTCTCTTTCACATGAAAGAGAGCAAAGCTGGTGGATGGATTGTTTTAATAATCTAAATGATGATCTTTTTGTTTGATAATTAACCATGCAAATCTGAAAGAAACAACTGGTGGATCAACAAAAATAGATCTGCAGGCTACATTTGGTGGAATAGCTGAAAAAGCTAATTTGGTTATAAAGATAGGTTGTGCTTTGTAATGAGAAACGACCAGGCATTTTGTTGCAACTGTCATGGAAACTTTAGCACTTCTTTATATAGTTTAATTTAAAATGTATTTACCCTGTAGCAATGAAATTACAATCCGTGTATGAATCATAAAAGCTGGAGATGGAAAATACCTCTTGAACATACGGACCAGTTCTTCAACAGCTACAATTCAGTTTGACTCAAAGAACAGATATTATCTATCTTCAGAGTTGGTCTATTTGTCCTGGGATGTTTTCTGAATGTGGACTTGATCTAATCTTAAAGCTGGTCTTGGCTAAGAGTCTTCTGTTAATTAGAGATCTCACTATTTCAGTTTTACTTCAGCAGTTTGTGAGCTCTGCTGTCTACTACATGGCTCTATGTAAGCTTGAATAGTCATTGAACGCTGGTAAAATTCAGTTAGATCAGGATGCTTACTGGTCCTCATGTTTCCAATTAGTTGCCTACTGAGTTAAGATCTTGATTGGATGACTGCTTATTTTTTATTCAGTCAAGCTGTGTTGATATTTGAAATCTAAATTTACTCGGGAAATTAAAGGGTTTTTTTGCCATTCTGTATTAACAATGAATCAGTTACTCACTGGTTAATGCTAAGCATTGGTGGAAGCTATCTGAAATGCACAAATGTAGTGCTAGAAAGAAAATGAGACTTATCGTCAATTGAATTCAACACAAAGTTCAGGGTGATGGTTCTCCCAGCATATCTAGAGATCCTGTGTCATTCTGATGACCAGCTTTTAGACTAGAGTGAAATTCTTTGAGAATTTCTTTATGTGTTTTTAGCAGAAACTAGTTATCTTACCCAAATTCACCAAAGCTTGCATTACTCTATCTTATCCATAGTTTGTATCTTACTGAAGAGTTCTGTTTCCAAGGTGTTGCAACTTCCCTGCAGTTCTGCCAGTTCTGAGAACATTTTGTAGAGTGACCATCACCCTATCTATGAAAAGGGCTATCAGCTTTGACTGGGATTATTTTAATAAACACCAATGTTTCACAGATTTGGGGGATGGGATTGTTAAAAAAGCCAAGGGCCTACAAATAACTTACAAAGTTCACTGATGTTGGAGGCCAGGACCTTAACTCCAGTCTAAATGAAATATTCAGCTCTTCTAAGAAAGAAGCTGAATTAGGGATAATGTAGGCAAAGAAGTGGATAATGCAATTCTGTATAAGCTTGGCTTAGATTTTGTCATAAATCCACTGTATTTCTTGTTTCAGCTGTAGTGGATGCGAAAGATAATTATTACTGCAGCACAGGAGTACAAATTTGAATTAAACTTTCAAAAATTATGGAAAATCCCCTGACAAACTATTAAAAAGGCTGAAGTAGTGAAAACACAAATTCTGTAGGCTTCAATGGAAACAAAGTTGTGATCAACAATGTAAGAATAACTTGACTCTATAACAAAATAAGCAGTTTTCTTGGATTCTTTTGCTATTAAGTGTGAATGGTGCTCAAATAGGGAAAGCACCTAAACTGCAATGAATGAGTGACAGTGCCTCAATTGCTGAGATTGATTTGAATCTCTCTTCGTGCACAGGTTAAAATGCAGATGTTAATTGGATAGCTGCAAAATTAAAACAGGAAACTAGAATATAGTGTGCGGGTTGCTATATACCCATCCAAAACTTGTGGAGGAAAAAGATAACCTGGCAGAGTACGATAATGTGTCTTAGACTTAAGGCACGTGAACTTTCTTTGCATGTTTTACATTTGTGGGCAATGAAAGTAGTAAGCAAAATCGTGCTCTGTGCCTCCATTACCATGGCTGACTGTAGGGAGTTGGGGGGGAAAAATATGTAGTTAAACCTCCCAGTGACTTTTAGATGAGTCTCCAAAGACTAGACAAAACTCTAAGCCACTTAGAACAACTGAGCTCTATTGTCTCCTGCAGTACAGTTTTTGCTTATCCTGCTAAAGATCAAGCTCTGCTTGTATCCATCTAATAGGAATATATTGAATCTTGCATGGAGTGCGAGCAGGACTTTGATCAATATTGCACGCACTTTATTTGAGGACCTACAGCAGAGGCCCGACACTTAGAAAAACAATTGAAGTAGGTCTTGGGAACACTTGACAGAATACATAAACAGATGATGTTATGGTCTCAGTGGAAATCTAGCTGTATTGAACTGAAAATAGGCCATACAAGGAGAAAATTGAAGAATACTTAGTCCTTGTAGTAGGCCACACTATGCAGTAGGCCAGTGAGCTCTGCTTGGATTCCTTTGGCAAATAAAACTACAACAAAACTATCTCCCTCGAAGAATGTAGTATACCTCCCTGTAATACCCTGTGAACTGCCAAAGGAGAAGTTTTTCTGTCTTACTGGGCGAAGCATACTATGGGTATTCGATAGTAAAAATTAAAAACATGAATTGGCCAGGAGTTGCTTATGAGATCTTGCCCTTCTTTAGGGGGAAGCGGGACTCCTAGGGTTAGCTTGCAGTTTGGCAAAATAAATATATTACCCCCAAGCTTCAATCACTTGTGTTCCCTGTTCTCCTGTGCAATAGGACAATGCTTATATCAAATTACTGCATAGTGACAGACTGTGGGTTGTGATGCATTATCTGAGCTGGATGTCATCTCATGTTTGTTTGTGTAACTCTCTTGATGTTGATTTTTATCTAGGAATGTTGTGCCAAAACACTTATTTTGGAAAAGTAACTATGTAAAATTAAGTGCAAATAGCATTAAGTTCTGATTTAGGCCAACATAAACAGGCAGTTCAGAATGGAAGGCTTTCCATGCCCGTTGGCTACTTGTCTTCAGTTCTAGTAACCAGGCCCAAGTCTTTTATCACAGTACAATAGTCTGGCATCCTTTGATTTCAGTCTGTTATTCAAATAACTAAATTGCATTCTGAAGTAGATACTTATTTTATCTTAAGCTTTGTTCATTTTAAAATCCAGAGTCTTCTCCTAACTTCTCTTTGGTCTTGCTTCTTCTATGATGTTATTTCTCAAATGTAGGATCTGAGAAGTTTTATAGATACTAAGCAATAGTAGCTGTATCAGCCTTTGCAGCACAAGTGAAAACATGAAATCCTGCCTATAGCAATAGTTGTAAAACTGTTGATAGAGCTGCATTAAGAAGTATGAGAAATAAATCATAAAGGGCCGTGTGTTTTGACTGGTATGGGAAGCATCCGTAAACTAGAGTGTTCTTATGTCACAGTTAAGTGGTTACTGTTGTGCCAGAACTGTTTCAGAGTTCGTGTTTAAGACTGCCGTGATTATTTTTTTGTCTTCAGTAGAGAAAACTTTTATTTAGGGACTCACCAGCTGTACTATTTTCTTAATTCCTTATGTACTTTGCCCCACTACAGTGCAGAATCATATGCAGAATGAATTTTAAGTCTTTCAGTCTTTCTCCCATATTGCCCTTAATACCATCTTTCTCAAGAACCACTCCATTTTGGTCCCTAAATACAATAAAACTGTCACTATCGGTTGGGCTTGCTTGAAAGCCACAGGTAAACTAAACTGAAACCACCAAACTTCTACCTCTGGCTTATACTTTGTCACTTGTCTTGGAGTTGGTGAATACGATGCCAGTCTCCCAAAGAGCTGCTGGGGCCATATACATCAAACTTGCAACCAGCAAGGATACTAATAAAAACTCTTTTGTAATTTAGAAGTGGTGAGGGCATCTTCTGAGGGAAGGTGAGCATCTGCCTGAACTCTTATCAATGAACTGGCAGACTCCTAGGTGAAAGTGGTATGGATCCTGCAGTGTACTTGGGTTTCAGCATTAAAACAAGCTGGCTGGAGTCCTTCACTGAAGGTGCCCAAAACAAACTGAAAAACTCACTAAATCCTCGTAAGATGAGGAAAGGTCATTCTGTGGATTAATAAGATGTTTAAAAGGTAGGAAAAAATTATCCTTTTCCATAGTAGGGAAGAGTTGCCATTGGGGTGCAATTTGGATTGATTCTTGTGCCTATGATCAGTACAGTTATGAATCATCTGAAAAAGCACCATAATAGTGAGATAGAACAGTTCTAGCGAATTAAAAAGTGCTTGTGCAGAACAGGCTGAAAGCTCAACTGCACTGAGAAAAGTTTTAAGGGGTGTATAGAATAACAGTTATGTGGAAAAAAACTAATAGAGAATCCATCTCCTGTTCTCTATGACTTCTCAGGAGCTTGCAAAGCAACAATCAGGCAACCTGTTCTGGAACAAAAGGAAGATTGTTTTTGAGAAGACTTGACAAAAAAGTCTACTGAGGTGCATTCAGCATAATGATGCATATCTTAACTCTTGGCTCTGAAAGCTGTCCATTTAGTAGTGGTCAGAAGACAAGATTACCCACTCTGGAGTAGTATTGCTCCAGGCTTGCACTGTTTCTTGTACCTTTTCCTGAGGCAGTTGCTACTCTCAGGTCTGGAGGAGCATAGGACCCACTTGGACCTTTACTTTGAATTGCTACAGGTGTTCTGTTGTTACTTAAACACAAGTTGTGCGACGTATCCCAAAAGTAAAGGCTGTGTTAAGTTATAGAGAATAATTTTCACCTGTAGGGCAGGCCAGCTCTTCCAGCTTCCTCTGCAGTGTGACAATTAACCTGTCACCATGGCATATTGTATTTGTGACGATATAGCAAAAAGAGAAGTTGGCAACTTAAGGCTTTCTGCATCAAAGCCACCAATTCCCACACAATACTGATGAAGTATAAGTGAGGTAAAGTCAAGATTCAGAAAGTGCTGGAGAACTTTGGGCTCAGCTTGCTAAGGCGTCCGGATGAGTACTGAGACACTGCTCAGCTTTGCTTTCCCTCGAGCTGGTGCCTGCAGAGATTTGCTGAACAGCCACAAACTCAGGAAGAGGGAGGGGAACACCACAAACTTTCCAGTCAGGTTTTTTTTTTTTCTTGCTGCTTTTTGTCCTGCAACTTCTTGTGGTTTCTCACTCAGTTAAAAAATTAACTGTAAGCTGCTTTCCGATGATTTTATAGGAGAGCCAAGGCTCCTGTGTTTTTCAGAGCTGACAGATGCATTTGCAGCTGAACCAGCTCTTGAGGGAAGCTCATTCCAGTGTCTGCCACAAGGAGGCAGAAGAATTAAATCTTAAAATGATTTTTAAACTCGGTCCTTGATATGTACCTCAGTTTATTAAAACCATGCTTTGCAGTATCTATAGCTTCTTCTGAGGTACACAGATCACTGCAGAGAGGGGAATTTTGCAGGGGAGAATGCAAAGCATTGAACAAGTTTGTGTGTATGTGGGGTTTTACTTGGTTTTTTGACAGGTTGTTAAAAATGGTTATAAAAACGTTATGAGGAACAGTTAAAACAAAGAGTGCCAGTTATGCCGCAGTTTCCCACCCATTACATTTCATAGTTATCACTTTTGGTCACTTTCCCTTTGCAAAGGCAACTCTAAAGTCCTGATCAGTGACAGTGACACATTAACATTGCAGTAATTGTATTTTCAAACATGCCTGGCTTCCTGTTCAACTAATATGTTGCTTACTCAGCTGCTTGTGGTAATTTAGAAACGCAGCATGGCATATTCTTGTTTCTGGACTACCTTCTTGGTGAGGATGTGGTCTGATTGCACTGTGATAATTCTCTTAGAGGAAAGCTATAGAGAATTCTAAAAAGCGTGAGTGGTTTAATTGAGTCTGATCCCTGCACAGTGGTACACAATGTGAATGAAATCCCACTTGCGTGCTGGTGAACAGAGTATTGAAAGCTTGATGGTAGTTTATTGTATATGCTTTTTATACTCAGTAATGCCCGTGAAAGAAATGGAGAAAGGGAGGCAAAATTCAAAGTGAAAGCTGGTAATACGTCCTTAATGCGACCTGCTTTGCTTAAGTGTCAAAGCACACATGGCAGAAAGGTCAGTCAGTTATCTGAAATAACTGCAGCTCAATACGTACCTGGGCATAATAGAATTTGTTTAAGGACGTGGTATCATCCGTAATGTCGGATGTCCAAGCTGTTACCATCTGTGTCAGACTTCATCTAGCTGACTGTAAATACAGATCCTCTCCTGTGTGCTTTAGACCACTAATCTCTGTTAATGTAAGTTAGTTCATGTGTTGAAATCCACTCAAAAGAGAAATTTCTTCCTGACTAAAAATGTGTGTGGAAGGACAACCTCTTCTGCCAGTAAAGGGATGTTGCAGTCTATTGTATAAAGATGTATTAGAGGTTAAAATTACAGATTATGACACTTCAGAGGTGCTTTTTGATACTTTTGCAGCGATCAGCCACACAGCCACGATGTTCCTGTGGCTTCGCGGCTTACAGCTAAAAAGGAAGGAAGAAGGCATTTGATAGCAGGGTCTGTGCATTTCTGTAAAACAGCATATTGTTTGGTTACCGTCCTGTGTGCAACCACAAATGCAGATTGCTGAGAGCAGGCTGGCGCTCCCCCCGCTCCTGCTGCAGTGCACAAGCAGCGTAGTGGAGATCGTGGAGTGCGGTGTGCTGCGCTACGTGGGGCTTGTAACCTTCACGTACGTTGAACGCCGGCTTTATATTTCAAGCAGCATATTGAGGATGTGTCTTTACACAGCCCAAGGCTTGAATTTGAGATCGCATCATCTAGCTTCTGCTCTAATTAGTTACTAAGTACACTGGACATTTTCATGCGTTAATTAATATCCAGTGAGACTGTATACAAGGTGGTGAGCAAGTGAAGTATCAATATATTTACATTCTTCCTTAGGTACTGTATATATATCACAGAGGTGGTTATGCCTCCTTCCAAATGTGGAGATTTTTGATTTTTGTTTCGAGCTTTATGGAAGTTTTGGATTAAAAATAATCACACGCTTCTAGGAAAATATCTTCAATAAAGTCCAGTTTCTGAACGGCAATTATTTTCTTCTTCTCACCTTTTCAGACTAAATGCAGATTTACTTTTTTTAAATTGTTATTTTCAATTTATTCATTGTTAAATGTTAGAAGGGAGACAGCCAAAACAGTTTAACATCCCGGCTCTCTCCTTTGCTTTGCATGCTTTCAAGTGCTTCCAGAAAAAAATAATCTATGCTGTGTGTTGTTCTGCCATAGGCCTTACATATTGGTAAACTTGTCTCTTGTGAGATCTCTGTCAAAAACACTGAGGAGCATAAGATGAATGCTTTATGTACATAAGCTGTTTAATGTCCTGTTACAACCAGTAAGATCTCCCTTGTCCTATTAATGCAAGTAATCACTTAACCCTTCTGGCAACTGACCTTTCTTCTGCTGTATTTAGGAGGGTTGTTCTTGCACATTGCAACACTGTGCAAACCATCATGCATGTTTGGCAGATGGCAGAGTACATGTCTTACTGTCACACAGAAGCTGCCTTACACTCCCTTCTTCTGGTGTTGCAGTGTTTTATCAGCTTCTTCACTTAAGAATGGCCTGCCACACGTTTTCTTTCTCATCTTGAATAGCCATAACAATTTTAACTGCTATTCAGTTTTGCCATTTGACTGACCTTCTGTGTTATGGAAATGATGTGTGATCTGCCTGACTTCCCATTTCCAGGTAAATCGCACGAAGACAAGGGAGCCCAGTTTACTGTAATGATACTTCACATTTTCAGATATCGTGGCTGACCAAATGGTCCATTGCCTTGATTACAGTGGTCACTGAGGTAATGTCTGACAGGTTTTTTTTAGTTCCCAGGTGTCTAGATAATAGTCTGTGATAATGATGTTATTGTGTGCTTTTTGTAGTGAAATGGGAGATTCCTACTATGCTTGAAAATCTGCTGTGTGTTTCACCATGGCTGTAGCCTCTTGCTTAGTCTGGATACCACAATGCGCATCAGAGCTCCATATCGGATCTTGAACAGTCGTGGCCCTGCTGGGGAACGCACTGTCTCTTTAGAGCCTCCAGATAAATGTTTCTATTTCAGAGTGACTCCCACATACTTCTGAGAAACTTTTAAAAAAGTATTTTACAGTATGTAGCCAAAGTATTTTGACTCACTGTGTGTAACACTGAAGTAGTTTTAAAATCACCTTGAGAGTTAAAATGTTCTTGAGTATCAAGTTTTTTCTGCAGTGTCTGACTATGCAAGTGGAATTGATACAAATTTTGCCTTGTATAATTCTTTCTAAATTTTTTATTTTATTCCTATCTGTTACCATGAAGTGGTCTGAAATTGGTTTGGTTTAACAGTTCATGTTGTCGTTCAGATGCTATGCTTTTCTGTTACAAGACTGTCTTGCAGAAGTCAGCAATATATCCCTTGATTATTTTCTTTTTTTCCCCTGTAGTTGTGCTAGCAGTGACTTTACTGTAAAGTCCTCCCTGCTGGCAATACTTCCTATGCACAACTTCCCACTCCTGAAAATCATTCCAATGGTATGGTGCGAGTTTAACTACTTGCCAGATTATTTTTACTTTTTTGATTGGGTGATCGTTTGTTCCCTCAGCAGAAGTGACCTTGGCATGAAATCTCTGGACACGGGGAGCTGTGGGAGTGTCAGTTGAAAGGTCCCTTTTTCCTCACTGAAGAATTTCAGGACTGGGATGATTTTTTTTAGCACAGTTTCAGTGAGACCAAATTCTTTCTGACTACTAGACGACTGCAGCACAGTTTGCAGAGTAAAAACTTCAGAAGATGTTTTTAAAGGTAAATAACTTTTCAATTTACTTAATCTTTTTAGGGAAAGGTGTGTGGTGTAATGCTCATACCTTTTCAGGTAACAGTGCAGTCTTTGGGTGGATAACAAGCGTATGGCCCTATGCGTAGTTCTGCTTTCAGTCAGAGATTTGTAGTGGTTTTTCTTGTGTTTTGCTTCCCTGGCTGTTTCTAGCAAAGAGGTGAAGATGTAATTCTGTTCTCCATTGCTGTCTCTGGAGCCATTTACTTGTGTTATCTATTTTGTGCCTGTTACACAAAAACATGTCCTTGGTACTGATGCTAGTCTGGGATTTAAAACTGCTTTCATTCTTTTTAGTTTTGTCATATGCATAAAATATTTCATCTTCTGGGACTACCTGCATTCTTGCTGCTGTGTGCTTTCCCTTGGTTTGCAAGGATAGGTATAATTTTCTTGTCATAGTTATTAGATTTGATTCCATATGTAAAGTCTTTCCTATGAACTTGTCATGGATTTTCTCTACTGTACTTGTGTTGCATTTCTGTTTAACTTTTTTTACCTTGTATCTTGTGCAAACTCCTTATTTTTTCCTTCTTTTTTACACTTTTCCTGTTGTACTCAGTGAGTTATTTGTATGCCTGCTTCCCCAGCTTCCTGGAGTTCAGTGTGAACTTGCTTGCTGATGTTTCCCAAGTCTATAGTTCTTGGAGTTACTTCTGAGTTCTGTCTTCACAACTATGTATCTCTTGTCCTTATCATTAGTCAGAAATGATTTTTCCTGAAGCATTTCTTATGATATGTTTTTACTGTGTTGTAGCTTCGCAGGAGCCCTGAAAGCCAGAAGATGCTGCCCCTTAGCCCCTGTGTGTACAACCCCGCTCCTACAACTACTATAGGCAATGCCTTTCTCTCCAGTTCCTCTCAGACTGTGGTATAAGTAATTCACCTGTGCTTCCTTTTTCCTTGATCCTGGGTACAGCTCTGTCTTCTAGTAACCTCCTATATTTGGACATCTGGAGGTTCTCTCTTCAGAGACCCCTCCTACCACTCCTCAAAGCTCAATGTGTTTGTTAAACACTTGGCTTTGGTATTCCTGGCAGATTTCTAACCTGGTGTTACATGTTGCAGTTGCTTCTCAAATCCACATGGATGCTCGTATTGCCTCTGTTGCTTGGGAGGAGAGCGCAGTTCCTGATAGGCTTTTAAATCTTGCACTAAATAACATTGGCAGCATTGCTTCTAGGACTATTTCAGGAAAACCTCTAAAACCTCTTTTAAAGGCTATCATTCTCAGAAGGGTGATCCTTCTTCTACTTCCTACTCGCCATTTGGAAGCCACCTGTCCGGTCATGACTTCAAGCAAGAGATGAAACTGGTGCGATGCCAGTTTTGGTGCTAGTGGTAACTCTGCCACTTGACCAAGGTGACCAGTGAGCAAGCAAAATCATATTCTAAAGCTTTGTGGAAATTCCCGATTCTTGCAGCCTTCATGGAAGAAGGTGGGTTCTCTAATAAAAGCACTATAATTTTTTTTTTTTTTTTTTTAGAGCTGCTCCAAGGTGAAGAAATTAGGAATTTTTTTGAGACCATGCATTGGCTTTTCTCCTGGCAGTCCTTAATTTCCTCCTTTAGACATGCTGAAACGAAGCCTTGAATCCTGGCATTCAGCAACCCACTTACTCGTTCTAAACTACAGGATAAGATCAGGCCTTCTGAGCAAAAGGAACACCAGTTGTCTCTTTCTGGAGACTTTTTCTGACAGTTCTACTATATCCAAATGGAATGACAGAAAAATTTGCAAACTGTTCCTCCACAACAGTTTGCCACTGGGGGCTGCTGGTAATCAAAAAGGCTCACAAGAGGAGACTTAAAAGGGCTGGAGTCTAATTTCTTTTTATTTTCTTCTTCTCCTCCTGTACTCACTCCACTAGCAGTAGGCATGAAAGCTCCTGCCTGCCTTGCTGTCCTCACTGGGTGCTACCCATTGATGATTCTTCAGCATGCACAAGGTTTTTATGCTTATAAAAGCTGGTGTTTCTTCCTTGTATCTCAGTTCCCTGTTAGGTGCTGGCTACTGTTGACCTTGCAGAAGGGCCTGAGAATTCTTCCCCTCTCCGTCTTTCATCTTTGTCCACTACCAGTAAATCCTGCTCATGGCATGAGCTGAGCCTGAAACATGCCAGGAACAAACCATACAAAATCCTCTCTGACCCAAATAGAGGCCAAGTCCTCATCAGAGAAGAACAACTGAGCTGGTATCTGTGCTCAGATGTACTTTCTTCTGCCTTGGCTTCATCAAGGCACTGCTGCTAAGCTGTGTTCCTGCCATTTGGTGGAATCTGGCTGCAGCAGCTCATCTGTGAGGTGAGGTCACATTATTTTTCCTTTGATCTCTTGGGCCTTTATGGTCTAATGGTAGTTTGACTGATGCCTCCACTCTACAGTTCAAAAAGTGCTTTTGCTAGGGAACTGTAAGCATACGGATACCCTCTGATGAGAAATTCAATGCTCTTCTGCTTATACAACTTCATATCTCAAATTGTATGACTTCAAGTAGCGTTGGTCCCAAAATACACCTACCCACTTGTCTTTTGAGGAAGGGGGGAGAGAAGGGGTCTTCCACTTCCACTGCAATAAGTATTGTTAGCAGATACCAGCTGACACTTGTTTTTCAGGCTTCCTTGAGTGATAACATATGCTGTTTGTAGACAAATACTGTTACAGTACTTCACCTTCCCCAAGGAGTTCTAGTCCAAAAGAAAAGATATTCTTTGAGAAGAAATATCTTCAGCATAGGTACTGACAAAGTGCTTGCAAGCACCTGGGCAGAGCTTGTTCTAGTTGCAAGTTGAAGATGTACCTAGAGAAGAAAAGCAGCTCTTGGCCCTAGTGCTCTGCATGCAAGGACTGTGTTTCAGTTGGGGAGATGATTTTTTGGGGGACTGATACTTATATATGATTCTGCCATCATATGCACTTTGAAAACATTCTTCTGACTATCTGAGAAGGCATATAAGCAAGTGATATATTGTATAGAGTTTCTAGGAATTACTGATCCCCCTCTCTCCTGTTAAAATATGCAGATAATTTTGACAAGCTCCTGTTATGACTATGGGTAAGGCTACTCTTACTGTCCCTTTTATCCAATCCTTTAACAATTTAAAAAATGTGAAGGTTCTTCCTTTTTTCATCAAAAGACATTCTACTGATAAACGTATCTGCACATAGATCAATCTGCTCTAACACAGATGTTGTGTGACATCAGCTATGGTCTTTTGTTGAATGTTTGCAGCTTTTTCAGAACTCTTAACTTCTAATTTCTAGCATGTTGCTAGGAGCTGCCTTGTCTGTCTCTCCCATTTTATCTGTAACATGTGTTAGAGGCAAGACAATAAAACGTTCTTTTTTATCTCTTCCCATATGTGTTTTGTGGTGCCTTTTCAAATACCTTCTGAAAGTACAGTTCCTGGGAAAACTGCCGTTTCCTCTGTTAAAAATCTGGTTTGTCTTCATTCATGTCATTCTGGTGATAGTAAATATAGGTCTTGGTTTTATTCTCCCCCTGTCTTACTGCTTTTTTGGTTCTCTTTAAATACGAGATGGTGGGTTGCATGCATGAAAGAGTGGATATGTCTGTCTTCTGGCCTATTTCTAATGCACAACTTGTTTTGGCTTTTTTTAACATGTGGGGTGTCAGCATAGCACCCCAACAATATGTGAATATGTGCTGTATTGACCTCTCTGTGGCTGAGCTTCCAAGTCTGATCTTGGAAGTATATGTATACTTAACCTTAGGGTCCTGAGCAAACTTACAGTCTTGATTGACATTACTGGCAAACGTTGAAGTCAGGGCTCTTCCCTGCATATCCCAGAATCACAGGGGTTGGAAAGGACTTCTGGAGATCATCTAGCCCAACCCCCCTGCCAGAGCAGGTCTACCTACAGCAGGTTGCATAGGTTGGTGTCCAGGCGGATTTGGAATGTCTCCAGAGTTGGGNTATAATATTATATATATAAATAATATAATAATAATAAACTTTTTAAATTTAAACAAATTTAACTTGACTGAAATCATGGCTCTTCTGTATAATCAAGAGTTTGCTGACTTGGAAGACAATATTTGCCATAATTTGTTATTTTTCAGATAGTAACCTTGAAGTTAGTGGGGTTACGTTGATAGCTGTAGCAACAAGAAGTAATCACAGTACCCTACACTGTTCTTTTGATATGGTAGTAAGCTGCATTAGTAATAAATGCTGATACTTACAAATTAGTATTTATTCACAAGCCTGTCAGTTGGTCTTAAGTATTTTTTGGGTATTATTGGCTTCAAGGAGCATTAAAAAGATGATGATTATCTGTTGGTTTAAAGGCTATGAATGTTTAGTACTTCAAGCAGAAAGACTTTGATTTACACTTGAAATTGCTGGTAGTAAATGGGCACATGCACACTTAAAGATGTGCTCTTACTGATGTTTCCCTTGGTAGCTCAGTTGGAGGCAGAATTTTTCTATGGTGGTGCGTTTAAGTGTCTCAAGTGTAAACCAGTTGCAAGGCTCCAGCCAAGCTTCAAGTGCACACATCAGGTAGAATGGTTTACCAGGTTTTCTTCTTCATTGAAGATAGGTGATAATATGAAATGGTACAAGTGTTTTGAATTTGGACTATTATGTAAAGAACAGAGTGGTGTGAGTACTTAAATACGGCTGTATTTTTGTTCTTAGCACCTGCTGGCCTCGTCCATTGGACTACTATTAGGAGTGTTGAACTGACACAACAAAAGGAAAAAAAAGCTATAGATTTCTAGATCTATTGCACAGCTGAATGATGCATTTCTGGGCAGATGAAAGAAGAAGAAGGGTGACTGGGGAAACAGCATAGATTTACCAAGAGTAAAGCACCCTAACCAAATTTTTGTGGTAAAATGACTAGGTCTGTGGACAAGGGAGGAGTAGTGGGTGTCACTTACTTTGACTTTAGCAACAGTTCTGATGTGGTCTCCTGCAATAGTCTCATATCCAAGTTGGAGTGGTGGTTAACTAGAAGCATAAAAAATATCTCTTTGGATGATCAGGCCTAGGAGCTAGATCTGGGTAGGGCTGTGTTCTGCCTAAACTGACTCTGAGTGGAATAGTACAGGGGTCTGTACTGGGACCTGTCCTGTTTAATATATTTGTTAGTGACTTGGAGAACACGATGGAGGACACTCGTGTTTGCAGATGNAGGTCTACCTACAGCAGGTTGCATAGGTTGGTGTCCAGGCGGATTTGGAATGTCTCCAGAGTTGGGAGACTCCACCACCTCTCTGGGCAGCCTGTTCCAGGTGCTCTGCCACCCTCAATGGGAAGAAGTTCCTCCTCAGGTTTAGATGGAACTTCCTGTGTTCAAGTTTGTGCCCATTATCTCTCGTCCTATCACTGGGCACCACTGAAAAACTATGTTCCTATTGAACTCAACCTTCTGCCCGCCCCTCTCAACTAAATTGCTGTTTCTAAGATGGGAGCATGCTAAGATACAGACCACTCGCTAGTTAAATAGTTTAATAGTTAAAATAACTTTTAAAAGCTTTTAATAATAATAATTTTTTATTATATATAAATAATATATAATATTATATNTTAGTACTTCAAGCAGAAAGACTTTGATTTACACTTGAAATTGCTGGTAGTAAATGGGCACATGCACACTTAAAGATGTGCTCTTACTGATGTTTCCCTTGGTAGCTCAGTTGGAGGCAGAATTTTTCTATGGTGGTGCGTTTAAGTGTCTCAAGTGTAAACCAGTTGCAAGGCTCCAGCCAAGCTTCAAGTGCACACATCAGGTAGAATGGTTTACCAGGTTTTCTTCTTCATTGAAGATAGGTGATAATATGAAATGGTACAAGTGTTTTGAATTTGGACTATTATGTAAAGAACAGAGTGGTGTGAGTACTTAAATACGGCTGTATTTTTGTTCTTAGCACCTGCTGGCCTCGTCCATTGGACTACTATTAGGAGTGTTGAACTGACACAACAAAAGGAAAAAAAAGCTATAGATTTCTAGATCTATTGCACAGCTGAATGATGCATTTCTGGGCAGATGAAAGAAGAAGAAGGGGGACTGGGGAAACAGCATAGATTTACCAAGAGTAAAGCACCCTAACCAAATTTTTGTGGTAAAATGACTAGGTCTGTGGACAAGGGAGGAGTAGTGGGTGTCACTTACTTTGACTTTAGCAACAGTTCTGATGTGGTCTCCTGCAATAGTCTCATATCCAAGTTGGAGTGGTGGTTAACTAGAAGCATAAAAAATATCTCTTTGGATGATCAGGCCTAGGAGCTAGATCTGGGTAGGGCTGTGTTCTGCCTAAACTGACTCTGAGTGGAATAGTACAGGGGTCTGTACTGGGACCTGTCCTGTTTAATATATTTGTTAGTGACTTGGAGAACACGATGGAGGACACTCGTGTTTGCAGATGACACCAAATTGGGGAGAATGGGTCAGGACTGCCATCTAGAAAGACCTACGTGGGCTGGAGGAATGGCCTGGGAGAAACCTTATGAAAGTCAATGAGGGCAAATGCAAAGTCCTCCACCTGGGAAGGAAGGAGCCTTGAAATGACACCAGCTAGGACTGCCTGGCTGGGAAGTAGCTCTAGGAGAAAGGCTCTGGTAGACACGGCAGCAGTCAGGCATCAGAGCACGTTGACCAGAGAGGCTATGCAGCCAGTGTCCATCCATGCATCCATAGATATTTTCAGAACCCACCTGGATAAAGCCCTGCGCAACCTGGTCTGAGCTCACAGCTTGCCCTCCTTTGAGCCGGCATTGAACTAAAAACCTCCTGTGGTCATTTCTGACCTGAATTTTCCTATGATTCCTATGACTTTTTGCAATGAAATTGAGGTCTGCATGAAATATTACTTACTTTCCTGTAGAATATTTTGGAAAATGCTCTTGTTTATTTAGGAGCCTGCTATATTTTGATTTAAGATTCAGGAATAGTTATCTAATCTCTCCAAAGGAGTTATAGATATAAATTTCAAATTCAGTAAGCCTGAAGTTTAGTATATTGATGAGTACAATAAACAGAGAAGTGAATTTAATAACCTGATAGTAATCTGGCCAGTAACACAGTAAGATGTGTGTTATAATTCATTCAGGTTCTTCCACAGTACTCGTCATCACACTGCAAACTGTACTTAAAGTGTGCACACGAGCTCAGAAAGAGCATCCAAGGTTACCTACTTTCTTATGAGCTTGGAAGTTGACAACTGCTTTTACAACTTCCACTACGTCTTCCATTTATCACATTTTGCAAAATGCTCCCTACTGTTAGGGTTAGATTGCTGATGGGGTGTCTTAACTATGAACCAAGAGCATGCATTGCCTTGGTTAAGTCATTTACCTTGATCTGGGCTTTCATGTTTTAGATCAATCCTCTTGCACATTTCACTTAAAAAAAAAAATAAAAAAATTAGAGACATCTTCAATAAATTTGATGTGAAATAAATCAGAAACTTAATAATTTTTAGTAGAAACCTCCTAATATGCTGTGTTGGGTGATGAAATGCAAGATCCTCATTCTTGAAAAATATATGGTGAACTGCTTCTTAAAGTGCAAGTTTACTCACAGTACAGTGACAAAAGCTTTAACCCCAGTATTCTCTTACCACTTCCCTCAGAAGTGTTAACACTTGCTATTTTAGCAGTAGACCTGCTGTTAATTTTATCAGCCTTACAAAGGACTGGTTTATTAGCCTAGCCAAGGTTCTGATGGCTAGATCTGAGATTACTCTCAACGATGAGCATGTTTTCGGGACATTGGTCATTATCCAGCATGAGCTAATTGGGTCTTAAGGGCATGACAGCAGTGAAAATTATATTCATCAGAAAGGCATAATTCAGTTGCTTATAGCTGCTTCCCATCTCTACAGGTGATCATACTAGTCTTATATGGCAACTTTATATAGGAAATTTCCTATAAGCCTTAATTGTGATCTGAATATACTTACAAGGGGGTTCTGCCCCCAGCATTTCTGCCTGTCTGTTGTGGGTTAGAAGTTCTACATCTCCCATGCTTGCTTCTTACCCATAAATGTAGACCTTTTTGGCTGACCATGTAACCCCAGAAAGTACTGTACAGTATAGGAATGACAACTTACGACAGCAGCAGCCTAAATTGTTAGGGGAAATAGCCTTAAAATATCTTAATGTTGGAACAGAGTTGATTATCTCTCTTAGCCACTTTGATACATTTGTGCAAAAAATTGACAGCCTGTAGCACTAAGTCATAAATTTAGAAGCAGGGATTTTTTTGTTTTGGTTTGCTCGCTGCATAAATCAAATGGAGCCTTTAAGGAAATATAACAAATAATGATGCTCCCACTGTTATAAATTTTCTGCTGCTGAATAAAAGGAGAGAAACTCAATATGAAACCTATGAAAATACAAAATGATAAAAGCAGGTATTTGGCTCAAGAAATTGTTCTCAGTTATTCCCAGCACTGGGTATTTATTCCTAGCTCATATTTCACCCTTAAGTGTGTGGCTGCTGTTTTGCTTGAAACTTGAGATCTGCCCACTGTCATCTGAGGGCTGATTTTTTTTCCCTCTTGGATTTTAATAAGTATATGATGCTTTTGTAGCTGAATTTTACATGGCTTCCTGCGACGAGCATTACAGGCTCCTGGGAGAGGAGATACCGTGAATGAGACTTAAGCAGCTGAAGTTTGGCAAGCCCGATAGCCTGTTAGAGATCAGAGGAGTAACCCACAAGCAAGGACGTGGGGTAAACAGTGATACATCAGTCAGCAGACAGCTGGAGAAGTCCGTGCTTTCTGTATGGTTGGGGATGAAAGAAAAGATTCACCTTGCTCTTTCACCTACCCTGCACCTCACAGCCTCTAGTAAAAGAATGGCCACACTATTGAATATAGGCTGCTCGGTTAACGAGAGATCGTGCTATGAGTGAGTATAGGGTATGGATATTGGCACATTGGGTTGCAGTGTGTCTGCTTTGGCAGTCTCTGGAAGAAATGGGACCGATGCTTTCTTCATTCAATTAGGTTTTCTGCACTAGAATAAAGCCAAAGTCAAGAACTAGTTGTTCAATGAAGAGTGCAGTAAAAGAGCTCAGCTTTCACTATTTAGACATTAAAACTTTAGTTTTTAAAAAGTATATAATTTGTTATGAGAGGATGGAAAAGCACCTGATTAACATTTCTTTTCCTCACTAGTCTCATTTACTCTTTTTTATTTAAGAAATTGGAATTATGTCTGCTTTCTTAATTCTAAGCAGTGAGAATAGGAAAAGAGACCTGAGAGACTTCATACATATATAATTCTGTATTTCTTTTATCGTAATATTTAGTCAAGGACCATACAGTAAATTAACAAAACTTAAGAACTGGCATTTCATTCTAGGCATTGCACTATGTGTGAATGTTAATATCTTTTTATGGCTCTTTCTTTAGACTAATCTAACTTGAAGTGCTCCAAAGAGAACAGAAACGAACATGGAAAACAAGTAATTGGTCTTGCTGATCCTCCAGCTAGCTGGAGGAAGGGAGCAGAGATCATGGCACCTGGATGCCCCTTGGTAGGCAGTACTGCTGAAAGAGGGTAGGATGCTGCTCAGTTACACCCCTACAGCCAGGGGTACTAATTTTCTGCTGAACTGAGCATGCTAATTTGGTGCTTGATACAGAGGTTAATTGTTTCAGCGCCAGTTTTAACCTTCTTTGTAAATCGGAAAACTCATAGGACTGGGCCTCGAAGCATTTCTGGCGGAAATGACTTTTCCTTCTGACATTGGTCTTGGGTCTGAACTGCTTGGAAAAAGATTTCTTCCAACCGCAGTCGAATTCAGAGCATATCCCAGGTTGCACCTACGTTAGCATTTTTGTTCAGAGCAGAAGTGCAGCTCTGAAGCAAGTCTGCTAAAACTCCCTTCTTACAGGGCACTGGCTTGATTCACAATGTGACTTTGGAGCACGTGGATTAGATCCTGTTGAGGGCAAATAAACTTGGATGTCCACCTTAGGTGTTCAAGCACACTTGGTAAAAACTTAACAGGCGTATAAACATTTGAACCAGACAGCGATAGTGAATGCAACTTGGAAAAGAAAGTGAGGCCTCTAGTAGCCTCCTCTGCTTAACAACAGACCTGGAGGCCAAGCAGGTGAAGTTATGAAACTAATGTCGCCACATCAGAAGGTGGGACAAAGCAAGACCCCGGCATCCCACCAGTTGTCTTCTGTGGGAGCACTGAAGTGTAACTCAATAGCCAGCTGCCCATTCCACACAGGGAACAGTGTACCACTGTAGCTTTAAAGCTCTTCAGTTGTGAAAGTTGTAGTTGCTGCATAAAAATGGATATGCAAAACATTCATTATTGCACAGATGGATGGATGGCACTGTTTACACTTTCCTATTTAGTGTTTGCATATTTAGATTATTTTACACATGATCCAGTCCTTTAGCAAGAGTCCCTAAAGGTGCTGGAAGAAGGACGGGGGAAAGCCCTCAGTTGTATGACTGCTGTGGGAGGCTTGGGAGAGCCTGTGCAGAGACATGTGATGGGCTGTGGATAGAAACAGCACAAAGACTCAGTATGACCTTCCTCCCCCTGCTCCCAGCAGGTTTTTGGCTGGCTATTTTGGTGGTGGTGCATAAAGTCCCACTTTGGCTGTGCGTGTGGTTGATGGGGCTCGGTAGCTTGTGCTTTTCAGTGTCTGAAGAAAGCTGTTTACTTCTGGGAGAGGGGTTGGGTTCACGTGGTGCCACAGCTCAGCCATCGAGAACTGGAGGCGCAAATTAGTGCGGCACGTAGGTATAGAGGAGTGCTTGAACCTGAACCTTGACTAATCTGCAGCCTGGCTGAACTGTTTATAGAGAGCAGAAGTCATCAGAGTTGGGTTTTAGTGTGGCTCCTCACATCTTTCTGGATCTTCAGAACAAGCTGAATTCAGCTTAGTTACTCTCACCAGTGTAATGTGGTTGGGTTAGGAATATAATAAAAAAAAATAATTGACACTTCAACCTGTGTGTGATAAGCTTTCGAACATAACTAAGAGTTGTGTTGTAGTTACAGCTCTGAACAAGATTCTATTGTTTTTACTCCCGAATATTAATGTTTGAAATTTCTAGAGACTAATGTTCTGCAGGATATTATACATGAGATCTAAAAGTAATAAAAATAAAGAAATTACAAAATTTTTCTGAAATGGGGAAAAAAGTCTATAAAGATATTTTTAAGTTGAGTTATGTTTGCACAACTTCTGTCTTTTAAAAGGAGCGGTAGCTTGTGCAAAAGCCTGAATGCAGCGTATGGTCTTGTAGCTAACGTATAGACAAGTGACTTGAGTCCTAGCAGCTTATGCATTAGCAAATGAATTACTTACAGTAACCATTTTTTTTTCTATGTAAGAACACATTTTGAATTTTTAGTTTTGGCCTTGACTGAGATCTTCCATTTGAGGTTTTGATCTCTGCACACTGCTTTTCCCAGTTTAACCAGGAGCAGCAACTGGTATGCATTACTTTACTGAGATGCCATGAAATCCAGAATAGGGTGTGAGCAAGGAAACCTACATTTCTTGACGATGCTTTTCTGCAATCTAAATTTAAAAGACCTGACCACGAACTTCACTGTTTCATACATTTGATGACATCAAAGTATGAAGGGTGGAGCCTGAGAGATGTGTTAGTAAGATCTTCCCCATCAGCAGCCTGCTGAAGTCCAGCTCCATGCAGTCACGACCAGCAGATCCAGCCCTCCATGGCTGGCTGAGCAACAGACACAGTATGTGGGTGGGCTCTGAACATGAAGCTGCTGGTGTTGGTCTAGGAACTTTCAGAATGGATGTCTGCCTCCTAAGAAAGAAAATAACCACAGCTGGTATTAACTGAGCTTCCAGTTTGGAAGTTTAATTGGAGAAAGTACCAAATCAACAGACACTGAAAAAGCTACGAGAGACAAAACGCTGGTGGGTCAGGGCAATGCAGTTTGTGGCACTGCTGTCTTTACTCTTCAGGAGAATAAAGGTTGCTGAGCTTTTAAATGAATTCTGCAGGTATTTAGTGAGGAGGAAGGTTGTTGCTGATAATGCTGATGTGGGTATGGAGTTGGCTGGCCAGGTGGCCATCTGACACTGGAAGGAAACTGCCTTTCTTTAAAAAAAAAAAAAAAAGTCCTTATGCACCTGTAAGATAGCTACAAAGAAGGACTGAAGATGTTGCTTTTTATATGCTGACCTGAGACTCTCCGTGTGATGAAATTACTGGTGACGTTACTCGCATACGAAAGCAATTTTTAAATTAATAAAAGAGACTATGAAAAACAATCTTCTAGCATGCACATAGCAACTGGTTTTCAAAACTGGTGCAATGAGTGCAGAAAGCTGGCAGACTATGTCTATTCAGTTAAAGAATCTTAACATTTGGATGCAAGCTGGGTGTGACGAGACAGGCCTCTGCGTGAGTCCCAAACATGGACGTGACAGATCAGCAGGCAGAGTGAGGCTGGAGACTAATCCCCTTGCTATGAGTGCCCCTCGTCCAGCGGGCTTTTAGGAAAATGAGAACCTTTAAGTAGCAAGGATTTCAAATTATTTAGGAGCTAAAACCTATGTTTTGAGTTAGGTTTGAAAATGAACTGGTAGCCAGTGCATTTTAAGACCATGCTTTCCTCTCTGCAAAGGGCTGTGCAAAGAAAATGAGTGCTGACATAGCACATTCTGAAACCATATAGCTGTACTAATTGCATTCCTGTACTGTGGAGGAACACAGTATGGGAATGCAATCCCATGAACTGCGCCCCACAATTTAAAAAGGATGTTAAGGTACTTGAACACATCCAGAGGAGGGCAACAAAGCAGGTGAAGGGGCTGGAAGGCATGTCCTCTGAGGGTTGGCTGGGGACGCTTGGTTTGTCTAGTTTGAAGAGGAGGAGATGGAGGTGACCTTGTTGCTCTCTACAGCTTCCTGAGGAGGGGAGGTGGAGAAGGAGGTGCTGATCTCTTTTCCCTGGCATCCACTGCCAGGATGGCTGGGAATAGCTTGAAGCTGTATCCATCAGGAGAAGTTCCGACTTGACATGAGGAACCATTTCTTTACCGAGAGGGTGGTCAAACCCTGGAACAGGCTTCCTGAAGAGGTGGTTGATGCTCCAAGCCTCTCAGTGTTTAAGAGGTATTTGGAAAATGCCCTTAATGCCATGCTTTAGCTTTTGGTCAGCCCTGGAGTTGTCAGGTAGTTGAACTAGATGATCATTGTAGGTCCCTTCCAGCTGAACTGTTCTGTTTTTCTTTCTACCTCCTCCTTTCCCTAGTGGTACATGCTAAGGAAATCTTTTATGAAATTTCTTCCCAGCACTAGCAGCACTGCACTAGCAGAAGTGATTGAATGAGTAATTGTGTCCCAGCCTAGGCATCAGCTCTGTCACTTTGTGGGAAGGAGGCATGTACCTTCTGATGGAGGTGAGAGCTGTGGATTGTCTCTAGGTAATTTGACTGTCTGAAGAAATTTGCAAAAAACATCTGTGAAGTGCAAAAATGAGTCTATGTTAATCCAGTTTAGCCCATTTATCCCATTCCACAGGATGGCAAAACCCCACATCTCTGACACCAGTGAGGCTCAAAGATCAAGCCCTCAGTGTGAAGCAGGATGTCCTCCTGAACTTAAATGTTTGCAAATCTTTTTGATGTGACCAATACCTGTTCATTTCCCTGTGTATTTTTATTTTCTCTTCTTGTACTCATTTTTAGAAATGCCTGAACTGTTTCCCTTGGGAAGAACATTGTAAACCTAAAGAGCCTGAGAACAACAGTACTCCCATCAGAGTGAAGGTCCATCTAGCCCAATACTCTTGTCTCCAAAGTGGCCAGCCATTAATGTCTAAAGGAGAGCATGTGAGCAGTGTGAGTTGTCTTCTGTCAGGGTCCTGCAGGTGCTCATAGGCCTCAATGGCTGGGACTGGCCTCACCTGGGACCCCCACCCACATTGCCTCCTGCCCAAGGGCCCAGGGGAGGTGTCTCAGGTCAGCCTGGGGCCCTCAGTCCCTGCCTGAGGGATGTTCTAGGTGTGCCCTTCTCTGCCCCTGTCTCCTGGATGAGCCTGGGACCTGCACTGCAGAGACCTGCTCTCCTGGATGGACCCCTCAGACCTAGGTCATGGCTTGTCATGCATAGCTATTCTATTCCATTCCCTGTGTTCCCCATGAGTCAATTAACGATAAGGCTGTTATTTGCCTGAAAGACCAAGGCTTTTTCATCTCCAAAAACACTCTCAAGGACACATATCAGAAAGGGTGAAAGTGGAAACAGGATTTTATTTCATTCTTTTTTTCTGAACCTGTTTCAGAGCCATTGCTCACAAGCATTAACACAACATGCATGTGTAGCCAGGAGCAGGCTGATGCGTTCTTCAGTTTAGCTTGAAAAAACATCCTTTGCAGTCTGGCAAAGGCAAGTCACAGCGCTACAGAAAATAGCAGCAGGAATACAAGCCAAGCAGTATTCCTTGTTTCTGGAAGAGCGAGAACATCAAGAATGAGGATCAGGGCTGACCACACGCAAAAGAAGAGGAGGTGGCGTGTGGTACCGTGGAGTATTTGCAAAACTGCAATATGACGCGTATTGATGAGCAGCGTACTTTTGCCTTCAAAACCCTGCTCTGCTGTGCTTCTTGGCCAGTGATGAATGAAAAGCGCTCTCATGACTGCCCGGCGCTTGTATTCTTGTATTGCACGCAGGGAGAGCTGGAAAGTGGCAGCAGGAAGGAGGAAGGTGCGGGAAGCCTGGAGCCCTTCCAAGCAGAAGCTGTCTTGCACAAGCAAGAAGCCCTGGGGAAGTGGAGCCAAGGAAAGAACAGAGCTCGCTCCTGCTACAAAACCTGCAATGGGAAAGAGTGGGAGAGAGCCAGGGCACGAGTGGTGCCTTGGAGGTGCAAGAGCAGCAGGCAAGGAATGAGATGAAAGAGCCCAGAGGAGCCCTGATGAGGGGCTGTGCTCAGTGCTACAGAGGGCAAGAAGCAACCCCTGGGGGCCACCCTGGGGGTGAAGAAAGCTTCTTCCCCCCAGATGAGGGACATGAGGGCCATCTTTGTGGAGCAGGAGCAGCAGGCACCTAGCCAAAATGGCCCAAAGGAGCCCTGGCAAAGGGCTGTGCTCAGTGCTACAGAGGAAGGCAAAAAAAAACCCCCACAGAGACACTTGGTAGCCCACCCTGGGGGAAAAAAAGCCTTCCTCCCCACAACTGCATGGTACTAGAGGCCTTCTTCGTGGTGCATGAGCAGCAGTCAGTAATCTAGCCAAAATGGCCCAGAGGAGTCCTGACAAGTGGTCATGCTCAATGCTGCAGAGGAAGGCAAAAAACCCCTGGGGACCAGTGCCAGTCTGCCCCAGGGGAAAATTCCTTCCTGACCCCAAAGCTGGCGATCGGCTGTTCCCTGAGCATGTGAGCAAGACGTGCCGCCTCATCCCACAGGCTGGTTATGCCTCCCAGAAGATGCCCAACCACTATTTTTCCTCAACCTGGAGCTATCTCAGGAGCTTCGAAGAGTAGCCATATGCCCCTGGTCTGATCAACCTGGAAGGCAAGAATCCATCCCATGCCTGGCAGCACACCACTGGGTGCTCCAAAGTACTGGGACCCCTTGCGACATCTCTGCATCCCATTTCTTAACGGCTGTTGCCCCTGGCTCCGCAGAGGATGAGGACAGAGAGCTCTGCAGTACTCCTCATGTGCTCCTCAAGAAGGCATTTCCCTTGGTCTTGACACTGGGGTTGGTGATTCATCTTATCTCCTGGAGAGCTGCTGTCTGCTCCGCAAAGGCTGAAAGAGGATTTCCATCCATTGGATGGGCTTTGAATGTGATCCTGCCAGGAGCTGGCTTTGCAGTGAAGAACCTCCAGCAGCCTCATCCTGCCTCCAGTATTCCTCCAAGTAATTCCACCAGCTCCTCAAGGACTTCCTGTGGGATGTCTTCAGGCCGCCTGCTGGGCAGACTGGCAGTGGGACGATGGCCCCTTTTATACTGCTCTGGGGCATTGTGACTGCTGTGTTGCCAGGTGGTGGCACTGTGACATGGGGGTGATGACCCCCCCGCCCCTGGCCCCACCTGCCGCTCCTCTGCAGAAGCAACTGCATGCTGTCTTCTGCTAGCATGGACCAGGACAAACCAGGCTCCACCTGTGTGGGAGACAGAGCTGTAGCTGCACAGCCTTTCCCAGCCACATTAGGGTCCCTGATCCCCCAAAAAGTAACTCGAGAGGACTGCCTACCTTTTGAGCCTCCCATGCCATGACCCACCATAATCTTTCCTCTTTCCTCAGAAAAATGAACAGGAGGTGCCCAGCTGTGCCTTCTGATTATGGCTCCCATGATCATGCATGGACACATCCGCACCTTCCAGTGTCCAGAGAGGTTATGAAAACATCGGAGCTGGTGGGAGCTGGGTTTTTCCATTTCATACAAAGTTTTGGGGCAAATAAAAAAAATCTTCTCCCAAACAGACTAAGAACAAAACTTCAAAATCTTATATGAAAGGTCTACTTCTTTTTCTCCCCCCTTCAGAAAAAAGTAAACTGTTTAGTTTTGAATGTCTGGTTTTTTACATCATATAAGACAACACAAAAGCTACAAGTCATGTTCTGAAAAGGACAAAGTTGTTCAGCTTTATGGGAATGTGGGTGTTTTTTTCCTAAATGAAATTGTGTTTTTCATAAGGGCCGTTTTTAACAAGGAGGAGCTTCTCATGGAAATGTTATTTTGGATAATGCTTGATTTATCAACAACTCATATAACTGTTGCTCTCTGCCTTAAATAGTTCGACTTTTCCCCCAAGTTGTGTTACAAAAGTCCTTTATAATCTGCAAGTTGTACTTATTAGTGAGCTTTGCCAGCCAAAAATTAAATGCAAATCACCGGAGAAAACTAATCCATTATCTTTATTTTGGCTAAAAATATCCTTTCAACTAAGCCTACCAGGTTGTTTTGTTGTTGTGCTCTTGGGAATGATCCTTTCTTGCTGTTGTTTGTTTTATGCTGTGGGTTTAGATAATATCAGGATAATGTACCATGTAAGTCAAGGAAATCGTCTTCTGTCTGGAATATGACAAGTGTTTCTAATTGTAATTAATAACTGGTATATTAAACACTCAAATTAGCTTTGATTGTTTAAGCTAGAAGCTGATTCTGTATCAATGACATGAAATTGTTAGGCAGTCTTTCTGAGGATCCGATCATCAGATCTGCCATTAGAGCTTCATTTCTTTGGTGAGATTATTTTCACAAAATTTCTCCCATATGGGTGATTAAATCCCACTGAATTTATTGTCATCCTTTTGAATTTGGTTTCTTAGGGGACATTAGAATTTTAGCAAGGTTTTAATGTCTAGCTAAAATGTTTTCAATGGGTGTTTCAATCCATAATTTCATAATACTTTCTATTGTGTAGCGTCAACTACATGCATTGCAGTTCCAAATATATAGGTGTCTGGCCTAGAGTCTTGAAAGCCCTTGGTTTGTGAGTGGCTGAGCTTCCTCAGCTCTCATAGACGTACATCTTTTGCATGTAAGTTCATAGAATGGTTTAGGTTGGAAGGGACCCTAAAGATCACCTAGTTCCAACCCCCCTGCCATGGGCAGGGACACCTCCCACTAGACCTGGTTGCTCAAAGCCCCATCCAACCAGGCCTTGAACACTTCCAGGGATGGGGCCTCCACAACTTCTGGTTTAAGAGCAAGCAAACCCTCTGCTTTGCCTCCCGCTCCTCCCCGGCGCCGTACCACGTAGCTATGGTGCAGGCAGTGTGAGCTAAATGGCTCAGCAGCACCTCAGCTTTCTCTTTTTGGGTGCCTTAGCATGAGGCTTGCTCTGGAGAACTCTGTTCTTTTCTGAAAGACTTAACTGATGTCTGCGTTGCTTATGTGAAAATACAGTTACTGACTGGCACCCACCCTTCCAGAGAGCTGCCGTAAAGATTAAATTATGGAGCAGACTGGCAGTCCCATCTATTTTTCATTTCCGTTGGTTTGGTATGGGTGTTAGCAGCTCTTCTTGTAGAAATATTTCCTTTTCTTTCTCTAATTGCAAAATCTTGATTTATTTTAATTTTTTTTTTCTGAAATATATGTATAAGTCTCTTTCTCTTCTGACCAGCCATAGGGATGTTAATGGGAAATTTCTGAGCAGCAGCTTAGCGTGTTTCCGGTTGTATTCCACGTAATGAACGCTCCTTTACCCCCAAACTGTGCCACACTAAATGGCAGCGGTGCTGCTGGGTCAGAATCTTCTTGCTGTGGATTCTGGCTGTTCGATTGCCCCAGAACTAAATTTATAAATGGAGATGCTCCTCTATATGCTGTACTAGACTCTGCTAATGAAGGGCTTGGCTGAGGTGCCTTCTCTGTGGCTTGAGGCAAATGCTTTATGAGAAGGGGAAGCAGGAGAAAATGAGGAAAAGCTTGCTGCAACTGATGTTTTGCTGTGAGCATGTTTGCAGTATTAAAGCAAATTCATTTTTATAGCCTTGTTAGTTTTAACTTTATCGCTTCCAATTCAATTCATAAACTTAGAATGTCTTATGTAAATGCAAAACTAAAAATGCCAGTAGTGAAGAATTGGCAAAATAGAGCATTATCCGTATAATTTATTGAAAGAATGTAAACAAAGATGAATGAATAGACAGACTCCTCTCATGGGGACAAGGAGAAAGCAATGTCAAAAAATGAACACTGCGTGAAGCTGTGAAAAGTTAATACAGCATAGTGCAACAAGGTCTGAAGAATATTGGGTGAGCCAATTACTGCTTTTAGCCCAACATCTTTAATAAATTCAGTGTTCTGCCCCTGTCCTCTCAACTAATTCACTTGGGACAACGCAGACAGAGTCTTAAAGTAGCTACAGGATGTTACTTTGCTCAAACAATTTCTCCATGCTATTATCAATTAAATTGTTTGCATTAAGATCTATGAAACCTGGAACTAATGCTTAAAAAAATTCACAGAACTGACTTACTAGAGGTTGTAACTAGAGCAGAGAGACCCTGATGAGTCAGTAGGAGCTTGGCCAAGTTTGCGTTCTTCACTTACACGTGTTTGATCCTGAGAAGTTGTGCCCACAAAAGTGATGGGATGGAGGGGTAGTTTAGTAGTTCAGCTGCATGGATGTAGTGCTGGGCTATAAAATCTGCCTCTTGCTTCTATGAGGGTTCTGCCAAGCAATCCTTCTCTCTCCACCTTTCTGTGCTGGGCATGGGGTATGAATAGCAGGAAGAGATAGAAAACTAAGGCTTTTATGCAAATTTTTCAACACCAAGTTTTTCATTAAATACACTAAATACAATAAATACATTAAATACGTTTCACACATTCTTTTACTCATCTCACATATTTTGGCTGTCATTTTCATGGCTAACTTCATAAGGTAGCATGATATTCTGGTAGCAAGGAATAGCTACTCCTTTCCTAGGAATATCATTAGAAGTTGGAGAGGATGAAGTCTGTCCCATAAGTAACTAAGTTAGTTCCCATAAGTTAGGGAAAAAATATAGCCAGTCTGCAGCTTTGGTTTCAGTTTACAGATTTTATCCACTGGACTGATATAAAGAACCTTCGGTTCCCTTTGTAACACTGGTATAGGGTGTAACCATACAGCCTCCTGCTGCGCTGATTTGAAAATGAATTTGGAAATAGTCTACATAGGGCTAGACACACGCCTCAGGTTGTGTGGGTTTAAAATGTTTTGCTGGAATGACTCAAGTGCTTAGTGGTTTGTAATGCTGGGGGCATTTATGGCTAAGTGCAGGACATCTCCGATATTCATGAGAGGAGAGCAGCCCCATCATGGGACATCATAGCAATAAAATGGTTTTTATTACAGCTTTATAGCTCTCTTGAGATAAAGGCCTGGTTACGGAATTTGTGACTGTTCCCTCAAGCGTGTGCACGGGGATGTTTTGTTTCTGCTGTTTAATTTCAAGCACCTCTGTGAATCTCCAGCGTAGAGTATGTAAAGATTTTCACAGACATGGGTAAATAAACAAACACCTCTGCGTTCAGTAAAATGGGCAGCAAGTCCTGCTCTTTTAACACAGGCACGTTAAAGCTTTCACAGCTGCTGTAACTTGGGTAGGAAGCCTGAGGACAAAATTCCCACCAACTTCAGCATAAACTGGTTCCATAGATGCTTTCCCTAAGAGAAAGTCCACTCTGAAAGGGGATCTTTTACTAGATCCACAGACGCAGCAAGGTGTATAGAAACAGGATGTGTTGTAGCCAGCTGGAGGAAAACATATATCTGCATTTTAATGTTTTCAGCATATGCATTGTATATAGCTCAGAATTTGTACTCGGGTCACCATAAAGCTATAACTTTGTAAAGGCTCAACCTCGACACACATTTAAAACGTGTAACTTACCATTAGCGATATCCAAATGAGTAATACAGCACAAAAGCCTTTGCCACAATGTAGTAACACTCTTAGCAAAATTAGAAAAATGAAAAGTCAACTCAACCTCTTAGCCAATTTTGTTAAAGGATGTTTTTAAAACGATGCAGATTTTAAAAAGAAAAAAAAAATTGGTGGTGGGGAGGAATTTCAATTTCAAAAATAGCAGAGGAAATATTTTTGAAGTGTTAGTGGAATCCTGCCAAGGATACACACTACACATCATGGTTGATGTAGAAATTGCCTACTAGCAAAATTTTGGGAGACAGAAGCAGAAAAATGGACAAGAAGGACATGCAACATATATATGTAGGGTTACCTCCTGCTTCTCTGAAAACCAAAGAAAAATACTGGAACTGCTGGACTTGATGTGCGTATGCAGTTTTAGTTTTTTAACATGCACAGATGCAGTGGTGGGATTCTTGCAAGACAGCATGTTCTGTATTATTCCCAGCAGTTGCTTAGCATGGAAATTAAGAGCATCTGCTTAGTCAGCAAACCTGCCACCGTGGTGCAAAATGGAAATCTTGATCCTTGTGTTTCTCCTGGATGGAAAAGAACTTCTTCAGCAGCCTGAATGAGTGCTGCTTGTACTGTCACTATAATGTGGATGAACATGTGAGGAGGTTGTGTTCTGTGTAGCATGTTGCTATGATCACATAGAAAGGATAATGTGGTAAGTAGCAGATGACTGATGATTTAGCAATAGAAAACAATAAATAAATAAAAAGAAGATGCTGTATAGTTTATTGCAATTTTCTCAAACAAGAAAAAATATTGAATTTCTTTCAAGAAGGATCTCAAGAGCCTTCCTTAATGCACAACCAAGGCCAAGCTCTTGAAAGCCCCATGTATTGTATAATATAGCTAACAAAGGAAAAACTGTGCAACAAAGCAGGGGAGGGGCTCGTATTGACTGAATGTGGACAGACTGTGATTGATAGTCTTGCCTTTTTTCCCCTTTGTGTGCTGTGCACAATAATTACTGTAGGCAGAACCTCATGTTTTAATATATTGTACAATAGCCTCTCTTTTGATTGAAATTCATGTTCATTTGATCTTGACAGCAATGCAAAGTTAGTTTTTTCCGGTAACATTTTTAATAATTAAACAAGCTATTTAAAGCTTGGCATTTTCATTATATTTGCACCAGTGCTATCCATTATTCTGATGATCCAGTGATTCTTTATTAAAACAAAAAATATTACACTCAAATATTAAATGTCAGGCATAATTCATAAATGTAATGAAAGTCATATCTGGCTTGGAGATGCGGTCCCCTCATGCATCTCAGTGGCCAGAGATTGCAGCATCCTTTTGTGCTGGGCCACCTGGGTGACGATGGATGCACTCCTAAGCCTAGCGTCTGTTAACCCTGGCGTTCCCCGTCTGGAGGAGTCTGTGTCGCTTTTGAAAATGTTATTTCGGTGGGTGGAAACTAACCAGCGATGCTGCCTCACAGTATTGTTGAAATCTCTCAGTTGTGGAAGTCTGAGCCTGTTATCCTGGAGGGGCAAAAAATGAAAACTGAAAAACCTATTTAATCACACTGTGATTTAGGTGAGACTGTGATACACCGTCTGTAAAATGCCATTGTTCCAAGGGTTATATGATGTAGAAATATCGCAGTTTAAGCTCAGAGCTTAGACGTAGCTTAACTTTACCCACTTTATATCCTTACCCTTGGAAAACACCTAAAAATGTTTTCTATAACAAAGGTAGGGAGTCAGTGAATATTAATTTCCTATTGAGCAAGGAAGAGTGGTAAAATAGGCTATTCTGACTGGTTCTCTTCTGAGCAGTACATGTTTTTTGTAGAAAATCTCCATCTGCCTGGACTCCTGCTGTAGTTCAGGAAGCATTACACCGTCCTGCGCATCCGTCCCTATGCGGCACAGTCTCTCTGACTGACAGACATCCTGACAGCTAGTGAATCAGCGATACGGATGAGCCAGGAGCCTCTTCATTGTCCCGGTGTGCTCATGTGGCTCTAAAGAGTTTTGTCCAGCTGATTCACTTCAGTAACCCAATCCCATTTTGGTATGTTTGTGACCGTTTGCCATCTTCATCCCCTGTCATGCAGGGGATGGCGTACTCATTCCAGCTCATCAGGGTGACATCGCTACTCCAGCCGAAACTCCTCCTGCGCTCCCGAGTTGCTTGCCCGGAGATGGGATCTGGTTGAGGAAAATACAGCATTTCCCCCTCATTTACTTTTCCCGAACACACTGCTTTTTCCCTGAGTTGGACCAGTCAAAAAGAAAATGCCAAACCTTGACTTCACTGTGAAGCAAGCTGTGCCAGACGGAGGCTCACCTGGGAGGGGGGCAAGGGGTGGTCTCATGGGAAGGTAATATATGCTTTGCCAGCAGTGGAGGTGTCATTGCTCCTTCCCTGTGCTATTTCTTTGCCAAGAGGAAGGAAGGGTTGGAATTAATATGGTTACAGCCTATACGGAGTCCCAAAAGACTGGAATCGGAGCACAGGCATCATCTGGTATTATTTACAAAGGGCAGCAGCTCTTGGGCTCTCTCGGCCCACTCTCGGGCCACTTCCTTACCTCCCCCAAAATATTTAATCTCTTCTGGTCTACAGAAATGATATGAAATGGCAGCTGTCTAAAATTCCAGAAGGTAACTTAAAGTAGAGAGTAGGTACTAATAGATACTTTAGGCCAACTGAATGCGTGGATTATTTAAATGATTTTTGAGAACTTAGAGCTTTTGTTCAACAGCAATTTGTGAACCTCCTTTCCAGCCTGTTTTCTACAGGTGGCTGGATATATATATCCAGAGGGAAATCTGGGGAGAATTTTGTCTAAATGCTTCATCCAAGACACAGTGCTACCTGGGGTTCCCCAGCTCTGGTTTTACACCCAACTGTTTGCTCAAAGTGCTGTCCACAGTGGCAGCCTTCCCTTTGGTATCTGGCGTGCCGGCTTGGACACTGTGTTTGGAAGCCCATGCCTGCGGATTGGACTTTGTGCACTTCTTCACAGTCGCAGGAAAGCTGAACTCGGGAGTATTTCCAGAGGGGATTTAAAAAGGGGGCAAGGTTCTTTTTTTCTTTTCTTTTTTTTACTCTTTTTTGTTGCTTTTTATTATCATTCTGTTATTTCATTTAAAAGGACCCCCAAAGTTATGTTATGTTTTTGTTTAATAAGGGTAAAGCCATTAAGACAGTATTCTGGGATATTATTTCAGTATCAATGTTGTTGAAGCGCATTTTTCAATTTAGTCTGACTTTGAAGCCATGGGAGCAACTTTGCATTTGAATCCAATCAAGGAACTCTTGATGTAATAAATGAAACACCAGGGAAAAATCAAGGGTAACAATTGTATTTTCCCCTTTTGACTTTGGATTTTTAATGGGAAGAATCATTTCTGAACATTTTGAGAAATATTAAGTCTTTCCAGGCGAGCGTGCTTTTGCCTATTTGTTTTTTATGTATTCTTGCCACATAACAGTGGGAGATTTTTAACATACAGCTGAGACTGAAATATAAGCTCCCCTAATGAGTAAGATATATTGTCAGTGTCAAGTCAAATACAATAAAAAATGAGTGAGTAATATGTGTACAAAAATGTACCATATGCCATTTCATGATGATTTTTATTATCATATTTATTCTTAAACTGATGCCACAGGCAGGCAAGCACTTTGTACCTTGTGAGGTTTTTCTTCGAAATCTGTGTGTGTGTTTTTATTTAGCCAATGCTAATCTGCTTCTAGTTGAATAATGTATATATGTCTGTGCATGTCTATAATGCTATATACAGACATAACTGTGTGTGTGTGTGTGTTGAGAAATTCACAGGACAATATAATATTGCTTGGTGACAGTGAGTGTTGCTTGCTTGATTGATTTTTTTCCTTCCAACCCATGTATTTAGGTTGAAACGCAGTCTGTAACCCAGGCACAGGCCCAGTATCTTACTGGGTAGCTATGCCAGGCTCCAAGTTTGCTTACTCACTACAGACACTTCATGCCCCTGTACTAGGTAGGAACTGAGAATTAGCAAAAGCAGCGTCTGAGACCTTACTTGGTTTTACTGGCAAAGCTGTTACTGTCATTGATGGGAACTGCATCATGTGTTTAAAAAAGAAATAAATTCTGATTTTGGCCTAGTTTTGTAACTTCATTAAACTTCCTGGTGCTCAGAATCTCATTTCAATCATATACAGCTTTTAGCCTGACTTTTTACTTAGCTAAAATTCTACTGATCTTTGGTGGTTGAACAGGGCTGTGATTTATTATCCATTTTTCCCACCCCAGCTACTTCTTCCCTCCCCTCTTCTACCATTCCCACATGTCCTTATTCTCTTCAGGTCTTCCCCACCCCGAGTTTGCTTATTTTCTTTCCAGCATGCTTATATGCTTTATTGGCTATTTTAGACCTTCAGAAACTTAACTGAGGAACCTTATTTGAGTGCCAAATGCAAGATGTTTTAAGGAGTTTCAGGTTTGTATAGATATCTTGATCTTTGGAAAGGATCTGTCTCTGTAAAGACATTGTAAACACGGTACTCAAAACTTCTAGTCGCTTTAACACCACTTTTCAGTTAAGTCAGTTTTGAATTAAGTACAGTAAGATACCATGACCAAAATAGTTTTAAGTGATTTTTATGTTGAGTTCAAAATATTGAAGAAATTCACTGTAATACTTCCTATGCTTACAATTACTGTGTGAGGATCAGATGGGGAAAAACTTCCACCCAATGAGAACTTCAGGTTCAAGAATGTATGAAAATCTCACTGGAGGGAAAAAAATGCAGATTTAACCAGGTATTTCTGAAATGCTTTAAAATTACTATTGCGTGGCATGACACTATTGTGCTTTTCTTTAACCTAGATGTGTGTTATGTGCACATAGAAAACTGGAATCAATTTCTTCTCTTTGGGTAGTGGCTCTTCAAAACCTACAAAATGAGTCCTGAGTTGAAACAATGGTTAGAGCATAGTGAGTCTGGCTCCCTGTCCCAGGGTCAAATCGTAACCAAATCGTGTTTTGTTCTTGACAACTTCAAGGTTGTGTTATCAGCCATGGGTTTCTTTTTAAATGCGGGGCTTGCTCTGTTCTAATGAGGCTGGATCCAAATGAAACTCCATTTTCTACCTCAGTTATCCAAGTGACACACTTGGGGTAGCGTTCACTGTATGTAACTAAACATAAACCTCAGGAGATACCAGTAAATTCTGTAATATGAACTTGAATAAAGCAGTAAAAAGTCATATGATGTGCATCCTCCTTCTGCATGTAAATAAATAATGTGTCCTGTTACCAGGCTGTGAGGCTTCATTGTGCTGCAGTTAATTGACTTTTCCTGGCTGGGGGGAAATAAAAGGGATGCAGCTATAGGAAAAAAAAAAAAAAAATAACATGGGAACATGTGTGAATTATGTATGGAGGTTTCTAAGAGTTCTGCACTGTCCTGGGTTAGTGTAGCTGTTCATTCCCTTCTTGTGGAAATGATGATTCATGCAAGGGCTGCAAGTTGAGAAACTAAATCATTTTAAGTATAATAATGGAATATTTGTAGCAGTTGGAATATGGGAGGAAGGGTGCAAGAACGAAACAACTAACAAAATTATTAAATAAAAGTGTAAAAATGTGTAATGATCTGCCACTTTCACAGCATTCCCAGGGATTCTGCTCGAGTCACTTGCTACGAGAGATCAACTGTTATGACCTTAGGGCCTGGTTCTGTAAGTGTTACAGAACTGGCACAATACCTCTGACTGCACTGGCATCACGTTGTGGAAATCCTTCCAACACCTGGTGCTTAGTATCCCAATTCTGAAATGTTAAAGTAATATTAAAAAATGACTGTAAATGCTGTTTAGAGTATGCTCATGTGCATATGCATATACATATATATATATATGAAATAAGAGACAGAACAAGCAAGAACTATTTTGAATCCTGGATGAGCAAGTATTTGCTCTACCAGCTCCCTCCATTGCTCTTTGCATTCATCACAAAAATCTTGTGCTGTGCATCTGCAGTTGTATAAAAATATTTCTATGGTGCAAAACTTGTAAGTAATATGGCACGCTGTCTGCTCATTTCCTCATTTCCTTGCTCAGCCTTTTGCTCATGATCACATTCATAAAAAACAGTTTCAGCTCCCAAGAGATGAGATTGAATCAAAACTCCTAGAAACTGTAAAGTATCAACTTTTCCGTTCTTCTTTCTTACCATATGGATTTGTAACCTTTAGGTTTGTGATTTTACATGGTTCTTTGCAACCTTGAGGGCTAGAAACTTAAACCTACTTATGTGGTGGTTACGTCAAATGCTGTGGGACCTGCTGAAGTTAAAAAAACAAACCAACCAAACAAAAAAAAATAACCCCAACTGACCACAGATTCACAAGTTCATAATGTTAGAAAAGAACTGATTCAAACGCTGAATGCCCTTTCTGTTAGAAATATTAACACCTGAACTATTTCACTCTAAACTGGGAATGTCTTGGGGTTTTGGGTTATTAACTGCTGCACTGCAGTTTTGTTCCGGTATTTAGTACAGTGTCTTCTGGATCTTTTTCTTAATGAAATTTGGAGAGTGAGAGCATTTCTGCAGAAAATCTTGGATCTTTTTATTTCTAGAAGATAGCATTTCTCAAGAGGAGAAAAAGGTTAGTAAGATTATGTAGAAATAAAATTAATCAGCTGTAGTGCTAGGACTTTGGTGAGACAGCTGGTTGACACCTCTCTAGAAGGTGAAGCTTTGTGAATTTATTTTAGCTTCCTTAGTAGCTTCCCTAGGCTTCAAAAAACCAACCGTCTAACTGGGGGAGGCTGAAAGTGTCTGCTTAAAAGAATAACATAGCAGTGGTGTGTTTTTTAATAATAAAGGACATGTTAGAATACAGTCTGCTATTGCAGTATGTTACATATTAGCATTACATATCAGCAACAATGAAAATTTCACTATATGCTTCCTGTGATACGGAGGATAAACTGTCCTTTATATTGCATATGAGGTTTGTGCATACCTCTGACCTTTTAAGTCTTGCTAATCAATTCTCATCCATCAGGGTATCCACAAATTGGTGTATGACTTGCTAGAGAGGGGAAATTCTCCTCTCATTATACACAGTACAAAAGGTTTGTCTCCCCCTGAAGCATGAAGGTACTGCTGGAGGCAGGTTACTGAACTAGATGTACAAGTGGACTTGATCTGTTTTGGCACGTCCTGTAACGCCAGCATGAAGACACCAAGAGAGTCATCGTTGGGTTCCAGCATCACGTTAGGCCACAACGATGATTGCTGCCTAACTTGACAATTCTGCAACTATTGCTGTCAGAGCAGTTTTGTGCTGGGAAAATTTGTGGAAGTCGGGGGAGCTATACCATTAAAGCTAGAAAAAGCCAACAGTGAATTATATCCATTGAAGGTATTTTATTTGCCATGGGATAAATGCTTGTCTCTTAAGTGCGGGATACCTCTTGGCAGCCGTGGGAGTGGTGGAAGTCCAGGAACTGCAATAATTCGGCTCTGGGAATCTCACTGCCAAGTGCTGTATGTCCCCGTAGGGTGAAGGGTACCTACATAATAGTAATGGGATGTGATTTTAGGAGAAATTTAGTATGTTACAGAAGTCTGCTTTTAGTATGATGTCCATTGCACAATACTCAGAGCTTTGACTTTGATGGCCTGTGTTGCTCTTGCATGACATGCTTCATCTGGGGGAAAGAAAAAACCCAAACCCTAAACCAAAATAACCCCCTAATCCTACAAATTCCTAGTGCATAACCAATATGAGTCCAAGTAAAAAGCAGCATTTCCCCAAAAAGTATTCCTAGATCTGTTCGTTCACAATTTTTGCAGATGTTTATTTGAGTGCAAGCAGCACAGTGTAATGAAACAAATGAGTTGGAAGCGTCAGAATGCCCAATTATACAACTCACTGCCTGTCTATGGGGCCGAACAATGGAAACTACTAGGCATGCTTTACTCATTTAACTTAGTTTAAACTATTCCTGGCATCCAAGTTGCATTAATGCGATAACTTCTGTGTGGCAATTAACAAACTGTAGCAATCGGAGACATTCTTATGGCATGCTGGGGGAGGGTTGCGGGGTGGGCAGTTAGCCGTTTGGCTAATTTCCTGGTGGACCTGAAAGGAGGGAGGAAAAGATTAAATTCGGGTTTTCTTCTCTCAAATCTGAAAAGGAAAAAAGACAAAGTCCCCATAAAATCTGCATAGCAGTTGCTGTTGCTCCTCCCCAAAGGACGTAAATTCTTCTCTTTGCCATTTCATTTCTTTACCCACCGTCATAATTTCCTCTCCTTACTTGCTCTCAGGTCCCGTGTCATAAAAAAGATGGACAAGGAGAGAAGGATGTCATTTTCAGGAAAGAGGTTGGAAGTGAACGGGGGGCAGGTGAGAATCAACTAGAAAAAGGCAGAAAAACTCATTATATTTAGGAAAAGGACAGCTGGAGTAGTACCTGCAGCTTGACCATCAGGGGAATGGAGAACCGGAAGATGAAAGAGCCAGTCCTGAGCTGCACACGAAGGAATTTTTGAAAGACTAAACTTGATCTTGGGCTCTGAAGGCAGCCAGGCAGGGCCTATTTTCACAGACATTATTCTCATTGACTTATATTTAAGTTTTCTTTGAACAGAGACCACAGATTTGAACCCATCTTGTTCAAATAGATGTATCTTTTATATATGCAAAATGTCACTTGACTGTAAATTATTTCAGTCTGCGCTTTCTCTGCTGTCTAAGTGGTAGAATATAAAAGTGGACTGAGGCACACATTATGCGGAATTCTGTATGATTGTTAATAATAGCTGCCCAGCCACTCTCCTACAATTTTATGGCTTAAAAATAACACTCAGCTGTTCTGGAACAAGAGGCCATTGGAAAGGGGTGAGGGCAGAATCTTTCATAACCTCCAAGTGGAAACAGTAGCCGCTGATCTGTTGGCACAGGAATTACCCAAGCCTATTATTATTCTATAAAAAGTAAATTGTTATTACCATATGTACAGACCTCTGTTTGGCGGTCCAGAATCAGAATGGCTATTTCCTGACAGCCCGTGCGTGTTGTAGCTGTGTGGCGTGTGTCATACAAAGGAGCTTCTTGGGGATGGAGAATAACAAAAACCACTCATGAAAGGATGACTACCTGCCATGCATAACTACAAGGGCTCTTCCAGGGGGTGCGACCTCCAAAATTCCTACTGGCAGTAAAACAATACAGCATCTTTCTTACTTTTCTGTAGCGGAGAGCAATATGTAACCGTGCTTGGTGGAAGCACACTTTCAGTGGTCGAGCCCACAGTGCTCATTCCTGTTTAATAACATGTATTCACATAGGATGCAAGAGCAAATGAAGGAGTACAGAGCTGAGCTCTCTAGACAGTTGGGACGTTTCACTTTCCTAGCTTCAGGAGAATGTTAAATGTCTTTTTCATAATAAAGGTTCATAAGTGTGTGGTTTTGGTTAACTTGAGGCTGAAATTCCAGACCCAGGTCTGTGCTAAAGTGACAGCAGTTGTCTTTATGTAGGCCAATAGTATGACTTGGCAATTTCTGTGTCAGATCACCGAATGCAGGTTTTTTTTTTTTTTTTTTTTGTCAAACTGACTTCCAGAGAACAGTTTGCAGGAATAATTACTAGTAACAAGGAAGGCTTACAAAATTGGATATTGTCACCTGATAGACTGTTTCCTCTTCGTAAACCATGCTCAAATTTTGCAGAGGTACTCCTGGAAGTTGTACAGTGTAATATATGCATGGCAACTCAAAGGTAACCGAACAGCATGCAGTGCCTGCAGTCTGCTCTTGATTAGCATTACAGGAATTTTCAGTTTCTGCAGGAGTGTCACAGCTTTCCTGCAGAATTTCTATGTCGCACTAGATCATGGATGCATAAGAGTAATTGCCTAATTCTGCAACTTGTCCTTATACTGGCATGGGGTGGGTTCGCTCCACTGGGTTCTCAAATCAAATATATTTTAAGTGTGAGGAAATGGCTCTTTATGCTCACATACTGTATGAAGTGCTTAATCATTCATAGCTGAAAATTAGCTGAGTGTGATTATTCACCAAGGTACATTAACAGCAGCTGGTGTTTTACTGCATTCCCACAAGAGAACAAAATACTGGTCCAAAATGTATGCAGAGCTTTTATAGTCTTCTGGGTAAATACCTAGTGGAAAATGGACCAAGCCTTCCAGCTTGCACATTTACTGACAGAGGAAGTCTTGTTTTCAGAGCTACTGTGCTAAACTGAAGGATGAAAATGTTTCTTGGGCAGTGTGGCACAGACGCCCGCTTCCACCCCTTCCGTGATCTCCCTGCCTCTGGTTCTGGGCTGGGATGGTGGAGGGCAAACACTGCATACCTGCTCCTTGGGGAAGAAGAAGGATCGAGCTTGTTATGTTGTCTCTTCTTTATTCCAGAATAGATACCAATTATTGTTGCAAACTGTACTCGAGTCTGCCTGTGAGTTCTGCTGCACTCACTCCCCTCTGCTGCCTTGGTCTGTGTAAGAAAGCTCAGAGGTGATGCTGTGAAGACACCAAGCGCTGGTCTAGTGAGTGCTCGTACATTTTCAAAGAGAGAGATGGTCTGCCAGAAACTCAAATGTGTTAATATTCCAATCACACTTATTTTTCATAGTTACAGTGAAAGTTGAAAGAAAAGAAGGCTGTAAAGGAGAGGTCACTCAGTCCATCCACCTGCCCCAAGACACTACAGGTACAACGGATATATTTCAGACAAATGTCTATATAGCTGTTCTTAAAAGGCTTAAAGAATGATGATCACAGGATCTCTGCAGGCCAACTCTTCCAGCATTTAACTATCCTTACCGTTGGAAAGCGCTTCCTAAAGTCTAACCTCAATTTCACTTGCTGCTGTTTCAGCCTATTTCTACATGTCCTACCCTCAGCAAACATGGAGAAGGGCTTATTTCCTTTCTCTTTCTAGCAGTCTTTTTCTGTATTTGAAGATTGTTATTGCATCTCCCTTCAGACATCTTTATTTTTAGACTAAACAGCTCTGCTTCTCCCCAACTTTCGTCCAATGATAGGTTTCGAGACCTCTGGTGATAATTCTTTTCATCTCAACCCCTTCCGGTTGGCCTGCATTGTTCTTGCATTAGATACTGCGCCCGAACCCGGCTGCAGTACTCCAGCTGCGGGAGCCTTACCACTTCTTAGCAAAGCAGAAGGTTTACTTCAGCTGTCTTATGAGCAGCACTCCTGTTTATATATCCCACTTTGATATTTGCTTTCTCTCAAAAGCAAAATATTCTTGACTTGTATTCAGGTTGTCATCCGTTATGACTCCCAAATCCTTTTCTGAAGACCTGCAGCCTCTCCAGTTGTTTCCTGTCTTTTGTCAGCTGCACAGATGCATGTATGTGTATGCGGTTGACATATTTCATAGTCTGCTACTTCATACTTGTTGAAGTGCATCCTCATTTTCTCAGACACTTTTTTCTTTTTCTCAAGATTGCTTTGAGCCCTAAATCTCTCCTCTAAAGGATCTGTTGTACTTTCCCAGTTCGATACTCTCTTCAGACCTGGTGTTTTATCTTTTACCATACCAAATTATTAATGAAAATATTGAAAAGTCCTAGAGTGAAAACAGGTTCCTGCACTTAATTCAGTTTTCCTATTTGGCAGTGAACCCTGCTTGTGTAATTTTTCAAATAGTCACAAACCAAAGGAACAATTTCACCTAAACCTTAGTTGATTGTGTTATTTATGAGAACATTGTGAAGTGGTATCAAATCCTTTACTAAAGTCAAGACCAAGTGCAGCTGCTGCTTTTTCATTTTCTATAAGACCTGTCCTGTCATGAAAAAAAATTTGTTTGTTGGATCTGTTATGTATGCGAGTCATTTATGGTTTTTTATCTTTCCTTGTCTACTTAATTACTGCTTGCAACTAATTTCATTTCATTACATTTGATTTTCTGGGATTTGGAGTTACATTGATTAATCTGTAAGTCTACTCAAGGTATTTGAAAGAGTGAAATACATTTTATCAAGGTTTCCTTTGTATAGTTATCTGGATATATACACACATTTGTCTGTCCACCTGCTTGCATTTTGCTGTGGATATGCTTGTTGGCAGGAGGATCTGTGCTTAACATGAACTTGATTTCCAGTCCTAATTTTCAAGGTATTTGTGAGCTAGCTACAAAATTTGGATGATCTGTCTGGCCTCCATCTCTGACTGCCTCTTTGACCTGGTTCATTCAGGCCCTGGGAATTGTTTTGTTTTTCAGTGCTTTAGGATAATAGGCTTCTCCTCCTCAATTAGGCAAGAGAACTTCTGTTCAGCCTAACTGGGATGAGAAATGGCACATAGTTACAGCAAGCAGGTAGGCTTCTGAATCTGGGATACATATTCTGCCTTGTTTTTGCACTTTATAAATGTGTGGGAGCGACTGAATGACTGAAGCTTTTAAATCTACCTCTGGTTTTTTTCAAGGTCCCTAATGTGTCAGGATTTAGCTATGGAAGAGATTTGTTCCTGCAGCTTTGTTCTCATGGCAATATAGCTGTCACTTCCACAACACTTTGACTTCCAGAGTTTTTTCACCACCTTCCTCCAGTGTCCTTAGTTGTACTAAGTGATTACATTCTGCCTTTAGTGATGAGCAGAATCTAGATGTAATTCCTATTAAAACCCAGCCTCTGTCTCTCTGCCCTTCGCACCGCTTCAAAATCAGAAGAGCGAAACAACGCTGTAGCAAACTCGGCTTTCCCGTTCTAATCAGGAGCAGTGCCTGTGCAAGATCAGTGCCTCTTAGTTTTACTAGATTTTTTTCAGAAGCTTTTCCTTTCTTTGTTGAGTTTGTATATGTTTTCCAGATTAACTGATTTATCTTTCATGTTTTATAGAGGGAGGCACTAGCAGTGTCTACTTTTAAGCTACTTAAAGCTTTCCACTACAAAAGATGCTTACAACCTTTCCTTTGAGAAGTTCCTGTCTTTCTCTTGTTTGCAGTGGATCATGGATAATGCAGCATGAAGGATGCTTTTTGGCTAAGGGAATACCCCTTTTTGCTGTTGATTTTTCTCCCCTTCCGTAGAATGACATGCAGCTTCTTTCAAGGCAGCAAATTTAAAAAATTGCCACCTCACTTTGTTGCCTTGTGTGCTCCATGAAGTGCTGGCAGCTCACCAAAATCACAATGCAGTTTAAAACCAGGCTCTCGCTTGTGCCACAAATGCAAAGGTGGAGAAAGGACTATGAATCTCAGAAAGGCAATGGATTAGTTATAGCTAAGTGGTTAAAAAAAAACTTGCTTTCCAGGGAACAGAGAGAAACTGTCTCTCCCAGTGCAGGTTTCAAGCATCCTGTTGCTCATCCTCCTCCAATGTACCACTTGAGGGCTAGAGCTTCTTGAGATGTCAGTGAGAGGACCTGTCTCCTCCAACTGTTCCTCATCTAGGGGAAAAAACGTGCCAAGAAGGAATGTCCACACATTCAGCCCGTGCACTCTGAAAGAGGAGGTCTCTATTGTGACAGCGGTGGCTGAATGTGAGGTGCACTGAGCCACTGTAAAGCCGAGCACTGTAGATGTTGGACAGGCCACCTTTACATGCTCAGTAACAACCTCCTGAATGCAGCAGAGTAAGGTGGCTGGGTGTTACATGTTTTGAATCTGATCCATATTACTGAAGCAAATGGATCCTTGCTGCCCTCGCCAGCAGGCACTGGCTCTCTGCAACTGCTCAAAATGACCTTTTGAGTCATCTGGTGCCTCATGTGCCCCCAAGAAGCCAGCCTGCCCCTTCCGTGCGTCACCTGATAAGTCTACTCTGGTGCTCCTACCCCAGCAAAAGCTGCTGCTAATTTTAACAGAGGCCCTGCCTAAAAGATACTGCTTTACGATATTGCGGAGGCAGGGTTTTCTGGTGATTACCCTTGTCCTTTGATTCTATCCAGTGTGCAAGGCAGTATGTACTTCACTTCCAGTACGTGTTCACGTATGTAAACCTTGTGCAACTGAGTATTCAAGTAGTTCAACCAAAGTTCAACTCTGAATCCAACAAAGTACTTCAACTCTGAGGATAATGATTGCAGAATCAATCTCTTCATCATCAGGCCTTCCATTGTGTCAGGTGCAGCAAAAAAATGTTACCATTTAACTTTTTGTTCCATTTGGGATGGGAACAAACAATCCACAGTGACTTCTGTTTCCTTCCACTCTCACTCAATTTCCAGGTATGAGTTTCCTTTTATTGTTGGAAGGAAGGGAAGGAAGGCCCAACATGTTGAAATTGCCACACTTCAATGCAGCGCGTTTTGAGAAACTTCTGGAAACAGAAGAGCTACCACCAGCCAAGCCCTGTGTCACTGCACAGCTGGAAAGGACCATCAGGGCTTAAGGAGCTGACATCTGTGCAATTTCAGGACAAAAAAGGGTTAAAAATGTTAATGACATTCTTTAAAATGTCTTTACTATGGAGAACTTCAGAGCATCTGTCATTTGTGAATTTTAACAGTGGGAATACCCTGCAGAAGAAAAATGTGAGTCTTAACCTGATGTATTGGTTAAATATGGAATCTCTGGCACAAGCAACTGTTTTCCAGTGTTTGCTCTACCCTGCTATGGGTTAAGAAATACAACAGCAATTAACATAGATGCACTCTGATAACTTGCTTGTGCATCAGTGCTATTAATATCCATCTATCTTTCTGTCTAGTTTCAAACAGGAGACCAAAATAATCCCCCACGATATGCTGAGGCAATACCTTGCATCGTAAACTGCTGTAATTGTAATGAAATCAGGCTCACACCACTTCATTTTATGAAATCTGTTTTGTCAACCTCTTGACAATGCCCCTCTGTTGTCGGGAGGTACCATGTCTCGTACAGTGTAATGCAGCCGTTGCCATTTGCATCCAGTGTGCCCACATCTTGGAATTTCCTGGCACTTTAACTGACACGGTAAATGTAGCTTTCTTTGCTTCTTGAGTCAGATGCAGCTATTTCCCAATGACGATAAACCTGAAGAAACATCCTAAAAGCTAGATATATACATGTCTCTTTCACATTTATTGTGGATGTAAAATGCTCTGCAAAGAATATAAGCTGCTGCCAGGCATGTAGCCACAAGATGGGTGTTTTTCTCACATATGTATCCATTTCTTTTAATAATGAATAATGGACTTTATATTCAAAAGTGACATTTCTATGAATGTACTAGATTGTGCTATATTTCTTTCACGTGAGTATATTCCCTTCATGGCAAACTTCTCACAGAGCTTGCCTTGGAGGGTTTTGTTTAAAGTAATGTACTTTAATGAAAAAGAGCTGCTGAAATTTGTCAGCTTCTTCCAGCACGATTGCGCTTTGGTGGTGGTTTAAAAAAATCTTTACCCACTTTATGATCTTCATGCTTATTCCGAAATCCCTCTTCATTTTTAAAAGTAAAAAGATATATGTACACACATATTGCTGAAAGCCCTAAAACCGCCTTGGACCTTTTGCATGAATAGTCTCATTGAAATCAATGAGTAATAGAGGTAGACCTTAGCTGTGTGCAATTTTAAAGCTCAGGCTATAGGGTAGATTTCAAATATTACAAACAATTTGCAGATAACACACTTTGCATGGAGCTTTCAAAGCCAGCGGTACGTTTTAAGGACTTAGTATCTAATGAGAAATGGATGACTTTGCTATGGTGTTGCTAGTAGATCGTTTTAGAAATTATCAGCCTGGACTCAGTGAAGTACAGATGTCTTTGTAAGAGTATGGGCAAATGAATGAAGTACCCTTGTATGTATAGGAGTAATGGCAAGCGGCTGCGCAAATTCTTGTAGGTTTTTGTTTCATCTTCTTTTTGTTGGGTGAAGTCAAACGCCTCCGGCACTGGGCAGATGGGCATGGCAAACCGTATGGCCACAGTGGTCTGCGACACAGGGGGTTCTTGTTTAATTGTTTCCTTTTCTCCAGGGGGTTGTGGAGAAGACTAACTCAAAAATAGAATTAATTCCTGTACGATCAGCTCTCCTTTACCAGAGGTAGTAAGGGGCTGGGTGGCTGCAGTGCTGAAGAGTCAAGTAATATTTAAAGCCCAGGCTGCAGAAGTGCGCTCATATGAAGCAGTGATGAAAGGACTGGTCTGCTTGGGCAGGAGCCCGGCTCTGCGCAGAGCCAGTGCCAGTGCCAAAGATGACCAGCAGCACAGGGATCTGGGAGCGGCTGGTGTGCAACTTACAGGTGACAAGTGCAGGGTGTGCCACACTTCATCCTCGAAAAAGCTTCCTAGCTGCGAGCAATGTGCTCGATTTACAGACAATTGGTTTCTGTGGTTTGGAGGAGCTAGTGGCCACTACCAAGCCTGTATTCAGGTCATTTTCAAATCAAACTGGCTGCTCATGTCTTTTAGGTATCTTGGTGGATCCTGACAGATACAAGGTCAGTAAGGTCATCAGGAATGATAATTTTCGAAGTGTTTGTTCATTTATGAATGCTGATGGAAATCTGAAACTGGAAATATATATACACACACAAACACCTGAGAAAGAAATACAAAGTGCAAATATTCCCTTGGAAAATTACTAAACCAAACATTTAAGGCTACATCAGATTGGCCACTGCGAGAGGGCTGCTGTGTGAGCTTCGCCAGGAAGGACCTGCAGATCAAGTGATCCTTCCTGGCACAGACACTGATCCTTGGCATGGCCTGACCATCTGATCACTCGCTTTTCCATACCGAAGACCTGCATCTGTTTTTCAATGGCAGGCCTTGGGTTATTGCTCAACAACTGTCTCGGTTATTTGGCAGTATCATAGTGTGTCCCTAATAGCTGGCTGCAAAACTGACATTTGGCCTCCCTTTCTTACTCCATACAGTTCTAGACAAGCAAGCATTTCCTCTGGAGCTTGGACTCATTTCTCTGTAGAAATGCCCAAAATTTCAACAAGCAGCCATATACGGGCTCAGTCAAATGGTTCAGCAAGGAAACACATTTTAGAGGTTATTAGGTAAAGATCAAACCTATAAGAACTCTGTAATCTATGTAAATTCCTCTTCAGTAGGAGGAAGAGTCTTTCAATGTAAGACTGGGATTTCTCCAAATCAATACTTTCCTCCTCCCTAATAAATCTTTGATGATTTTTTAAAAAAATAAATATTAAAATATCAAAACAAGATTTCAGCTCCCATCAGAACATGCCCTGAAAGGGTAAATGAAGTCAGAAAGGGCCAACATTTGTGTTATTGATTTGTAACAGATGCTACAGTGATGGATAGCAGTACATTAAGCAGTGCATGGTCTTCAATGGCATCTGTGCCTCTTTCTAGTTGCTTTATGTTGTTTGAGCTTGCTGTTGGCTCTTCAGAGTCATTCTCATCTTGTTGGGAAGATACTTTGTCACAGAGTGATTTCTTTTTCTCCTCCTGCCGTGTCATGTCCATGCCAGCTTATTCCGTTACCCATTCTGGAGTGTTTCAAGGTGGCTAAACTTGCTGCTGTTACTCCACATGAGGACCAGTCAGGCAAATGCTTCCCACGCAAACCCATTTCTAGACTAGCCGATTTTGTAACTCACATGTAAATGTCTAGTGGAGCTCTCTGGACATTTTTGAATTGCAAGTAGTTTATAAACGGAGTTATTTTGTAGTTGAAGTGTGACTAATACTTGTTTTACATAGTTCAAGTTGATGATTACAAAGTTTGAAGCTTGGATGAATAGAATTTAGTACCTAATACACTGCAGAGCTTGTTTTCATTTTACGTTTAATCAATTGATTTTTCTTTTAATGGATTCTCTTTGAAATTTTATGTTTGTACCAATGTGTAGACTTCGCTATTGCTATGTTGCATTACCAAGGGCAATATGCGTTTAAATCACTTTATGATAAAACTTTGCATAATCTGCTCATACCAACTAATTAAATGTCAGGTCATTGTAATACAGAGCTCATATTATCACCATGGGTCACTAGAAACAGCAATTAGTAATTCATGTGTAATCCAGTTAAATTCAAATTAAGAAAAAGATTTTCAAGTCAGAGATTTGTTCCTAATTCCTAGTTTTTATAATTTTGTACAGGTTTATGGGCGCACCACTTAAAAACACAGCTGCAGAATTGGTTTTTAATTTAATTTAATTGGATTTATACTGCTCAAGCATGGCTTTTAGGTTTTTCTAACCAATGGTCATATGAGGGACTGGTACCTAGAAATTAATTAATTTTAGAACATATAGATATTTTGAATGTGTTAATCCTTCACTAACTACACTGTTATTTTACTGATGAATATTTAATGGTATGAAGGACCTCTGTATTCAGCTTTCGCAAGCAAAAACAAAAGGAATGGCTGGTTGTTAGGTGAACTATGCAATTCATACTGTAGTAAGCCATAAAAAATGAAAGAGTACAACAGTAGGAAGACGTGGAGGTTGCTGCACCTTGCCTTGTGCTAGGTAAAGGCAAGTGAGAAGAAAGGAGATTGTTTCCTGCCCCAGTTGGGCAAGGGCTCTGTGCTGGGGAAGCACCAGCTGCTGCTCTGTCATGTGGGACGTCCAGCTCAACCCCTGGTTTGTTTTGAGGGAAAATGCACCACAGGATCTGTTGTCTTACCCTGCCACGTTTCTGCAGCCAAGGACTTACCAAGTGCAGTCAGTGTGCCCTTACTGTAGTACTCAATCTTGCTGTAAATGTACTGCAGCCAAAGCAAAATCTCTACTGCTACAGTTCCCTTGCTATTCTTTTTTTTGGTTAGCGCTCCAGATAAGAAGGGTGTGCTCAACATTAGGTGCCATCAGCTTGCTCTCTATGTAGTCTTCATAGGCTTTTTCCTTTAATTTTCCTAGATATATTTGGATTCAGGCTTCTTAGCTTTTGCCTTTCTTTGGTTAAAACCTCATTAGGCTCCTATCATATTTCAAACTAAATAGAATATCCTGACTAAAATGTCAGTGACATTCTTATAATGGCCATGTCTGAAAGAAGCTAAAGTACTGGTTGTAATTTATTTATATAGCATGCAAAGGTCGTAGGTGATTTAGAGAGAAGTCTAAAGACAAACAATCATTCTGATCGTGTAATGGTATATCTCAGACTGTCTCAGCTTCATCAGAAGACTTTTTGTTACTGCGAGCAGTGTCAGAGCTGGATTAGAAGTCACAGCATGAAGACACCCACCATTCCCAGCCCTGCCTTTCAGTAGTCATCAGATCTGCACAAAAACAGCCACTGGTTTCACTGGATGTCATATGAGACCTGTTGTGCATTGCTTTCTCAGTAAGGGGGTCTATTGAAATCACTTTGAAATCCATTAAAGATGAAAGGAGCAGCATATTCCAGGGCACTTTTATTTTGATGAGACTCAAATTTAAGTATCTAACTTCAGTCGCCAGGTTTAAAAGAGCTGGCCTTCTTTTTTCTCCTTAACAAAGTGAACATTTGAATTCTAAATCACAATCAGCCAAGCCTATGACTGCCAAATTAGGGATGACAGGTATACCCTGCTGTGCATAGTTTCAGGGAGACGTTTTCAGATACGAATTTAGCTTTCAACAAAGGCATGATTCCTTTGTAACTTTCCTGTCACATTCACTTTATAATACAGTAATCACCAAGCATTCACAAATAAGTGGTTACCCCAAAATATTGCTTGCACTCAGTTTATTAGTGTATGCAGTACAGCTGTGTGCTGGTAACCTGTGATACTGCAACACACTGAAAACTTGAACTGCAGAATCAAATAAACATAGAGATTAACCAAGTGCTATGCTAATCAATTTTTCATATTTAATTAAAGAAAGTGTTTTGCTTTGGAAAGTTGCCATGAGAGCTGCAGATTTCCATTCCCATCCGAGCAGACTGATACTGAACCCAAGAAACCTCACCCCACATGCTATGTGGGGCTGCTGGGCATCTAAGAGAGCTGGGCAGCTGGAAGAACTGAGTGTGGAGCATGGAGAAGGCTGCGATATGCTTGTATCTTTTCAGGACTTAGTAAATATCACTCCAGACTGGGTCATTTTACATCAGCTGAGATCCTGGCCTTGTATTTTGGAGAAAAAAAGTAGTCTTTTGAAACAGAAGGAGAGACAGACTTACGAAGGACCTGGAGATGGGAAGCTGGCACGCTACCAGAGCAGCCCTTGCTTAAGTGGAGCTGTATTTAAGTACTGCTGTGCTCTTTGCCATTGTTTCACAAAGGCAATTATTCTGAGTTCATTAAGACGGCATCAAAGGCAGAGAGTTCCCACCAGCTATTGTACGACCACTGCAGCAAGTATGCAAGTGTGCTGTTCATATGCATAGAGGAATGGTAGTGGGTATGTTGTTTTCTTGCCTTACAGCCTAAATTCAACATAGTTTATAAACAATGAAGTCAATGAAGTCTCTGAAAATAAGCCTGCTTTGAAGTAATTATCTCTCAGTGTTGTTAAAGGTTAATTTGGACAATACAGAAAATAGGAGTTTACTGTCTTTATGTACATTATGGACCACGGCATCAACTCCCTTCCCGCTGATGTTGTCAGAAAACTTTAGCTGGATTTGAATGCTCTGGATTTAATTTCTAAATATAGTCTTAGATCGCAGCTGCCCTGCAGTGGCAGTAGGAGCTCCCGTTTACCCCACCCTGTTAGCCTACGTACTGTGGCAGCGAAGCTGCAGACTACATGTGGCTTGGCCCAGGCAGTGAAAATGCAGGTTGCCCTTCTGAGGAAAGCCAGCCACAGCAATCGGAAATCATGTGGCAGTCCACCTCCCCTGTTTTAATTTTAATATATATATATATTAGATTTGCTTTTGACTTTGAGTCATTTGGTTTTCTACTCATAATGGCTCAAATTCTATCTTTTGCTAAAAAAATACAAGTTTTTATCATGGAATTGCATGATGCCGGAGTACGACCTTTTTAAGAAATGACATTAAATGGTAAAAGAAGTAGGTAAACATAATCATTATGCAAAGTGGGCATCATCTGAAAGAAGGCGTGTTTTGTTGTGGGCATTTAGATGTTTGGAGATCTTTAGTTATGAAGGAAGTCCTGTCAAAGGACACGTATTGAAGTGACTTGGTCTACGTGTGAATGTGACTGAGGATAATTTAAAATTGAATTAGCTGTGAAACTAGGATGCTTTCATCACTGGTAATGGATTAGTCAAAATAAAGTACAAATATACCTAACGTCTGATGGGTAAAGTCTAGTTTGACCTGTAAGTGTAACAGTGTAGAAGCAGCATAGTCTCACTTGTGTTGCACGAGCTAATGGAAATACTGGTATTAATTGCCTGTTCACCCATATGACGACATGAAGTTGCTTGTATGCACTTAGCAAACAAAAGCGACACAGATGTTTCTTCTGCAAAAGCAGTATATATCATTGTACCAACTTACACAGCGAGAAGAAGAACAAGGCCACTGATCTTGTTTTCTGGAGAAGTTACAACAGCCACATCACCAGTGAACTCCCTCAGTGTCCCCCCCAATGTGATATTTGCACAATCTGTATGCCATATGTTGTGGTCTATGTGGGTGCATTTAGAAAGCAAGCACTCAGAACCATGCAAAAATAGAGCACAAATCGGTCTTTTCTGAGCATGTGTCTATATGAATTTACCACTACTGACAGAACTAGCGTGCTGCCTTTTCAAATGTTTTTTGGAGGAAAGGTCTGTAGCTATATATGGAGGCGCTAGTGAATACTACTGTATTAGTGTAATAATACTGATTGATAGAAATATCCATTGCCTTTTGTGGATAGCCAGAGGAGTTGCCTTTGTGCAGACCAGAACTACCTCTGTGCCCATGGAAACAGCAGCCATTGAAAAGCAAAACTGCAAAATTCTTGTGCGCATTAGCAGGAACATAGAGGGAATGAGATCGCGGTTGAAATAAATCCCTTACCTTTTTACATTCCTCCCATTCACTTCGGTAACTGCAGAACCGAGAACTCCGCATTCAACTTAATTCTACATCTGTTCCCTTCTTTCTGCCCCCGTAGCTCTGAGGCATTGGGCTCAAATGTTTCCCAGAGCTCCTGCTAGGGTACTGCATTTCCAGATACGCTTTATGCAAGCTTTCTTTATAACCACGGGGTCCTACATATTGGCTGGTGGACTCTGGGAATGGAGACTGCCCCAGCATGGGAAACTTCAGGTTGTTTAGATCTGAGAAGTGAAGCCATATCACATGCAAAAAAGGTACTGAAAATGCTTCCTTTCATGGCAAGCAGCATTAACTACTTGTGTTTGCTCCTAGAAAAGCAGTTCATTTTGAGTGCCCTGCTTTGTTTTCATAAATGTAATCTATAGAAGTAATGATAAGCCAAGCAAGCTCTAAGGGTCCTGGCGCCATCAGGCTCTTTAGAATTCATTGTAGCAGGGGAGAACATCTGCAGTCTGAAACCTCGGGAGTTTGGAGCGAAAAACTATTCTGTTTGTTTAACCGGCAATGAACTATTTTTAAATGCCTTTCTTATTTGTTAACACCAAATAATGACAATAAAAAGGAAAACATGGTATCTTAGAGCTTCAGAAGATACTGGACCATTTCTCCAAAATTCTTGTTTCTTCAGCTATGGCTTCTTCCCTCATGCCTGAGTGAGTCTCATTGATGGCTGTGACATTTCTAGAAGTCTGGATATATTCTTGCATTGAGGTCCAAAGTCCTGAATGATTGCTCAAATTGTTTGAGATTCAGAGCAGCTCATCATCGTGCTGTCTGCCTTAAGTATGTGGCAATGGGCAACCTTTCATTATATGCTCCACCAGGGAAAAATCAGGCATCCCCTCCTGCTGACTGACAAGAGGCAGTGAAATCTCATTGCTTTCTGCTCTCCATCACCCTGCCTCAGCCCATCAGCTAACTGACAGATGGTACACGGTCCTGATGTATAGGTACTGGGAGATTAAAGAACAACTCTACAACAAAATAAACCCATAGGACACAAGCAGCTTTTCAAATGACCTCAGGAGACGTGTCAGTCAGTGCACAGCGTGGAATTTTCTCAACTAGGAATTGCGTTTACGGATTGTGTGTGTTGTTTAAACTATAAAATGCCCTACTGCCAACCATTTGCCCAGCTGTTTCTTCCTGAGGTGAAGGAGGGAGCTGGATCTAGGGTTCCCTGTGTCTATAAACAGAGATTATAGAACAATACTTACCGCTATCTACCTGCCTATGCTGAATGTCTCCTTTTAAACTGACACTGGCTAAATTGTGTGTGAAGTGGAGCAGAATACTCCTGTGATGCTGATTACAACATATGCTGTGCACATATCTTATTTCCAGCGGACAATGACTTAAATGTTGTTGAAGCAGAGAGAAACACATGCGCCTTAGTGTAGTTTAATGGCAAATGACATTTGTCAAAAGTGCAGATAAGGGAGCCTCGCTCCAAGCAATTTCTATAACAAAAAGTGGAACAAAACTTGACCCAGCGCACGCTGATCTCAGTGTGGGAGTTTTGCTTGCAGGAGAGTGGTGGGATCAGTCCTTTAGCATGAAGGGCTTTGCCACAATCTGCCTTTCATGTCCTTCCCCCTGACTCAAGTGGGATAATTTTAGCCTAGGACTTTTTTTTTTTTTTCTGTGGAGATGAGCAGTTTGGGTTTTGTGAGCTTTTAAAAACCTAAAGTAGAAGCCCTCAGTAGCTTAGTAGTGAATTGTGCTGTGGCGAGGCACTGAACTGGTGTGTATGCAGCTTGCTGGTGTGCGGTAACCCAGCAGTGTTTTGTGTGGACACCTTCCTTAACTGGCATTAAGTAACCTTTCTCTTAATCTGAGGATGGCTGATTTGTTGCACCACTCAAGTGCATAGATATTTTGGGGGAACAAGTCTTTCATGTGATGGCTGTTTCTTTGTTCCTTGCGTGCAAAATTATTTGTGAGACCGTGGCTCTGTGTGAGATACCAGCCTCAAGCAAGAGATGTTTGACTACATCCAGTGGAGGCGAGGGGGGAGGAAAGAGTTGAAATCAGTGTGTTCTCAGGTGAAATCTCAGGTGTTCACAGGATATTGCACCAAGCTTATCTGTGTGCTTGGCTTAAAACCAAATAAGCACTTTGATTGCTCTGGAGTGATTTACTTTCAAGAAGAAAACCTGACTAGTTTTTTTACTATCAAAGGTAGTAAAGAAACCTTTAGAATTTCCCACTTTAAGTTTGGATTTTATTTTAAGTCTGTTTAATTACCTCTATACTCATAGACTGTTAGCACAAGGCAGTTGTGAATGGTGAGAGAAAGACAAAAAGAGCTTTTGCAGCAGCTGGAGCCACTGAAGAAGCAGAGACAGACTTCTCTTTAGTTACAGCAGGAAAAGCTGGAGAAGCTCTGCTAAGGAAATAAAAAATCAGCCAAGCCCAGTGTTTAGGTCTTGATCCTTTGGTGTCAGATCTATAAAGAACAGCTGAAGCACCTTCAGGGAAACTCCACCTTCTCCAAGAGTGACGGGAGACAGCCGGTAGCCTCCCAGGTCTCTTCACGAGAGGGGCAGTGCCTTGGCTGCCTCCAGACCCTGCTCCCTGTGAGGGGGCTGCCTTGGACAGTGGAGGAGAGAAGGCGTCAGGACAGGAGGACCCTTATGCTGCAGCCTGGTTATGAGCTGCCTCTTCTGTGTAGGAACCAAGGCCTTGACTATGGTCTAAGCAGCACTAGCAAATTTATAAGCAATTGAAGGCACTCTGGAAAGGAAATATATGTGATTTCATCTACCATGACATGCTGTAGAGAGTTGAATTATTAAAATGCATGAGAGTTTCTCTTTTGAGCCAAATCGGGGGCTGCAACTCTTCTCTGATCTGAGGCCTGGCAGTAGGTCAGATTTTTGCTTTTAGCGTGCCGTCAGTACAAGACATTGCTCCACCTGCTTTCACTCGGTTTTCTGAGACGAAGACTTGTCAGGTGCCTCCTCTTTGTGGCTGCCTCTAAGTGCTGTGGTGGTGCAGGCTGCAGCCTGAGACAGCTCCACATGGCTCAGCAGGAGTAGTGCCCAGGGGCCGCTCCTGCTGGAAAAGCGGTTGGAAAGTGAGCTCGGGCAATTTTCATTGCAGTTCTTGGGCGCGGGAAAACAGACTGCAACGTGTCCTCATTCCCAGACTGCGCTGGCTGCTAGTGAGGAGCAAATAATGCAGAAGATGACCAGCGAAGCTGCCGTGATTCCTAGCACAGAATAGAAGGTACCTTTACGGGACCCTTCGGGCTTTACCATTGCGTGAAAACACAGTTGTGACCTAAGGTAGATCAAGGCCAGACCTCATCCCTTACAAAAAAGATTTGAAGAAACTGCTCAGCGACGAAGCTGTATTTCCTGAGATTTTCATCAGTTTCCTCTTACTGAGCAAGTGCTCTCTTGCTGAATAGGCGGGTGTTGGGTTCCAGTAGAGCCATGAGGAAATGAACAAAAACCATAGGAGGGCCAAGACCACTGGCATGAAGGGCTTGCGCTTCTGGCAGGCTCAGAGATGTTTTTCCCTTATGTAAACACTCTGTTCCCCCCCCCCACCCCCAGTACTCCTCATCCCAGTTTCCTGGCAGTAAAAGGCCCATAAAATTGTGCTGGTAAACAAGGCATCCTCGAGTACTGCCTTGGTGGCCATGTGTGACCATGAGAGACTTCATGTGTGGTCACCACGTGAAAACATATCATTTCAGAGCACTGCAAGTATAATACTTTCACTGTAGCTGGAGGTTTGACAATTTACTAGAGAGCCTCACACGCAGCTCCGCAAGCTTGTTTGAAGAAATGCCGCCCCAGGCACCTCTCATCTGGCTCTTAATTTCCTCCTCGGGAGACAAGGTGTGCGTGTGTCAGAGAGAAGATGTCAGGACAGCCTATTTAAAACTTCAGCGTAATCACGAGCTGGGTGAAGCTTTCAGCAGGTTCCCACCGAGTGCGTGTGGGGAAGGAGTGTGAAGCGCACGTAGACGCACACGTACCCCTCGGTGGGCAGAGCAGCCTCTGAGATGTGAGGGACCAGCAGAGCTTCGGGAGGCAGGAGAAGCCCGCCCAGCCCTCGGTGCTGTGGTGCAAAGCCTGCCTAGGAAGGCAGGATGCAGGAAGAGCAGGATGAAGGAAGCTGATGCAGGTCATGACTCTGTGAATAACTTTTGCTGCATATGGAAATGCCCCTCCCTCCAAAATTAGGTGTGTGCTTTCAGGCAGAATGGGCTATCAGCGGGGTTTCCGTCTTTCCATTTTATTTCTGAGACATAGAAAAATAATTAGAAAGAGGGAGCTTTAAAAACCTTTAAAGGTGCTTTTTTGCCATTTCGTATTGAGGATTTTGGAGCAAAGCTGAAGCCTTTCCTGTTGCATTGTTATGTTCCCAGAAGTGGTGATTAGCAACCAAGATAAGTAGCTAAGGCTTTTCTGCAGAGATGGTGTTCTTGGATGCAAGGCACAGTGATTCCCATGGCAGCGCTGCCTGCCTGGTCCCTGCTGCCTGCCCAGTGATGGAGCTGACTCCATTTTCGTTGCATCCTTCCTAGCAAATCAGAAATAGGAAGCTGGATGGTTTTATTCTGTAACCTGTATGTAACAAGTAACTACTTCCTTCTAGCATTAAGGTATTTGCCTTTATTCAGCATAAAGCACTTCAGTGGGTTGCTGAATTACTATCAGCTCCCACTGGAGAGTACATGAAGTATATTCCTTGTGAAGCGGAGTTGTAATACGCTGTAAGTTCCAAAGCGCTGATGTAATATTTATGTTGTTCCACGTTCTACTGGCAGATTTAAGCATAATATTTTAGACTGGCAGGAGGCTGTTATGATCTAAACTCCTCGATTATGTCAGTGTTTAATTTTAAGTTCTCTTGCACACAGCAATGTATCCAGTTACGTTTTTGTGTATGATTCTCCTTCTAGGAAGCAGAGCTATCAGTGGTAGTGACCTAGGCTGAACGCTGTAGAGCTTTCCTCTCACTCAGGTTAAACCAGGCATGGTTTGGGCTTTATAATTTCAGTCATTTATCCAAAAGACGTGTTTTTCAGTGCAATGACAGGTGGCATATCTCTCACGGGTGCTGTGTTATCTTTAAGTCTCAGACTGAGGTCCCATTATCCCATTTAATTCGGAATCATATGCAAGTACTATAAGGAGGATGCAAATGTAAAAGACCTTTCCTCACAATGCCTTTGGTTTTATGTCAGGCTCATTTTTGATTTGCATTATGCTGGCAGAACAGATTATCTGCTTTCCCCCAGTTCTCTTGTCTTCCCCCTGAGAAAGGTCCCTCAGAACTAACTTGCGCTGCCTGTATTAGTCCTCTCTCCTAATAATTTGTTTATTTTTTGCATTTAATGCAGAATGGTCTCTACTTGGCTTCCACAGCCCACAGTCTTAAGAGAGTACTGTAAGCGTTACAAGTGATCAGCACCTATGGAACCATTCATTTCTGTGAAGCATTCAGCCCCCGCTTAAGCAAGAAAAAAACTTTGATTTGAAAAGTTGGGTACCCACCATGCTTAGCAATTAGAAGAAGTTTTATGGGTAGTTTTGGTTTCAAAGATGAGTTTCTTGAAAACACTGAGGTTTGCTGATCTGAGTCTTTAGGTGCTACTTAAAATCTGGGTGTGAGCAGTTGCCTGTTCCTGTTGGTAGTAGCTATGAGACTGGTGGGTGCTTTACATGCCTGAAAGTTATTTGCCTGGTATCTAGAAGTAGTCATCCCAAGTGGTTGCCTCATCCTATAAACTGAGAAATTCCTATATAGCACATTTTATCTTGGTTCCATCAGTAGAGATTACATGTAAGAGAAGTTGGGCTGTACATCTTTTTCCATTGCGCGTGATGCTCATATTAGTAGCACAGCCACAGCTTTGGTCAGAAAGTGCACTTAAGTTTTTAACTTTAAGGACAAGTAGAAATTTTTGCATCAATCCTTAATGCTAAGAACATCCTTGAAAACTTAATTGCATTTGTGATAATGTAAGCGCACTCCATAGAAGGCATTTTATCACTTTAATTCACTAGAAACACAAATTTGTTCTTGGCAGTTAAATATTGAGGCTGAAATTTATCCCAGCTAACGGAAGAATTGTAGCTTCCCTGTGTGGCCAAGAAGAAGTCTGCCTAATCATGTCTTAAGTGGGCTGTAGCACCTTTGCAAACGTCTCTCTCTCCACTCATTGCATCAGCTACTCTCCTAACTTAAGTACTTCGGTCTTTAAAGTTAAGGACGACCGTAGGCCCGGGGAAGGGTCCATTTTTTGTTGATGAACAGAGGTAAAATGCTTATAGTCCAACCAAATACTTTTCGTTCCTCTGTTTGTTGCTGTGGCTGTCTGTGAATGTCTCTCTTCCTTTCTATTAATGAATACAGATGTGTAACTGCCTGCACCCATCTGGCTTTGTTCAATAAATGTGCAGGCACAGACGTTTAAATCAAATATTGATAAATACAGCCTTTAATATGTAAATTTGTCTTGTGAACAAAACTATGTCTGCCTGTTTTTTTTCATGGAGAGGCATTTCTGCCGTGGTGATACTTTTTTGGATTGCCATTGTATTCTGTCTACAGTGGCACCTGCATCGATGCTTGAGAGTCAGAGGGTGGAACAATTCCTGAAATATATTTGGGGAGAGGAGTAAAAAAGGTAGAAGGGATTCTTTGAACACAATAATTCTCCTTCTGTTTTGATAGCAGGTTCTTCCTCATCCAAATACCTTTTCAGCAATCGGAGGCTTTATGTGCAAGGTGCACTAAAGAGGCCCTGGATGGTCCCAAATAACATCTGCAGGAGTGCCAGACAGGAGGGCGTTAAAAGGCGCACCTGTGTGTGTACATGCAAAAAAAAAAGAGAGTAATATTAGCGCCTAGCTATCAAAATTTCTAACACTCTGCAAGTAGTGAGCTAAGGCCCTGCTAATATGTTTGACAGGTGCTTGGTGGGTTTATAAGATCCTAAGGTGAGTCGCAGTAGGGGAGAACCTAACCAAAAGTTCTGAGCAGTCGAGTCTTGCACGGGGTAGTTTGTGATCAGTTGTTGCACTTGCGGTTAATTCTAAGATCTTAATGACCTGTAGTTTCAAGGGATTTTTCTCTCTCTCCCCCCCCCTTTTTTTTTTCTCACAAGAAGTTGTTAATCAGAAGTCTACTAGAAAAGCAGGAAGAAGTCAGCTTTGTTATTTTCACAGGCGAAAGTTGCTACTAAGTATGGCTTTAAAGGGGTGGCAGTGTTGTATGAACGTTCAAGAAGCCCATCATGAACTAACTGCATGTCTGTGCATGCCCTTCTCCCCTTCTGACTGCTCTGAACATATTTTATTTTGGCTTTTTCAGAAAATCAGGTGTAAAATACCTCTTAACATAGAGAAGTCTGCTAGTAAAAGCTTCCCCCCTCCCCAAGTTCATAAACATGCTTTTCATTGCGTTTTTTTGGTTTTCTTCAGTTTGCAAAAGTTTGTCTTGATTTGGACTGCTCAGGATGGAAAGAGCAATTTGTTATCTTGAAGTACAGGATCTTTACGTAGGGGGGATCCCCCTCCTTGCTTTTCTTGTTGTATTTTTTGGCTCTGGAAGCCAGATATAATGAATGATCAGGTCTGCAACTTGCTTCCAGATTATTTGATGCCCTTTGCCACATAGGAAAGACTCGTCCATCCAGTCTTGTTTGCTGCGTGCTCCATCCAGCACCTCCCACCCAGTGACTTGTGCCCACTTTGCTGTGCAGGTACTGTCGTCTGCGAAGTTGCCCTCTAAAAAGGAAGAGGTGCGTCCCCAGGGACCATGACTGATAGATTTCTGTCAGGGCTCTCGGGTCCAGCCCTGCCACTGTGGACATACAGCATTTATTATGCTACTAAGGAGAGTTTTAAGAGGAATTAAGGTAGAGATGTAAAACTGTAGGTATGTATGGTTACTCAGTGTCATAAAATGCAAACCTAAGCTATTCAGTCTGTTAAAATACTTTGGTTTCCTCATCTGACCTCAGAACTTTCTATGGAGAATGCTTGCATGTCACTTATGGCTTTTTTAGTATCTCCAGAAATGTCAGAATCTCTATTAGTTTTTCCAGAGACACATATGCAGAAATAGATGGCATTATTTCAGTGGTTTATAGAAAGATTGCTGGATTAAACCACCTTTTTGTCTAGACAGACTCCAGCAGTTGCACTGTGGTACAAAAGTAAAATTGGAAATGTATTAAAAAATCAACATTTTATTTAATGCTGTAAATTGTACTCCAAAACAATTTAAATGACATTGCCATTATGTACGCAAACACAAGGAGCAATGTCAATAAGTTGGAAGCTCTGTGGGTTGTATTTTATGTTTTGTACTGCAGTAAAGGAATGTATCAAAGAAACCTCTCAAATATACACATATGTTGTAAAGAGTAACACTATAAAACATCAGGATTTGAAATGCTTGCAGTAAGTGCTCTGTGGGATTATGCTGCCTTCATAAAAAGGTTGTCAGCACAAAGAGACTAATTCCAGCCTTAAATTAACCAGCTCAGGGGAGCATGTTTTGGTACCAAGTGGCAGGCCTTGTGAATCACTCCTGGAACATTTGCCCTGTGGATGGAGGAAGAACATGGTCCATAAAGTTCACAATGGGTCTGAAAAGCAGAAATGTGTGTTGGAATCCTATTGCGCTCGTTGGCTAAACTCAGCAGCAGGGAGCCTGCGGTTCATCAGCTCTGCCTTCGTTTAGGGAAAAAAAAAAAAAGAAAAGGGAAAAGCACACAGAAAAAAAACCCCTCACACATGGGGGACGTTCCTCTCATCCTGAGCCCTTTTTTCTTCTGTTTTCTCAGAGGTTTTATTGTTGTCCTGGACAGAGTCTTAAGCTTTGAATTTTACGTAAATGTTTTCTAAAGAGCAGTGCCCAGATAGGATGGGGTGGGGGAGCATGCTTCAGCCTTCGGGTTCAATGTATTCCAGATGCCAGAGCCCGCACCCAGCGCTCTGCAGGCTCCCAGTACCTCTGAGTGGGAATGGCATCTCCTCCCTTCCTCCTCCTCCTCACCGCATGTGCTATGGCTTGGTTAAACTATTCCTAAGCCTTTGGAGAAGACTGTTCCTTCAGGTCCTTCCCTCAGAAAGCGCCGCTCTTGTGAAGACCTGCCGCTCCCACCAGCGCTTCCCAAAGTGCACCGTAATAACCAGAAATGTGAAACTCCCTCCCATAATACATCAGCGCTTTTTCCTGATTCCCTTAAAAAGTTAGACCAGTTGTGTGTAGGGAATTGGAGAACACTATTTGATCAATGTTATTTTGTTTTTAAAAAAAAAAAAAAAAAAGAAGAGGAAAAAAGACTCCTCTGGAAAGCTGCTTGCATTCTTTGCTTTGTCCTGGGAAATAAACACCTACCTTTACTGTGTCATTTTAACGCTGCTTTTAACAACTTTTGCACACGCAAATACATATTAAGCAATACGATGCCTGTTAACTAGGTGTTCATGAGCTGTGATAGATTACTTTTAATGGCTGGCCTTTACCTCCTCCATCAAACCACCTTTGATAGGCTGCTGCCACGGGAGAGACGGAGCGGAACTTTGCGGGCGCAGAAAGCCCAGCACCCGACCCGAGGAGTTACGCGTCTCGGCCAGGTTATTAAGAGCGCCGGACTCTGTGCCTCCCGCGCTTTCCGTCTCTATCTGGCTGGCCTATTGCCATTTTCATGCCAGTCTCCATGGCAACTTCTTTCGGGATAAAATAACAGAAATGTGAGTTAGCTGCCTGCCCACAGGAAAGCTGCCCACGGTCCCATTGCCAGAGCCCCGGCGAGACGTGGCCCCGGCACGTGCATTCCAGCGGGGTTAGGCAGGTTACGACAGCTGCTTCCAGTTAAAGGTGAAATCTCTCCTTCCCCGCTAGCCTTGCTGGGGAACGTCTCCTCAGCCCTTCTCTCTCTTGTTGGGAAACGTCCCCGCGTAATTCTTCCATGGATTACTCCTCCCCTCCTGTTTGCAGGTTTGCGTGATTCATTTTACATTTTAAATGGCTTTGTTAATAAAAGCTTCAGTTTTCAAATGAAACATTAGCTGGTAACTGGGGAAATGTTACAGGAAAACGTTTACTAACAGTTGTTAGTAAATTAACGAGTTTGCTGTGCTGCAGTGTACATAGGAAATGGCAATATAAAAAATGATTTAGAGAGCCAGGCAGTTTATTAGGAATAAAGCACCTGAGTTCTGTCCTTCCCTTGGCTGTTTGACTTCTTACGTGACCTTGTGCAAAGTCACTGCTAAGTCCTCTGCCTCTCCTTTCCTAAATGTGAAAAAAGCAAATGATTGTTCACGCTCTTAAATGATTCTGAAAATTGAGGGTGAACTGCCATCTCAGTGGGGGCCACGGTGGCACCACTTGGGGTCCTCAGAAACAGATGTTCTTTTTTTTTTGGTGCTACATGAGTCCCCACGTACTCAGTTGTAGCAGGAAGCAGTAGAAGTAGATGCTCTAGATATTTAAAATACATTTTTTCTCCAAAGCCTTGTACATTTCTTGCAAGTATCGCTTGCATTACCCTTTCTTCACAAGAAGTGTCAGTGGAAATCGTGACTCTGTTGTTCCAAGCTCCCTACCCAAACCTCAAGAGAGACTTCCATGAACCACTCAGTCTAATTAGATGAGACAGAGGCATGTTAGGAAATGTTATTATCCCATTCTGGAATGGCCTGTATGTCACACATGAAACGTGATAGACCTGGAAGGTGAATGTTAGGGTCCTGAGACTCTTCAGCTGAAAAATAACCCCTCTTTTGGGGTTGTTGGGAGTTAGGGGGCTGCTGGAGACAACAAAGGTTATAATCTCATTTTGTTTCATATGAAATCTGTGTCTTTAAAATGCCTGTTTTCCTCTTTGCATTTAGGGCTGGAATTCTTCTCAAACAGTTACCCCTATCTCCTCCCCCAACATGAACTGAGGTTACACAGATCCTCCAGAAAACTCAATGAATTAGGTATCTAGTTTCAAAATATTATTGTCTCGAGAGCTTTTTGTTGTGTGTATAGAAACAATTCATGAGTGGAGGGATCTAAGTGCCTTTCTTCCTACTTTCTTGAAGTGCCATATGGAAAAGAAGGCAACACTTGAAGTATGCGTGTCCTTGGCCATGTAGTGTAGCCCTTGCAAACCTGGAGATGCAGCCTCAGCAGCATAATTCCACTCCTTATCCCGAGTGCCCTTCGTAACAGCTATTAGTGAAATGAGGAAAAGAGGCAGTGAAGTGGTCCATCGCAGTCCCTCTCGTATACCATCTTTCCCACACGGAAGGAAGCAAAGCCTTTGAAGTGACCCTGACAAATGGGAGCGTGCACAAACTCCTGTAGGGAAGTTAAGGAGCCTTCCTGACAACCACTGTCCTCTTTTTTCTTGGGATGCTTTCTGCTAAATCTCATCAGGACTGGAAAATATTTCCAATAGGGATGGTATAATAAATCCAGTGATTTAGCAGATGCCAGCCTTGCACACTCTTCCCCCTTGTGCTGAGTGCTGGGCATTTATTTAAAACGTTGGTGAGGTCTATGGTATTATTTCATCTCAGTGAAATAATACATGGTATCATTAATTGTGTGTTGTTGACAAGATTTTTGTGGAAGCAGTGGAGAGCCACATTCTGCTGTGTGGAAATATTTAATGTATAAATAGAAAACAGAGCAAGTGGAGGCTTTCATTTTGGCACTCATGCTAACAGGTGAAAACAGATTTTGAATGCAAATATGTATAAAAATAAGGTGGTCTGAATGAATAATTTAGCTTCCTGTGGGAGTGTATGAAATTGATCATTTGCTCAGCGTCCCCAGTTTGGAAATTGAAGCTGCACATTGTATCAGCCTGACAACATCGCACACTCCTCTTACCTTGGCATCAAGAGGCAATTGTCGGTCAGAGATCATTAATATTCACATGTGCAGACAGAAATAGAGCATTTGCTTTTTGAATTGGCTTCTTCATGGTAACTCGGGCCAGATCATCTCTGCTCCGGGTGAACCACGCAGAAGGGAAGTCATGGCAGGGGGAATCTCTCCACTCGCCATGTTGCCCATTAGGAAAGTCGGGTTGATTTGATAGCAAAAAGCTGGACCCACTCCCAAAGCTGCTGCTCCTACAGCAGGGCCATCTCCCTGCCGTCACTCTGGTCCCCTGGTGTGATAGCTTATTTTTTCTTCAGAGCGAGCCCTTCCCATTGAGCTGTACCCTGGAAATGCAGTGTGGCTCTGTTCTGGCTGGTCTCTATGGAGCCCAGGCAGATGAATAACGTCTCTGGGCTTGGCCTTTCATGGCTTGGTTCTCGTCGTAGCATGTCCAGACCACCAGACCGCTGACTCTTGAAGGGATCTATTAGTTACTGACAGAAGAGTCCTGATGACATTGCTGTAAACACAGCTGTCTCCCTGTGCTCAGGGTAGGAGTCCCTGTCTTGCAGATTTCTAAAACAGAGTGATTGTTTTTTAATTTAAAAATATAAACAAAATTGATACTGCTATCAACAACTGTGGTAAGAGAATAAGTAAAATACCATGAAAAAGCTAAAAACCGTGTTCTTGTCCTTCATATTAAAGACAGTTGGCCTCCTAAAAGCACAGAGCTGTGGTTTTATTGTTCGTTTGCTTGTTTCATATAGAAATACACAGACATTTTTTACATCTGTGCTGAAAGTAGTAGAGCCCTCTGTTTCTCAGGAATTTTTGCTTTTGATCAAGTGTATGTGTTAGACAGACAAATTTATTAATGAGCTGAGTGTTTCAGGCAGTGTTGAGGTTCCTGTCTGAGCATTTTGTACCTCCCTCCTGTGAATCCTCCTTTTTCTGGCAACAAGTGTTCTGGCACCGTCGTGTTCTGCTTCTCCCAGTATCTATCCCCCTTGGAGGTACATTCTTGTTTCGCCTTGCCCATAACTAATGGCAGGCAGTACTGTTTGCAAAATAAAAGGACTCGGAGTTCACCTTTGCAGTTACTTACTGTCACCCAGTTGCTTTACTTCATTACCCATTTTGCCAAGTAATGTCTGTGGGTGCTATCATGTGGAAAAACCTACATGTCACCTTTTTAAGGTTGGCGTGTGAATCCCTGTGCATAGTGGTCACTTGTCCTTGTTCTGCAGCTTATAAATATGCCACTGGACACAGGATAAAAGTCGGTACACCCTGTTGCTATGTCATCCCTGAGAGGGGAGCCACTTGGTGAAACTTTCTGCTCAACACTGCTAATCCAACTGCCATTTCTGCTTTCCTGCTGCTGCTGCTTCTGCTACTATGGGAGATGTTGCCACTTTCTGCTTCTCTATACTTCAGGGTCTGCCTTCCTGGCTTGGGTCCATTCGGGGATACTCAGCAGCCCCCCTGCAGGCAAATAATTAAATAAAAGGAAGAAAACCGATTGCCGGGACTGTGGTCCTTCAGTTTGCCAGCATTGTTTAATGCTTCTGCACAGTCTTGGTTTTGGTTTTAACCCAGGTGCCTTTTGTTGAGAAGAGTCTGCATGGCAGTGCTTACATCCAACAGAACTTGAATAGTTTTGTAAGCTTTCACAATGGCATTTGACAAACGTGGCGCTAAAATTCAAATCTGTTATGTCTGCCGAGTTCCCATCATCATATTTTGGAGGCAGGAGGAAGAAGATCTGTTGAATATGAGTGATCGTTATGATTTCTTTCTCAGTGTTACAGCTGCCTGGAGCTGTCATTTATTTTGCTTCATAATTTTAGGGTGGTTTTCTTCTCCTTTTCTGACTATTCTCTGCATTGTTTTATAGAGAAATTACTTTAGACTTGAAAGTGTGTGTTTCATAAATATCGTCTGATTAATTGTCATTTGCTTTACTTTGTTCCTTTGGCATATCTTCATGACTTTATAACCTGAATAATCCTTGATGCATGCTCAAAACTAATTTGCTCCAGTTGACTTAAATCTAAGTAGATGCTTTAAAGGCTTTGTAGCAGCAAGATCTCAGTCACCAATAGCTTGAGAGATTCATTAGTTAAGTTCTTTTAAATACCATAAAATGCATGTCAGAAAGCCTATCTATAATCTGTGGTTTGGCTAGGAGAAGGTTTTTGCTTTCAGTTTGAGGGTTGTTTTTTTTTTCTTCTTTCTCCCCTTTACTTCTTTAAAAATGCTTGGTATTTCTAAATGGAGTACAGTCCTAAAAATTCCACTGTCCTTGAAAGGAATTTTCTGAATTCCCCTGTGTTTCCATAGCATAGACGCCCCCTTTATTGCCGGTTAGGTGGCACTTCAAAGCTCTGGTTTGTGAAATTGCTGGTTGGAAGTCACACAAGAATTTTTGTTTTAAGTTAATGGGAGTCAGAATCAGATTTGGGTTTGTCAGATTTTAAAATTAAAAAACCCCACACCAGCAAGACCACAAGCACTTGTTCCATGCCAGCCTGTTTTATGATGATGTGTCTTTTAGTTAGGAGTGGGGATATGATCTACCACCCCTTAAGCAGCTACGCAGTAAAATCCAAGAAACCAGTATTTCCTCCCTTCAATGCTCTCTGCTCTTACTTACATCCCTGCTCCCAGCACTAACTTCAATAGGAGTTTTAATGGGCCAAAAGTTTTGTGATTTGATTTACTGACTTTTAGTAATATTGTTTGGAAGAGAAGTATTGAATTCTCTCACAGCTGGGATTGTCCCATACTTTTTATGATGAAGAGTAAATGTTTTTGAACCATCTGTGTGAAACTCATGTTGTGGTAGTTTTGCTCATCTTACGCAGATCTACCTTACTCTGAAGAAAACCATGCATTCGAGTGGCTTTGTGGTCAATGGCATTAGAAAAACAGGTTGTCTTGGAAAAATACATTTGCCAGTGTTATGCATTGGAAAGTGATTTTTCCATCCTACCACTCATATTCTAGTACTGATGAAAATTACAGCTATTAACTTAGTCTGCTTTGTCTCAGCCCAACTAGTACATTACTGCTAGTTTGTCATTGGATCAGGATGAATACTTCTGCTTGTCTTTGTTTCAGGGAAAAATACAAGCCGAATCTATTAACATTTTGCTGTAGCAAGAAGCACGGATGCTCTTCCTTTAAAAGTGATCTTTGCATGTTGCTATGCAGTCAACCATAATTTCCTCAAAAATGAACATATTTTGGAAGCCAAATATGGGTTTCCTTCTACCTCCTTGCATTGTCTGGAAAAATCACTGTTGTTGCGAGTGGGATAGAGAAACCACTGTAGCCAGGAAACCGGACCGGTCTTTTTTTGGGGGGGAGGGTGTTAAGAAATGCTAGATTTCCCAGGTTTGCATAATGTAACCAAGACAAAGTACGTGAAAGCAAAAGAACTGTTAAGAATGTTAATATGGCTCCAATTGCTGAAACATATGGAGCCAATCATTGGCACTGCCTCAACACAACTGGGAATGGAAATTAGCATTTTGCTCTGAAAAATATGGGAGATTTTTTCCTACAGTTTCTCTAATGTTTGTGGCATTTTTCTTGTATAAAAGCAGGGATATTTTCAGGAGCAAGGCAAGGTATTTTGCCTTCAGTATTGCTTTCTGGTCTTGTTTTTAATGCCTTAAAAATAGGAGAATTATGTGCAAAGAAAGAAAAATATAATGAGGACTTGGTATGCAGTTGATCATGTTCTCTAACATTGACACGTTCTTGCTGACCCTACCATGGTGCACACTGAGGGAGGAACTGCTAATAGTTTTGCAAAAAACCATGCCGATATCTGTAAGGTGGTACCCTGAAAAACTGCAAGTTTAAATTATATTTGGGTTGTGATGGGTCTTCTTTGATCTTTAACACAGATCTGAATTTCCATTCAGTGAGGTGATGAGTCACTTTTAAAAATAAGTCCTTCTAAAAATAAGATTTAAAAGCTTTTAAAATCTTAGATTTTGATCTTAAGAATCCTTTAATATTAACAAAAACGATATGATAACTTCAAAAATAACGGTGCTCCAAAGAAGTGATTGCTTGATTTGTGCTCTGAGATGAACTTTCCTTGTTCTACCTCCTTCATTCCTTCTCTGATTTTAGAATTGTTCCAAGTGGAGAGAGGAGGGCTTTTTTTCCCCGCAGCATCTGTAATTTTTAAAGGAGACTTTTTGCTGTTTTCTTTTCCCTTTGTAAAGAACTTTTTCTAAAACTTTACTTTGGTTTTTATGGCTACTATTACTATTATTCCCTCAGGATCAAACAAGTACATATTCAAGTTTATATGTAGTAACTTAAACATACGTAAAGCTGTTTGCTGCAATATCACCATGTGTAAGCACCAGCAGCTTAAGGACCTTTTTCGTGGTAAATATAGTTAGTATTTCTTGAACCCTTTGCCTTCAGTTGACAAACTCCCTCTGTTTCTAATAAAGCAGGTCATCCCTGTCATGGCTGACAACAGCACTGCAAATAGTACTTAAACTACTTCGTGTAAAACGATGAAAGAGAATTCATATATGGTATATCTTCTTGCTTCTGTTGTGTTTGTTCTGCTATTGTGTCAGAAGGGAAAAGTAAGGCAAAGAAAGAGGATGACTTCCATTCTTTAGTAATTTGGATTCAATTTCTTTTTAAAATCTGTTTTAAAAAAGGTTGTACATTCCTTCTAATTATCTAATATTATCAACTCAAAATGCAATGTGTTTTGATAGGCAGCAGACATAATTGAGTGCTTACCTTATACACAGCTCCTGTATACACAGCGACTCAGTGGGCGGCTTCTTTTATGAACTCTGCGGTATCTTCATTGGTTTGACTTCATTGGAACATATCCAGGTTTGAAGCAGCTCAGAAGAAAATTGCCGCTGGATTCAGTTACATGGAGTGTAAACTGGTCAGATTTTCTTATTTATTTATTTTCATTAGGTGGAAAGAGACAGTTTTGTCAAAACCAGAGCGTTTATGGGAACATACCCTTTTTGATGAAATTTTGCTGGGAAAGAGCCAGGTAGAATTTCTCATGGAAGTACAGTGCTATTGCATGGATAAACTTGAATATGTATTGAATATGAAAAGCACTAGTTGAGAGCAGTCCTGCTGTGCTGCTTACTTCCCCTTTTCCTGGCAATAAATGGCTCTGAGATCAAGGTTGCCTCTGGGCTATTAGCTTTCACAGTGACCACTGCATCTGTCCTCCGTGATCCATTTTGAAGGTCTTTATACCTCTGCCTACCAAAGCATCGGGTGACTGTGAGCTGCACAGCTTAACTGGGCATTTCCTGAAAAAGCTCTTTTTTTGTTTCTGGCTTTAGGTCTACTGAGTAGCTTGTTTGGGCAGCTCCTCATCCTTGTATTCCTTGTCGCCTCTCCATATCACTTGTGCTTTCTTTAATAGACCTTTATTGCTCCGTTTTCCAGGTGTTGTCTCTTTCCCGAGGTGGAAGCAGTTTCACAACTCTGTTTGCTTTTGTTGCCTGCTGCTGTAACTTCCCTGGTTCACGTATATGTTTATGAGATGAGGTGCCCAGACAGCCAAGCACTATCTCAGATGCAGTTGCAGCATAGGGCCCTTTCTGTTTATTTAATATCCTTTCTTAATTAATTTGTAATGTTCTGTCACTCTGGAGGCCACCTCTCTTTCTATAGCCCAGTGCTCAGGCTTTCCACCCTGGGGACCCCTGTGCCACTGAGCTCCAAAAGGATGGTCCCAAGATGATGCTGTTTGCCAATGGCAGAACTGTGGTTTGGCATGAAATAGCTGCCCGCTTTCTTGTGTGGAGCTTGCTAAAAACTGTAGCTTTGCCGTCTCACATTCCTCACTTTTCTATTTATTCCTTACTCTAATAACCGTTGTGATATTCTGAGCCTTTCTGAAGAGTGAAGTGTTGCTGATACTGATTTCTTTATTTCTGCCCCCAAACCAGTCACTTTTCAACTGCACCTGGGTTTTGATGACATATAAGAAGAGAAGCAATTCCCATTTAATGCCACATAAAACTGTCAGATTTTGAATAGAAAAATAGGGTTTGGGTTTGAGGTTTTTTTTATCCTTTTTTGTTTTATTTAAACGTGAACGATCCTGACTACTGATGTATGAGGACAGTGCCTGTGTCCAGCCTCCTCTTCTCCACTCTTCCTGTTACCAACAAAGTATCTGATTTTCCTGTGGGGAGATAACAGCTCCACTTATCCAAATCATTGTATCAGACAGAGTGAAGTGAGGGTCAAACTTGTTGGGTTCTTCAGCATTTCTCTGCATTTCATAGCACATTAACATAAATTCAGGCAATGTTTTTGTTACCCGAAGAGTCCTCTCATGTTTCTATGAGGTTTAGATTTGACTTATTATAATTTCAGACTATTTTTCTGCCTGTAATGGAAGTTTTTACTCCAATCTGGTTCTATTGTTGCATTTGGTCTCTTGACAAAGCACAGTGCTGAAGAAGTGTTTTCATTTTATAAGATGATTACTAAATGTGAAACATTTCTTTCCCCCAAAAATTGGCAATAAGTATAGGCAATTTTATTGAAGGAAACCACAGAAATTAATTTGAAAGTACAACCTTTAATATTGGTAGGTCGTTCCACAAATAATGGCAGGGAAATAAGTAGAGGTAACAAAAATGAAGAAAACTAACCTCTGAATTGTTTAAATTCAAATTCTCGCCTTGAGTAAATCAAAACTGCTGTGCTCAACTGATACGGTCTATTTTCACTTAAAACTATTCTGTCTAAATCAGCGGAAATGTGCTATTTGCACAATCTGGCTACCAAGGTATTACGGAGATTGTCTTAAGGAAAACAGCTACCTTTTTGATTCAACAATGGGGCTTAAATACTTGAAAACTAGAATTAGCCAAATAGTTGATGTTATAGTTGCCCAATTTATTCCTGCTTGCAGTGAAGAACAACAAATCCGAGGAGGACTGGCAAAATCTGGATATAGATGTCTAAGTTCCAGTATTTTGGCTCCAGAGCTCCAGAGGGCTGGAATGATGAGTTGTTTTCTTTCTGTTGAAAGCATGTTTTCTATGCCAAGCTATTTCCTGCAAAAGGAGGAGAAGAATGATGAAACCCTCTGAAGTTCTCTTGCAAGTGGCTTCTGACCTTCACATGGGAACTTCAGCGGGTCAGTTGTCGGTTCAAATGGAGAGGAGCTTTCCAATCTGCTGTAAATAAACAACAAAGCATCAAAGGACTCAAGCTACAGCGATACAAACTGCATGCCCTGTACTTCTTGTATTGATTACATCATTCTCTAAACCTGTGGACATTTGACACCTCAATCAGCTTTCCCAAGTTGTACATCAATTTTTTTTGGTACTAACAACTTGACTTCCAGCATAGATACAGTACAGATTTAGAAAGATACTTCAGCAAAAATACTAGAAAGACTTTACCATTTACTTTTGGGGCAAGGGTCACTAACTCCTTTGATATTTTCTTTTCTTCTTTCTGCATGGTTCATTAAATTCCCTGAAAGGACGTTGTATGTTGTGCACATAAATGAAATAGCGATAACAAGATCCCATCACTTAGGTCTAGTAACTAGTTAAAAAAACCCCAACACCAACCCCCAAACTCCTCCACTATTGAATGGGGCTATTTCCAGCTGAGGAAGAGCACAAGTAGCGTCACAAGTGCTTTTAGGTCTTTGTAAGTCAAAACCATAAGAATATATTGCACTGGCGAGTTGCAAAGAGCCTTGTTAGAGAATTAGTGTAATTATTATTAACTAATTTAATAATAATTGATAGGTAGTCTCGGTCACATTGCTAGGTATTGATATATCTAGTGTTTCGTCTCATCATCGTGTACATGGTGCGAAGTGAGCTGCAAGCAAAGAGTTTTTCTGCCCTTAAGGGACAGTTGCTGCAGCCGGCAAGAAGAGGTGTTGAGGAGTAACCTTGTGAATTCAGCATCCATGACCCAGAGTTTTTACCAAGACTACTAGTTACTATAGAGTTTATAGGACAGAAATTATAAATTCACATTATCTGTGTCTGTAACTCCATTCACATTATTTAATGCAAATTAATGTAAAAATACTTGCTAAATATTGCTAATACTACCATAATTTCTGTAACATAGTTTGCGTCCTGGTTTTTTCCCCTCTGTTTTGCAGAATTTTTCACGTTTTCATGTTTCATGTTCAAGGACTCTCTTGATAACATCATTGTTACTAAAAATACTGAAAAGACAAATATAAATACTTAATACAGAAGTGATTTTTTTCTTATCAATGATTCCTGCAAAAATCCAGTTTTAGAAAAAAAGCTAGTTTGTAGATATTTTTTTTCATGAGAATTTGTCACATTGAGCTAATATTGATGTCATTAATGGTATACAGTTGTTTTTACACAAGCTCTCAATTAAAATGTTATGCTTTGTCAAAGTCATATTGCATTTGCTTACAACGAGCCTTTGCCGTCTCTCCTTTCCTCACTTCTCAGGCATTGAAGGAAGTAGGACTAACCCAAGCAGATTAGCAAGGTCACTAAATCTTGGAAGGTCACTAAAACTTGGGAAGGATCAGAGCCAGCGCACTCTGTGTTTATTCCTTCCCTTCAGGATTACAGATGCTCCTTTGCAGCTAGAGTTCATAGGACAGGGGAGCTGACACAGATGGGAAAGACGGAACAATTGAGCAATTTTTGCTGCAGTAACATAATCCCTAGTAAAATCCTTAATGATACCAACGGGCTTTAAAAAACAACTTGTTTTCTCGCTGCCCGATGAGGTCTTTATGTGATATTATCACATTACGCTCCAGCCGCTTGCTGCCTAGAAATCACAAGATGAGTCAGTGCAGGCATCAGGAAAAGTCATCGAGTCATGTTCTCCTCTGTGGTCTTACGTGGTGATCTCTAAAACATGACCTTGGAATTTGTCTGAGTGTAAATAAATGAAACAGGACTAATTATGCTAGTAAGGCAAGTCCATCTTTGTTCAATTTTCTGCAGTAAAAAAAGACTTGGAGGTCTGCTGCTTTGAAAAACACTTCAAGGTGAGGTAGATCATCCAGTGAAAATGTTTGGCTCAAGGAAATAGGAAGAAAGGGGAGGAACTATCCAATTTAGAAGTGAAAACTTTTTTTCCTGTTTCCCATTCCTGCAGTCCAAACTTCTTTTCGTTCTCTTCCTCTTGCTGTTTCTTCAAACTAAATTTCTTCTTTGCCTTTTAAATTTTTTTTAGAAATTCTCTCGTTTCCTTGTGCTCGTGTTTTTATTTGATAATTGATAGCTAAAACATGAGATGAGTTGAGCTGAATGAAGAATTAAAAAAATAAGAGTGTGTAAGAGGCTTGAAGGAGGAAAGGCCTCCTTATTTATAACTAATAAATACTCATTTTTATTTGTATTGCATTCAGGATAAAGGAAAAGGAAAAGGAGAACTAAAGAATTCTGCATTTGGTCTTTGCCAAGGAAAAAAAAAAGTGTGTTCTGAGGCATCACTTGCTATTAATGAGTGTTTAGTTTTGTTTGTATTCTTTGATATTGATAACATTTATTAAAATAATAACCTTTTCTTCATTGTTCCTCCTGCTCCAAATAGTATTTTGGCCAGATAGTTGGTGTCGGTGTTGATTTCATAGCTTTAGAAATCAGAGAAGTTACCTGCTAGTTTATTTATTTAGAAATCAGAGAAGTTATCTGCTAGTTTATTTATTTTGATATTCATCTGTGAATCCCTTAGTTCACACATGTTTTATTTTGGTAATGATGAATGAGTCTCATTTTTGGTTGTCTCACTGGCTGCAGAGTTCTCTGGTTGTCCTCAGTGGTGTCTGTAAGTTTGAGGTGAGCTCTCCATGCATCGCAGATATCTTCTGCACCCTGACGTGACCCCGCAGCAGGGAACTGCTCTCACAAGTAACTTTCTTCGAGTGTGTTTCCCTTAAATGACCGTCTGCTTGGAACCTAATGAAATCGACAATTGATAGCCAGAACTGATCTATATAATGCTGGCTCCGTAATCCAAGCATAATCTAATGAGCCGATTAATTAGCACTTTTTGAGTGTCTCTACTGTTGAGGTGAATTGAATGAAAGGAATAAGCTCTGAAACGTTTGGCTTCGAAGTCAAATGAGGCTCCCACTAAGTTTTCTTCATAGCAGTTTTCAGATTTGAATTTCAGGTGATGGTAGAACTTGCAGTGGTCACTCACAAGCATCCGTACCTGAAAGAGACAGCTACAGAGATATGAGCTTACTCCATTAAATATTTCCATTACCTATTTCTTCATGAATCAAGGAGCTTCTTGCTCAGTAGCCATACCTGGCAGGGGAGCTCTGACAAATGCCATGGCAGCCGTTGAAGACTGGAAGTAGTCACATCCAAATGGGCAGCACTAGGATTTGACAGAGCAAAGTCAGCGGAAGGGTACTGAGGCCAGCCGTTTTAGCCACCCTGGTAAACCTTAATTCAGGGAAACCCCACTTAAGCAGTGTTAGCTTGGATACCAGGCTGTGATGGGGAATAATCAGGTACATTTTATTTTGCTGCCTTGGCTACTGGAGGAGGATTAGTTCCTTGTTATGTTAGTTTTCTACCTTGGGACTTGAGCGAGCAAACAAGATCTTTTCCCGTTACAATTGTGCATGCATGAATTCTGCTACGGATCAAGCAGGTAAGAAGACCTGTGATTATATGTTGGAGAGGAGTCATACAGAGAAGGTCTTTTCAACTGTTATTCAGTCAGCCAGTCTTAATATAAGAGGGTAAACAGCAGGTGTAGGCTAGTTATGTTGTTCAGGCTCTTGGGTAGGAAATACTGCATGGAAAATTACCAAATCTGGCTGCTTATGAACATCAACTCTGGCCGCATTTATGTGAAAGCCAGGTACAACAGGCTCTGGGGTTTTTTTAAGGCAGTGAACAGAGACTTGCACTTGATGATAAGAAAGAAGAATGTTAATATGAAAGGATTTTTCTTTTTTTAATGTAAGCATGGATAGATGCCATGGTTTAACCCCAGCTGGCAACTAAGCGCCACACAGCTGCTCGCTTACTCCACCCCAGTGGGATGGGGGAGAACCGGAAGAGTAAAAGTGAGAAAACTCGTGGGTTGAGATAAAGACAGTTCAATAAGTAAAGCAAAACTGTGTACATAAGCAAAGCAAAACAAGGAATTCATTCATTACTTCCCATCGGCAGGCAGGTGTTCAGCCATCTCCAGGAAAGCAGGGCTCCATTGTGCGTAATGGTTACTTGGGAAGACAAAATGCCGTAATTCTGAATATCCCCCCTTTTCCTTCTTCTTCCCCCAGCTTTATATGCTGAGCACAATGTCACATGGTATGGAATAGCCCTTTGGTCAGTTGGGGTCAGCTGTCCCGGCAGTGTCTCCTCCCAACTTTTTGTACATCCCAGGCTGGTTGCTGGCAGGGCGGTGTGAGGAGCAGAAAAGGCTTTGACTCTGTGTAAGCACTGCTCAGCAATAACTAAAACATCCTGGTATTATCAACGCTGTTTCCAGCACAAATCCAAAACACAGCACCATATTGGCTACTATGAGGAGAATTAACTCTACCCTGGGCAAAACCAGCACAATATGGATGCTCTGAAAGCCATGAGACTCAAAGATAATTACTGAAGAAAGCTGGATGTGTACAATGAGCAGGTGAAGTGACGAAAAGATACGCTTGATTTATAGAGTTTTTTTAGAGTAGGATCTCTAATCAAGAGCTGTCTCAGTTGAGGAAGGCATAGAGAGAATTGCAGGTTTCCTTGACAGAGATTGTAAGACTAACTGAAATTGAATTTCTTCAGTGTTAGAAATAAAAAAAAAAAGTCTAGAGGAATACTTACGGGCCATTTATCTACATCTAATATCAGATATAGATTATATTAATAATTTTTAAAGGAAGAGTAATGCATAGCGCTCACCACATATTTGGAATTGCGTCTGCCTGTGGAATGAAGCCAAGTTAGCCCAAGCGATCTGGTGGTCGTGGAGAGTCAGTTTGCCAAGATGTCTGCCAATGTTTGATTATCTGTAAAATATTAGTCTGTATGACTGACAGACTCTTGACTTTTTTTTTCTTTCTCAGATGTATGTTTGTATTGTTTTTCAAAAGGAACTAGGCAATTTTCCCTATTTCAGGAACTAATGGAGTATATGAATTGTTCCAGTCACTGGCCGCCTTCAGAAGACAATCTTTTGCTAAAACTGCCTAATATAGGGCAAGTGCCATATGGAGGTTATTAACAGCATTTTGATGCTTTAATTTTGAATTGTGACTTTTTCAGTAATTTATCTTATATCTAGAATCTTTAAACCAAGTGGGTTTATTGTAGTAGGAGCCACAAAGATGAGGGGTTTTTTACAGGACCTTAACATTTAAGTGTACAGTCACCCATCTTGCATGATGCAAGATGCATGCAAACCAAATATTCTGGCCTTACTTGAAGATAGTCTTGACCAGTTTTTTTCACAGGATCCCCAAAGCTTGTTTCCTTTCTGATCGGTCTTCAGATTTTTTGTTTTCTTTGCACCTCCAGTACCCTCCATTAATCTGTTTCGGATAGGAGGCTTACAGGTCTTTTTGGCTCAGAAAACACCTTTAAGGTCTCTATTACTTTCTCCTTGTTTGTTCTCTGCAAATTAGCTGTTGGAGAAATTAGGATCTTTTGCCGTTGACCTCTTTAGTGTATTCATTATTCTAATTAGTTGGAATCATTCTATGTTAATTGTTCTTGAGATTATCATATAGCTGCTTCCAAAACGGGTGCATGATACATGAAATGGTCCATGTCAGCAAATGGTTGTTCAGTGCGTGGTGGGAAAGAGTGGAACATTTCACAAAGGCAGTCTTTAGCATGACTTCATTCTCTACATTGCCCAGGGCAAGCCTATGTCTATTCATTGGCTCTGGTGGGAACACAGCCTCACTAGATTAAACTCTGCTTTTGTAAATACCCCCTCAGCAGTACAGACCACTTTCATTAAATCAGTCAGATTCAGTCAGTTGTGCATTGACAAGTTTCTTAAACATTTGCAAGTCAGCTTTCTCCTGTGTCTCTTAGGGAGTCCTTACGCTCCTAGTTCAAGAGGAACCATTTAGCCATCTCCTGTGAAGTCACTGTGTGGTTTTGGCACCTTGCAGCAGTGCACGAAGCTCACCTGTTAGGAGGCTTTTTGGGGAGGGAGTGGGAAATACCTCTAGTGAGGGCTTCAGAATTGATGACATGAACCCACCCTTGCTGTTAGATATGTGAGCAGAATCCTGGTGCCTGGGAGTTGGGGTTTGGGGAAAATAACTGAAAGTTCTGGTGCTGGACCAAGCTATGGCATTTTCAAACGCTGCTTTTTCTAATTGTTTTTTTAATCAGCAGTTCTCTTATTAGAATCAGTTGGTAGCAGTTTTTCTCTTCCTTTCCCTGCTTCCCATTGCTCTGTGATGAAATGTGTGGCTGTTAGGGATTGCAGGGAGCAGCTAACAAAGCAGTCAAGAAAATTCTCCGTATTATTAAGAAATGGGAAGATGGCTCTTTTGCCTGAAGGTAAAACTAAATTTGAGCAGCAGAGGGCATGGAGAGTGTTTGTGAGCATAACTGTGGGCTGAAAAGCTAATGTCTTCTCCCTTCTCTAGCTTGTTTGGGAGGGCCAGAGGGGAGTTCGAAAGTCAGATTCAAGTGTGCTGGATTGCTCTTTTCTAAATCTCCCCACTCTTGGGGGTCTGATTTTTCAAGGAGAAGTGGGCAGTGTTCGGATGAAATACCCATTTGCTACCCTTTTGTGAGTCACCATGTCTTGTGCTTTAAAAGAACGATTTGTATAACTATACCTGTATCCAGATGTTGTTCAGACCCTTTAGCTTAGTAGCCTAGAGCTCTGCACACAGCTCAGCCTGTGGTCTCGAGGGAGGCCAGTGCCCTTAGGAGGAGGACTTACACCTTCTCTTACCCTCCACTCTCCTCTCCAGCATCCTTTTGTACTCTTTATATTTTTGAATCGCTGTTGCACCAAACAGGCATTTGTAGAAAGAATTTTAGCCCAAGAGGCTTCTGGCAGATTATTTCCTCCTTTGACCCCTGCAAAGGATGGAATCCCTTAACATCCTGACTCATTTGGAGCCAGCCTCCCCACTGCTGAGGGAGGGATGTGAAGCTTTTCTGCCACCATGCCTTCCAGATATGCTGCTGAAAGTGCCACTAATCATAAGGAAGAATTTTCCCTTCCTGCCAGCAGTTGCTCGTTGCCCTGGGTTGTGCTTCTGGCTGGTATCATTGGGGCCTTTGATTTGGAGCTGTGCCTTCATTTCCTTGTGTCTGGAGGCAATTTTGGAAATCATCCTGCTCTGCCTTGCGTCTGTTATCTCTGCAAGGCACGTGGCACAGCCTGTAGTCTGGCACCAGTTTGTCCACAACCAGAGCTCCCGGATCTTCCTTTGTTTCTACAAACACCTGAACCACATGTTGCAAAATGGTGGGTCACTGGAAGGTCCCATACCTTCTTCTGCTTCGCTGTTGGACCCCGGTGTATCTTCATCGTCTGTGGGCTGTTGGAGATATGAATCCCTGACCTCAGAGCAGTATTTTTCATGTTTGTTCTCACTGCCTTTTTCTAGCCGGGATCCCAGTTCCTGAGTTTATTCTCTAGCTATAGGAAGGCAGCAAAGTACAGTTGCGTTGCAGACACACAGCTTCAGTCTCAAATATGATGTGTGTCCCTTCAGGCTTGTGTCATGAACACAAGAGGAGAAATAACTCAGGGTTTCTCATAGAGGGCTAGTACACTGCAACCAGGTCTCTGAAGCATGGTCACATTTTTGACCATTTGTGCCTTTGTCTTTGGAAGAAGCGGCACCTTCTGTCCTTGACAGCAGGCACCAGGAAGCTGTAAGCATTTTTCTTTAAGTTTGATATGATGAGCACAGCAAAGTGCTCAGGTCAGCTTTGGGATTAATCTGCTAGGTGCTTGAGATGCTGGTCTGCTGACTCCACGCAGTGCCCTGTAATGTCATGCAGGCGTGATCTGAGGAGCTGGCAGAGATGTGACTCCTCACCCTTTCTCCATTGGGTCCAGTCACCTAGGAGGAGAAACTCCATCAAAGCATCTGGCCAGTCTGTATTTTTTTACCCAGAATGCTCCTAGGGGTTATTAAAAATATGTGCTAGGCAATTTCAGAATGGCTGCAGTGGTAAAAACATTTTTTGTCTAAGTAAGTCCTTCTTTATGTAGTGTTGCATGCGAATGTTATTAGGTAATCAGCTACTTTAGGGTAAATGAAGTTCAAATTCAGCAGTCGTCTTGAACATACCACGTGCAGTGTTCTGGTGAGGTGGAATGAGAAGACTGGGTATTTAAATTGCACAGCAATTGCACAGCTGTTTACAGTACCAGAGGACCGATATTCCCAGTATGATAATGAATTTTCAGTTATTCCTCGTTGCCTAGAAGTGGTGAAACAACACAGTAATCCAAGGCTTTTCTTCTTTCCTCTATATTTTATTTCAAGGAAGAGGATAATTTCAATTGCTATGGAATTTGCTTACTATAAGTAGTACTGAGTGCAGCTAACAATTGCATCATCTACTCCATGCTGTACAAACCTTTTGACATGGTTTTATTACTGCCTCATAACCAGTAAGATTTACTACATACTTGAGTGTGGGAACCAGAGTTTCCTTCTATTTGGCAGACTTTATTAAAATCTCAGGACTATCAGGACCATAATAAATTAAGGGTGTATACAGGGAATGTGTACAAAGATACATAACCCTACATGTTATTAACCACTAATATAACTTAATTAGTTATTAGTTAACTATTAATATAACTTTTGGATCTCCAAACTGTGATTTGTCAGCAGTAGTCAGTTCTCACAGGGCTTCAGGGTTCAGCTATAGAGTGGATTTTCAGTGAGGAATGTAAAGATACGGCACGTTATGGAAAGCCCTGAAGTTGCATCACTTTTTCTGAGTTGACCAGAGGTTTCGTCGCAGCCTTCAGTGAAGCACAGATTATTGTGTGTCCTTGCTGAGAAGTGCAATTCAGGATTTCACATGTGCTTCTAGCATTGTATAGATGTACTGACATTTCACTTAAGTGTTTGGTATAATTTCATGGTGGTCAGTAATCAGTGGTGAAGACCATCAGAAGATCATTGGCCTGAAAGTTTGGGACTTAGCGATCCAGAAGCCATTGTGCAAAACTGCCTTGTTCTGAATAATGTCAAAAATTTAGATTGTGGTGAGGCCACAGATGTTGCTTAGAAGCCAATTAAATATCATGTAACTCTTCAGAATTTTTTATCCCATGAAGGTACACTTTGATTCCAGTCCACTGCTGAGAATAAAGAATTGCTTGAGGCAACTCTTGAGTGAAATTTTATTTCTCAGCTTTGGAATTTCTGGAGCCTGTATGTTTAAATAAGAAACTATGTTTCATAAAGGTATATGGTTACTATACGTAGGCAAATTATGTACGATTTCCTGTCCTGTGCTTGGCTTAATTTTTGTGCGTTATACCTGCAGATCTTCCTATTTTAGGATCCATTCAGAAAGAAAAATCTTTGAATTGAGAATTTCCAGTGTTTCAGGGGGGACCCAAGAGACTTATGTAAAATTGGTGTCTTTGTTGATGATGTTGTTTTCCAGCATTTGCAGACAGAAGTCTGTTGTTTAACCTTACCCAAATTTAAACAAGTGCTTCCCGACAGATTTCTAGCAGGAACTATCGGACCACTATATCACAACAGCTGTCAGATGCTCTGTAAAGATAATTACCCCCACATACTCGGTCGACCCTGTAAATTAAATTTGGATACACCTTTGAAATATAATTGGCCACACTATAGTTAACTTTTTCTCCGGTAAAATGTCATGGTTTTGCCAGGTGCGGGGCAGGGGAGGAAGCGGTAAGGGGGGTAGTGGGGAGAATGGAATTGATTATAGCTGGTATAAATTTCAGATGATGTAAAGCATCAGCTCTTTGCACAGGGAAACCAGTGATTAAAGACCTGGATAGTTCTACACAATTGACTTATACTCTAGAGTGGTGTTCTCCAAATTACAAAACCAATCAACCACCCTAATTGCCTTCATTCAAAACCAGTCACCAATTTGATTCTTTTACCAGCCAAATAAGACAGCATAAATCAGGCAGTATGAGTGTCGGGGAATGCACGTTTGGGACCTAGCCAGATCATATGTAAACCTAACAATAACGTATTAAATCCTCGTGCAGGAGAGACTTGCAATTCTCATTTTGGTACAGTATCTCCTTTCGGCTTCCTGCGACGCAGTGACCGTAGGACCGAAACGCTTCAGGTCTGAGTGCTGACCCCGGCCATGATGGTGTGACTTTGCAATGGCTGTGGTGTTAGCAAGGGCTGAACGGGGCCTTTACTTTGTAGTGTCTGCTTTTATTAGGATTTTTCTGTAAAAGGCTCTAATGGGATTTACTTTTCTCCCATTGAATCAAACTGTTACTGACATTAGTGAGAGCAAGTTCAGGCCCTAGTCAGCTTTTCACTGTTTTCGTAAAAGCATTTGTTGGTTTCTTTTAGCAGAGTGGAGCTAATTCATTTTCGTTTTCGCCATGCATTCTTTTCGTCTACTGTTGTGTGCATGTTCTATTTTGGAAGGGAAAAAAAAATCATTCCCTTATTTTAAAATCTGACCCTTTTTCAGCATGCCTGTCACCCTCTAGTATAAATGGGAAATGGAGTTGTATGGCAGCTTCTGGATCTTGGACACATTGAATGACTATGGAAACAATTAAAGATTGCACTGTGCCTGAGGAGTCTTTCCTTAGAAAGAGGACTGAACTGCTCTCTAGCTATCAGTAGGACTGAATGCCCATTAAAAATTCTCCTAGCCCAATTTGACTGTCAGTTTAGGACGTGCAATCACAGATAGCCAGGAAAAGATCTTGCTGGGCAAGCAGCAGTAGTTAAAAGCAAATAGATTAATTAGACGCTTGAAGCATAAAAATAGAGAACACCTGCCACTGATGGGGCCTCATAAGAAGTCTTGTAACAAATTTTGACCACTATACACATGAACCTCACATGAAGAGTCACAATTGAGTTGTCTAATATGAAAAAGGGGGGGAAATGTCAAGAATTTAGAGAACTTCCATGCCTTTCAAATACAGATGACTGACAAAATGACAGAATAAACTTGGAAAGGAGGTACAGAACATTTCACTAATACATGAAAAACTGTGAATGCCATGCTGAAGACTTGACCTGTTCCTCTTTCTAATTCTGCCAGTAAGAAAAGAACATGGATGTCTGAATTCTAATAAAATATAAAGGCATTCCATAAAAATGAAGTAATACTGTATGAAGAAAATTATGAAGTTGTGATACTTCTACAGGAGAATACTAGCTGTAGCCACGTGATGGTTATTATGACCAGTACCTTCTGTCTCTGCAGAGATTTAAATATAAAAATAATTCATTCTTAGGTTTCAAGCTATAAAGGTATCTGAAAAAGAATCCTCTGCTGATGAATAACATTGCCTAGTTTTCCAGCTGTATGATACTGATTTCTTTTCAAAGTTCTCTAATAGATTGCCTCTAAACTGGTGAACAGGATGCCAGATTATAAAACAATGGCCAACATTTACCATAAGCGTCTGAAAAAATATCTTTCCTGTTGCTGAATGTTTTCTGAAATAGATGGATAATACACTCTATGACTTCCTTTGCTGTTAAGTGGAGTTAAAATGCACTGTTCTAAAATAGTAAAGAATTGAAGACACAAGGACACTTGCAACCAGTTTCTAGTAAGTGGACATTGTCATAACCCGTGAATTCTGATTAATTTTATGAAATTGCTGTATCATTCATGGCTTCGTATCTAAAGGTATGTCATTTCTCAGCTTGGGCAGGGGAGAGAAACAGAAAGGCGTGCTTGTGATGGACATGATTGCATGTGCAGGACCTGATCCAGGAGGAAGGAAGCTGGTTACAAAGCAGAGGTTATGCATGATTTCGTAAAGGAGTCAAAGGAAGGGCAATAAGGACTTTTTTAGGAAGGTCTGACCTAAGCACAGATAACACTTGAGACTGTTTAGAAAATGAAACAAAATTCTTGGCTGTCTGTCTCCAGCTTGTGCGCCTGCCTGCTGGCCACCAAGGAGATGAACTGCGAATAGGGTAACTCAGACTTTGAGGAGGAGATACCCTCATGCTATCAGAGGATGAGCAGGAGGGAACTTGGCCCAATGGAAGCTAGTGTTGATTGGAAAATGTAGAGACAGTGAGGTGCTATTTCTGTACAGAAACATAGAGCTGCTGAGCTGAAAGTGAGCTGAGGAAGTCAAGGAAGGAAACTGGAACCTCTTCTCCCAAGGGTCTTGTGAATGGCTGCACAGAAAGCCCCTAGGGCTGGGGTTGGCTCTGCTCAAGTACAAGTACCCCATTCACTCCTGCAAGTTTCTCATCTGAAACCCAAAATGTAGTGATCAGTGGAAGAACCTGGAAAAGAGCAGTGGAGCCTGACGGGGATGAAGAAGCCCTTCCCCCATTCACCCTCCCCCTTCATATGCCAAGGGGAGTGTGGAGAATTTCTTCTGAAAAGTGGTATTGTAAGCTGTTACAGAGGAAGGAATTGAGTGCTTCCCTGCATGAAATCTAATTGCATAGTAAATACTTTTTCCTTCTCTTTTCACTTGTCCCCTTTCTGTTATTTTGTCTTTCCATCTCCTGATTTTCATTCCTTCCTAGTCTTTCACTTCTCTTCCATTCTGACTTCATCTGTCATTTCATTGTCCTGTCTTCTTTTGCTCTGATTTTGGAAACATATCTAAATCAGTTTGCTAAATATACCAGCGCTCTAGTCTCTGTGCCTTTCTCCTCTAAATGACCATAGTCTGGACCCTGTCTTCCATCGCCTGGCCCACGTGCCCCATCTAGCAGTGCCGAGGTGGCTCCCCACATCCCCAGCAGGAGAGAGCACTGAAGTCTGATAGACGGGGTTTAAAGAAAAAAGTAATATGTGCAGTTATTAATTTCCTTCATGCAGCAGGCAACCGATTTTGTGGAAGCAATGTTAACATGAATAGAATTGTGTCCTGCCAAACCCTGAGACGGTCTCAGCTACTTCTTTTTTTAGAGGGAGGAACGTATGCAACATATTGATCTTCCTTACCCCTCGGAAAAATCCCTGCATTTTTACGGTGAGTGGTCTGAAAGATCTGGTTTTGTAGGATGCGAACAAAGAATCCCAGATTTCAGTCTGCAGGCAGATGGACCTTTAAACAAAACTCCCTGCACAGCAGGGACATCTGTTACGATTTGTGATCCACAAACTTTAAGGATACTCAAAATTCAGCTATGGGGCTCAATCCTTAGCTAGACCCAGCAGGAGAAGTAAAAGGCAAAGTCTGTGTGCTGTGAGATTTACTGAGAGCTGAAATAGTTCCTGCAGCAAACTGGAAGTATGTGAATTTAACCTCATGTTAGCCAGACCATGGCTTGGGCATCTTTTCTTCCATTGCTTTATCCTAGAAGACCTGACTAAGGAGGTGAGGACAGTGATGAGTGGCTTGGTGGAGCCATTAGAGGGGTCTTGTATATTTGGGTGATATTTTTTTTTAAATTAATCAGTCCTGAAACTGTGCCAATGGCAATTTTTCATTGACCGCGTGGAACCAGGAGCCAGCCCAGCTGTTTGTATTTGCATTTAATACCCTGCATCTTCTGTTAGGAATTAAAGGGTACCAAATAATTTTTATCACCGAAGTCCAGTGTTGGAGACTGTAGAACTGTTTCTGCCCTACTTTAAAACAGGCTCATTAGCTGGTGCATGATATGTATTTAGGACAAACGTAGATTTTTATTAAGTATCAGGAACGCATTTATTCAACACATCTTTTCTTTAAAAGTTTTCAAGGTTTCCTGCAAAAATTATATGACACTTTTCATTGCGGTGGTCACTTATGATGGTGGTGCTAGCATTTTTGCAGTCTTTACATGATGTTTTAAAATGTTAATTATTAGTTTGGATTTTTTTTTTTCCATGAATGGTTACTACTAATATGGGATAAAGGTCATTTAAGACAAGACTGAACTACTTTGTCTTATTTGTCACTCATTAAACGAGTATGCTTTCTTTTCATCAGTTTAATTCTTTCACAACTACTTCTTCATCTGCATTCCTTGCAAACATTAAGCAAGAGATTCAAGGAGCTTTGGTTAGACGCTCACAATGTGTTTTGCTTGGACAGATAGGACCAACATAAAATTTGTAGGACTGTGTTGCTGGCATACCACATGCTATATTTAAAAAAATTCTATCTTTAGCTTCCCTGTTCCTGATACTTTTAGACATGAATTAGTATTATGTTTATAGAAGTTCTGAACTAATGCCTGTGCATATTTTCCAAAAAAATCCAGAAGGTGCAAACTTTAAGGCAAGCAGAGCCAAAGCAATTTCTATTTCTTCTTTTGGCAAATATTTAGGAGAAATATTTAGATATTTTAAGTTCTGCGTGACAAGTTTCCCTTAATATCTCAGACTCTGCTATCCCTAATTGCTGGTGTCACAGCTTTTCTGCAGTAGTGCTTGTGCCAGCAAAGGCTTGGAAAAGCCGTCTGTAATTTAAAACTTTATTTTGAAATTCATTTCACAGGGTATACCTGGCAAGAAGTCAAAAGTGCTTCATTGTGTGATCTTTCCACTTTTTGCACTACACAACATGGCTATAGCTTTCCTCGCTTTCCTTTCAGTGGTTGGCTTCCCCCCCCCAGATCTGTCTCCACATGATCTGACCTTTGTCATTCTGGGGTAGAAATGTGGAACTGCAGCGTGAATATTAATATGGCAACTGAACTGTGTTCTCCAGCTACAACTTTCTCTCTCAAATAGAGGCAAAAAGAATTGATTTAGCATCTGCTCGGGTCAGACAGGTACTTTATTACACCACCTCGGAAGAATCACAGAATCACAGGGGTTGGAAGGGACCTCCAGAGATCATCTGGTCCAACCACCCTGCCAGAGCAGGTCTGCCTACAGCAGGTTGCATAGATTGGTGTCCAGGTGGGTTTTGAATGTCTCCAGAGTCAGAAACTCCACGACCTCTCTGGGCAGCCTGTTCCAGTGCTCTGCCACCCTCAAAGGAAAGAAGTTCCTCCTCCTGTTGAGATGGAACTTCCTATATTCAAGTTTGTGCCCATTCTTCTTGTCCTAGCTCCTCCAGTTTCTCCCTAGTTTGGGGTAACATTAAAAGGAAGAAACTTCTGTATTGTTGATAACATACCCAGAGTGACTTGGCCATTTTATGACATTTAGGGAACATTGAATAGAAGAAACTTACTGGTTTTCACAGTGGCCTATAGTGGTTTTTATCTGTTGAATAGTTACCGTTAGGTGGACTGTCCCATGACTGAATAGCTATCGGTATTGCTTAATGTTATTTGTAGATATCATTAAGCAAAAATAGTGTTTCTCTCTTTATAATCTTTGCACAACAACATCCATCTGGAAGTGTTCCCAGCTGTTTTCCTGTCATTTTCAAAATTTCACCCGGGTTTAGTCATCTGTGTATTTTTTTAAGATTATCACCTCTTTCTTCGCTGATACTTGAAATATTGGTGACAAACAAATGTTGCTCTTTGTAGACTTCGAATTGTAGTGGGAAGAAGGAAAATCCTAGATTGTGCATTCATTGTGAAATTTTTCAATTATTAAGTGGAGGGAGAGCTACCCCTGGGTGTTTCTGTTTGCCAAACTGCAGAAAGAGGTCTTTTTCTAAGGAAATACTAAACTCTTATAAGATGGTAATAGACCGTGCTTACAAAAACATGTTTGTGACTAAGTAGCAGTGCATCTTGGTTTTGTAGTGACAAAAAAACATGTAACGGTGCATTGCAGGTGGCCTTCTCTTTGAAACCTTTTTCACAGTACTGATGCTCAATTTGGGACTTTAGCATAAATTCTTGTTCCTCAGTTAACTTCCCCCATCCTTCCAACTGGGACAATCTTGTGACTGTTTTGCTTTCTTTTAATAATAGTAGTAGTAGTAGTAGTAGTAGTAGTAGTAGTAGTAGTAAATAACTGGTTTCCCTAAGATTCAGTGTATTGTATTATTATTATTATTATTAAATTATTATTATCACTATTATTATTTTAATGCAAAGTGAACCTCAGGGAAAATACTCTGCAACATACATATTCAAGTTTTAGTAGTTTAAAAAAAAGTCTCTTCTCAAGAATGTTTTACATTTATGAGTATCTATCTCAGCATAACTCAGTCAATCCTGAAGAATAACCAAAAAATAAAAAAAGTTTATATTGGCACTTAAAATCAGTGGAGATGCCTCTGCTCCTTATTGGAGGCAATTAATAAAAGTAGATTCTTTCATGTCAGGCATTTGGGTACTGAAGCTTTGTTGGCCACTATAAACCTTAAACTCTTTTATTACCTATTTAATCCTGTACTTTAAATTGTTCTTTGTTTCCTGAGAATCAGATTATAAGCATACAGGTTTCCAGGTGGGAGTTCTTCATATATTAACCTAACTTTAAACTATTAACAATGTCTAAATAAAGAGGAGTGAAAAAAAAAATAAAAATCAAGAAGTGTGGGCAAATACGTGGAGAGAGGAATGGAAGAGACATAGGTACACTAAAGTACATACCCAAGATTTTATGAAATAGCCTGAAGCTGGTCATGATTTCAAATCTAGATACAGGTTGCCTACTTACACCTGCTTTGTCTGCAAATTTTTGAATTTTTGAAGGCAAACGTAAGTGTTCAAGTACAAATTAGACAACCATTTCTTTTGTGTTTGGTCATCCTTGTTCATGCAAAAATCTGGACTTTTTTAAAGATACAGTGAATGACTCATCTTTTGAACAATTTATCCCTAATAGAAAGTAAGTAGAAGTAAGAAGACTACTTGTGTAGAAGAATATTGAAGGAAAAAGCAAGACGGTGAAATACTTCAGTTGTTTGTTCCTGTTGTTAAGTCTTCTGTCGCTAGACCTCAGCTGCACCAATATTTCCTACAGGAAGTAGAAAGCATAATGAATGTGTGTGTTTTTTTCCAAAAATGAGTTTATTAAAAGAAAAAGGTCAATAGGGCTCCTCACAATTTGCAACCCTGATACGCACAGAGGCAGTGTTCTGCCCAGCAGTTGCAAACACTACTGACTTCCCTGGAGGTCAGAAACTTTGCATGACGGCTGTATTGATTGATTTATTTTTTTTTAAATAAGGAAATACACAAGGGAGAGCAATGAATAATCTGACGATATGTTTTAGAGATTAGCATAGTGGAATTCTCATGTAAAGATCAAATAGGGCCATACGCACCCTCTGGTTTTGATTGCTGTATCACAGTGATCGATGCAGCAAGGCCATATCAGACCATTAAACATCTCTTGTTCCATGAGCCATTGCTAAATGCTGCAGAACAAGGTGCAAGATATCCTGTAGATAATAAGAGTGGAATATGCTGCCCAGAGAGTATTAATCTTCCTAGCCTTCTTTTATAGCCTGCATCATGAAGATTTATATACTTTTAAAACAAACAACGCACCCCCCCCTTCCCTATCTAAGTCTCCATCTTTTTGTTTTTGCAAAGAATGAAAATTTTTGTCTCCCATGCAGGATCAGTTCTGTTAGATATTTAAACCTTGCAGATGAAAATCTGTGTATAATTCTAGTACTATAATGAATCCCGTGGGCTTCAGGAGATTTCCGCCTGTGCTTACAGTTATGCGTACGCGTAAGGATCTTGATGCACTGGTGCTTTAGCATCTAGAACAAAATTGTTGTCCAGCACCTGAGTGGCATATCCATAAAGTTATTAAATGTTTGCAGATAAATGTTTAGCAGAATCTTGTCAAACTGTACGATTCGGATGTTAAAGAAACAAATAAACAGTGTATTTGCTGCTTCATCTACTAAGTTTGCTACCCTTTGATCAGCTAAATCTGATCCCCGAAATCAAATGATTACTGAAAATTTCTCTTACCATAACTGAATTCTACTGTATTTATAGCAACTATATGCCTGTGTATTTCTTCTTAGATTTAGGGTTACAATAAAATGTTTATTTTTGAGAGTAAAAGGTTCTGCTTCTTAAAATTTGATTTTTAAAAATGAAAATAGTTTTGTATAAACTAGTTAAATTGGTTTGCATTAACTAATAATTACGCTAGAGAATTTGGTATAAATTAAAATGTTTCTGTTTTGAATCAGATTTTTTACGTAGTGGCAAAAAAAAAAGTATGCACGTTCTATCAATTTGATCTATCTAAGTTAACAATTCTTATTAGGTAGGTCTATTTAGAAAATACACATTTTTCTGTATTGTGTCCACAATGAAAGAGAGAGGGGTAAAAACTATAGGTAACCTCAGATCTTGGTTTTAGTGGCATCTAGTCAGTGTCCATTTAATAATGTTTATCTTGTTAAGAGGTTGATAATGCCATCAAATTATTTCAACAGTTTAACTGCACAATGGAATAGTGCAGCAGCATCTGCAAACAATTTGGGTATAATGACAGTCTACAACAGATATTTCTAAAATTAGAGCAGTTAAGGGCATAAATATATTTAGTTTTTAGAATACATGATAATTTTTTTTCTTTCATGTTTAAGCTGTAGAACATCTTTTTTTTCTTGTGCCCTTCTTCATCCATGTTATGTAACATCTCAGCAGCAGCCAGTTAAAAAAAATAAATTACTTTTTACCTGAAATCAATGTTTCTAGATATTTATTTTAAAATATTAAATCAAAAAGAATATTCAAAAAAATGCAATAGTGTCCGGTTTTAATCTCTATGAATGAAAGAAGAGCTTCATATTTTCCCTCCCATGTCATATATACATAAATGTATAAATGTAAATATACATAGATAAATGAGATGGAGCATAGCTCTGTTATTATGATTCAGCTCCTCAAGTCTACTTTCCCCTGTCTTTGCTTTTGTATGTGCTTTAGCTTTCTTAAATCCACCTAATTCATGGTTCTGCTTTAACGATTTAAACGTCACTGGAAATATCCTCTGTATGCTGCCTGTGTTCTTTATTTCACTTAATTATGTATATGTATGTGAATTACTGGAAGCCTCTCTGTATCTTTTGTTGTGTTTATTCCCAATTCTAGTGGCTTTCATACTCATTATATAACTGAAAATTGACCAAAAAACTTGATTGGGTGACTTAGGTGATGGGGGATGGATTTGGTGATATAGAATGTTGCTATTCTATGACTGGACAAAAGATGTCATAGCCTCTCCCAGAGGGTGCAAAAGAGGAAGCTGTAAAATCTCTGTTAGAGAGACTGGGAAAGAGTTGTGGAAAGTTTGAGTCACAGAAGAAGCCTGTTTCAGACCTAATGGTGATTTTTGATCTTCCAAATCATAGTTTTCCTCTCTGGGTGAAAGACCATCCTTTTTTCCCCAGTATAGTAGGGAAGATTCTTTTCTTTTTTTTACATCTATACCCATTAACTTTCTGCCTTAGTAGCTCCATAACAGTTCACTAGATACTAAAAGTTGCACTTTAATAATGAAGCTATATATAGGTGATTGTTGGAGTTTTTAAAATATATTTTGAACTGAACAAATAATGTATCTCTAAAAATATGTTTTAGCAATCTTCCAAGATATTCCACCAGTCATTCTGAACTGTTTTAGTAGATAATAGGGTAACTAATGTTGTAAGCTTCTGTACAAATCTTGTTAATATTACTGCTTTTTCCTGTTTCTGCTGTAAGGTTATGACAACCACACGTGTCAGGAAATATAATGTACAACTGAATATGCTGTATAGCAAATTTTCCTGAAATGTATATTCTAAGCACAGAGCTGCACAGACTATCTACTGACATAGAAATATGAAATCCAAAATATACCTTTTAAAGGAATTTCTATGGGAACCATAGTAGTTTAATTTGCTGTTAATTCTCTAGCATTTTCAGACCAGTGTCCTTATAGAATGGTAAGAAATTCTCTCCATCCTCAGGTGTTGGAAATGCAGTCATCAACTCTAGAAAGGATTTGACTCGAGAAGTGAAGGTTTTAAACCAATAGGGAACAATGTGACAGAAATCTCCATCTGTATTCATTCCATGTCTAGTCTTTTGAGAAGTAGGCTCAAAAACACAAAACAGAAAACACAGATGAGACAGGGTAGCATCTGTTTATCCTCAGAGCCTCCTGCTGTGGTTTCTGGTCATCTTCTGTCTTGTCCTCAGTCTCTGCTCCTCATCTCTCATCTCGTTCTTGCAGCCTGGACACGACAGCTTTACTTACATTTTGAAAATCTAGATTTTCACATTTTAACAAACATTTGGGGACAGGAAAGGGGGCTCTGGTTACAGCAGGGAGAAACACAAAAGCAGAGCTTTCCTTCATTTTTTTCCCCTCCTTTTGCCTGTCAGGTTTATGATGTTGAACTTCAACAGGAAGGATCTGAATCTTCTTCATACCATTGGGCACTGGGGCAGAAAACTCCCTTAGGCTGAGCTGCACTGAGTTATTCCCCTAGCTGTCAGTATTTCCTAAGCGAAGAAGTGCAGCTCCACATGCCAGGCTCTGAGGAGCCTCAGCTGGATTTCCTCTCTTGAGGGTCGATGACTTCTCTTATCTGAGCACCCTCCAACAGGATTCAAAAGATCTCTGTTTTCCACTTTGAGCCCCTCAATGTGTAATGTCTTGGCGTTATTTTTTCTCAGCAGCGCAATTTCGAGAAAGCTGAAGATATTTTCAGACCTGTGTGAGTATTCCTTACTGCAGTAACCTTGCTAAAATATAAATTATTGGAGTTTTGGTGGTGGTGGTGATTTGGTTTGTTTACCAGTTCATAGAGTATAAAACACCAATCTGAAACACTTGTGTCATGGCCAAAATGCAAGTCAGCCAATAAAACTCTTGATCGTTAGCTGATAAGAGTAAAAGCAGTGGCTTATATATTAAAAAAAAAAAAGTACTAGGAGGGGTAGGGGGCTTATTTGCATTCACACTGCTACTTTAAAGTAAAAGTGGTTTTACATATTTAGAAATATTTGATTGACACTATCTAGAGGGAAGTTTTCTTTTATGGTCAGGCCACAGGATAGCGCTTTACATCCAGTAGATCAATATGCAGGAAAGAACTGTATTAACTTAAGGAGTAGTTTCTACAAAGCTCTGTCAGGGATCTGTCTCCTTAGACTCACTGTTTACTTTAATGTCATGAGTAGTCCCATTATTTTAAATGCTGCGCTGACCAAGGCCAGAGAAGCTTTGCATGGTCAAACCTTCAGCATGTGTTACCTCATGCTTCATTGAAGATACTCGCTAAGCTCTTCACTGACTTAACAGTATTTTTGTTTCTTGATGCCCATGTCTCCTTCCCACTAGTTTAGACTACAGGATTGTCAATAATCTGCAGAATTATTTGGATTTTAATAACCTTTCATTGCTTTTTTCCCCCGAGGGAACAGAAACAAAACAAAGCAAAATCCCGTAAGCTCTTCTGCCGTAACACACTATCTCTTAGGTATTTCTGTGGTCTTTTATATTGGGAATTTTAATGTCATTTTTCATTGAGATTTACTTATTTTTTAATGAAATCTGTAACCTTGTATTGATGTATCCTGGAAAGCTCGTCTTTGCTACAGTGAATTCAAATAGCTTATATTCAACTTCCTGGTTGTAATTTGCTCATCCCTTTTAATAAATTAATGAACTCTCTCTCTTTTCCACCATGAGTGTCCAAAGCTTAAGGGAAGAAAAAGCAGCTTTTCTAAGCAACTCGGTAGCCCTGTGTGCATGTTCCTCTGTTCTGTATTTGATACTCAACAGATATCTGGGGCAGTTGAAATTGATTTTGAGTGCCCTGAGAGCTGGTCTTGGGTATGTCTTAGTTCTTATTTTCTTCTTCTCTTTGTAGTTCATTCTGCTTTCTCGTTTATTTTTTATACCTCCTACTGAAGTTATGGAATGGTTAGACTGACTATTACATTTCTAATGGATTAGTTGAGTACTGGAAAAGCCAGAGGATATTAGCCTTTTCACATTCAAATGTGTCATATACAATATATGTGCTTCTATGAATATTTAATTTGAGTGAAAGGCCTGTCTGAGTGTGATTTCACTGAGTAAGAAATCGCTTTTTGTTTCTGTATTTCGTGGATATCCAGTTTGTTTCCTTGCTTTTTAGAATGTTCACCGAACATTTTCAGCCAAACGGAAACCTTTGGCAAATCCTGATCCTGGTGACAAAATTCATATTGAGTTTTTCTCTTCATTTTAAAAGAGGATTTTGCCTGTTCGATTTATCTGACATTTGCTTCCTCCTGCTGTGTTCCCTTGGTTAGATCTTGCGTTGTCTGTAATGTCCCTCAAGCGATCAGACATGTTGGCACTTAACAGATAATGAGAGTTCAGGCATGATATTGAAAAGAAGTAAGTTATAATTTTCCGTATATTACTTAATTCCATAAGAAATGGTGTTGAGCTTCAGTTTGTTATGCTGAAAATTATAAGCCCGTGGTCAGAGAAAGCAAGCTGTTTTATTGTCAAGGGAGCAGGAGCCTGTTCCCTAATCAGCAGTAAAACAATTTATGGGAGGAGTATTTGTTTCTCCAGCGCAAAATAAAAACTGTTTGCAGGGTATTGTAGCTAATGACAGGATGGGTAAATCATGCACCTGCAGAACTCCTGGTACACAATAGATATAACATTGCGAGAAAGAAATCATAGCTGTGATAAATGCCCTGATCCCACAGTGAGGTTTAGAAAAGCATGCACAGGAGTTGGCTGTAGAGTGGTACATTGGGTAGCTTTGCAGGATTTACAGAATTCTTCCAAGTGGCCAAATGGGTTTCATAACCGCATTGCGTTCGGAAAAGTAAGCATTTTTTGGATGTGGAGACTTGTAATGTGCATGTGCTGCTGGAATCAATGCTTGCCTACTGCAGCTGAGGAAAGAAATCTGATTTTTTCCTCACTGGGTAGGACTGTAGACGTGATGTTGTGCCACGGACATTTTCTGGTTGTTCATAAGCATCCCACTTCCCTGGTATGTGAGTCTGGATTGCACTCAGTGGTTAATGTTCCAGACTTGCTTAAATTGTCAGCCAGCTGTTACTCTTGGGATTGTCTAAAAAAAGTTGTACATTGCAGATCTAGTGTGAGGAAAATCATTTTGTATCCAAGACAATGGTTGATTTATTGTTCAGGGAGTAATTCAATATACATGTAGTAAACAGATACATCAGAAAAAGCATTAAGATACTGCAGAACATCGTGAAACACACCTTTGGGTACTGTAAAAGGGGAAAGAATTCAAGTGTTAATGAAATAATTATTTTTCTCTCTGAACTATCAAAAAATAATGAGTTTCGCAAAAGATGTTAGCTGTCTGTAAAAAGTACCAATTTAGCAAGCAGGTAAATGCTAAAATCAGACATTAATCAGTAAAGCTCCTGAACTTGTGTTTCAGTCAACGGTACATAGGTCCACGTAAAAAGAATAAGATAAAGTGTAAAAGGTAAAAGTGACTTGTTGACTTTCAGCATAGTACAAGAGCCCTCTGTCTGGGAATGTGATCCTAGGAAATGCACTTATCACGTTGATTTTTTTTTCAATTTTTGCAGCATCCCTTTGTGTCCCTATTCTATTCCATTCTTGCAAGGGAATGCTGCAAGTCCCAAGTACTGCTGTGTAGTTTGCAGAAAAGACTTGAAAAGTGACACCTGTCATATATGAGAGGCATTCTTAGACCTTGTAAAAATACTACTCCGGAGACCTGCCAAGATCAGAGACTTAGTATGATATGTTTTGTTTGTAATCAACAACTTCTCTTAAGATTAGTGTTCAGCATTAGACTTACTTATCTGGCACAAATCCTCCCCTTCAAGTTCTTTGCCTGTGTGATTTGTGTGCTCTCCAGCTCCCGATAGAAGAATGTCCTTTTCTCCAGTGACGTACAGATGAGCTGTATGTGCATTCATAGGAATATTGGATTGAGTGATTCTTTCATATGGGTGACTCCTTTAGAAATCAGAACTAAAGAAAGAAGAAAGAACTAAGAACTAAACAAAACTAGCAACCTCTTGCCTAGAGAACCGCCAGGTAACAGCAAGTTTTGATTACACCTGGGTCTTCCACAAAGGTCACCAAGAGACTCGTAAGGCTTTAATCTGAATTGCCACTGGCCTGTCTCATGTTGCTAATTCTTCAGCACATGCAGGTCATCTGTGGTGGGCTCTTAACCAGTGCTATCTTGACAGAATTTACTGGAAACACGCAGGTCACGCTCGTCTTGGGCTAACATAGCACTTCACTGCTTGAATTGTAACCTTGGTGTTGTAAATTTAAGAGATTCCAGTGTGTTTTATTTTCAGAAAATAATTACTTAATGACTTACCAATGACCAAGGTCGTAGTCAATGTCCTTCTGAGGTTGTTACGATTGAAATTTATCACAACAGAGTGACTAAATAATATTCTGAACAGAAGAAACTTTGACATGCCCTTAGTTCTTTCATAGTGAAGAAGGCAGAGGAGGGGACTTGGAGTCAAGATATTTACTATGTTCAAACCGAAATTAAAGGTTTAAACTAGACCAATAAGAAACTCATCTAAAACCCTACCTTTTAATCCCAGTTTACTTTTTACAAATAACCTAACAAAGATAAACAAACAAAAAAAGGTCCTTTGGAAAGTCTCCCTTCACTTTTCCTTTTGTGGAAGGAAGGCATACAAATGAGCAGTCCGGGAGCGCAAACGTCCCCATTTCCTATGGCTGGGTGCAATACAGGTAACAAAACCAATACAAATTTCTCTTAAGCACGCAAAATTCCTTTTGTTATTCTGGAGAAATCAGTTTAAAGCACAGGAGCATTTCTTGTGACTTTGACTTGGTCTTTACACCGAACTTGCCTGATGGTAGTAATGCTTTTCAGGAGGTGCAGAAGTTGACTGAAACCCGGCAGCCTCTTGCCTAGAGAACCACCAGGTAACAGCAAGTTTTGATTACACCTGGGTCTTCCACAAAGGTCACCAAGAGACTCGTAAGGCTTTAATCTGAATTGCCACTGGCCTGTCTCACGTTGCTAATTCTTCACCCCCTGGCACTGACATGGATGATAAGATGGCAGAAAACCAGGCACTTCATGGCTTCTTCCTCAAACCGTGAAGGCCTTCATTTTTTACGCTCCCCAGCTCACTCTCTGTAGCTACAAGAGCAATGTTTCATGCTTTGCCCAGGAAAGATTCAAGTAACAGTTAAAAGTACAACATGAATTACAGTGTTGAGTCACTGGAAATGACAGCAATTCTAACCAGAAAAGTGTGAAAACCATATATGTTTTGGTTTTGAGGCATAACTCTGGGGAAAAATAACAATGAGTGGCAGACTCTTTTTTCTAGAATACATTCCTCAAGAGTTATTTAGATAATTTGGGACATATCCTAAAAAGTCTCTCCACTTAAAGTTCCTATTGGGCTCCAGCTCTAAGTGATTCCGCTGAGCTGGTTGTGTCCTTCCTCCTGTTTGCAGAGAGCCTGCGGAGCACAGCTAGCCCAAGGAGAGCATTCCTCTCCCACCTATCGGGAGGAGGCAGATGGGCTGCACACCCTGGATTTTGGCCTGATGTGGGCTAGTGCTTGATCTTGGATCCACTAGATGAGCTATAGCCTTACATGTGTGCTGAGATATGAAATATAGCCTCATCATTTCTCTGCGGTTTCAGAGGAATGCCATTTCTCTTAGTTTATCCTGTTTTTCCAGGTACAGTGTATTGAGTTTCAAACCCATGTCTGGAAAAACAATGTCTCTCTATTTGGTCACGTCTCTGAAGTTTTTTCATAAAGGTTATGAGACAAACTTGATAAACTTGAAATCTGCAGTGGCCAAATATTAAGAGCTCAGTTCTTACTGGAACAGATGGAATCTGGTTCTAGACTGTAAAAGACTTGCAAACTATAGTGAAAGATTGTGTTGGGAAAAGTAGCAGCACAAAATTCTTCTTTCCTGTTATTAAAAAAAAAAAAATAACCTGCAATATCTTCCATGTTTAGTTTGCATAACAACCCCAAAAGAAAAAAACACCCTCACTCTTCAGTTTCACAATTACCACAATCTTTAAGGTCTCTAAGGTGGATTTTGTGATGAACTAACTTCCGATTTGGTTTGCCAGTTTCATATTTTCTCTGAGCAAGAAAACAAATGCACGATTTTAGCTCATGCAATAATGTTCCAGGGCAGCTACTTTCATTTTTGACTTTTCCAGGTTACAGGAAAACCTTCATTTCTATGGGAACAGTAGTATTTTGTAAAGCATCCAAACTTCTGAGAGCACAGAACTGTGCTTTGCATCATGGTTTGATCCAAATACAGGCATATAGAGTTCCTGCAAGTAGTATCTCCAGAATGGCAGTTTCTCTACTTGGCCTTTCCCAACTCCTGTAATCATTTTGACATCCAAAATAAGGGACGTCAAATCCCTTGAAGGGATAAGGGGAAGAGGGTGGAAACCCTTTCAAACACAATTCCTTTCACAAAAAAACCCGAGAAGATGCAGCTGAAGACACCATTTGATTTGTAATCAAAATCCAAGGGACTGGAAACAGCTCAAGTTGTGTGGGCTAAGAAAATGACATCATAGCTCTGGGAAGTTGCTTTTAAAGGATGAGGTAGTGGGAGGCTGAATTCAGATGTTATTTACACCTCTTTAATCCCACTTGTCTTTTTTTAATTTATTTTATTTTAAAGTCAATGCAAGTAGAGAGGTAACATAGAGCAGAATATTTGAGCCTCTGTCCTCTTTTGGAGTGCCAAAGCCAATAATAATCACAGCATTTTAGAAGAGTTGGCAGAAGGGTGTCTGATAGATGTAGTAAGTCTTGCATTTGATGTGATGTAGAATTTCAGAATTAGCACATATTTTTCCTGTTAGTTTACTGCGTGGTGATGCTGTATTGCAGAAGAGTGGAGAGCAGGGATGTGATGACATGAAGAACTAGTCTACATCAGAACTATTTATGTTGCTTAATGCCCTAGTCAAATGGTGTGCTTTATTCACATACAAATAGGAAGGAGTGGCTGCTAGTTCTTAGATCTACTAGAAACTGCTTTAAAAGTTGGAAATGTTGCACCAGTCAAAAATTTGGCCACCATTTAACATTTGGACAGTGCTTTGAAGATAAAAAGTGCTCCATAAATACTATGTTCTGTTAGACTTCACACATCAGCTATTAATAGAACTAAGAACTGAAAGCAGTTCAGCTCAAGAAATAGCAATGATACTAATAATACTTCGTACTTCACTCATGCTCATGTCCAAAAATGTTCAAAACTTTTACAAACATGACAAAAAGGTTAGCCTAGCAGTTTTAAAGTAAGATTGTCCGTACTTACAAGACAGAGAAATTAAGGAAAAATGCTTAGACATTTAAATTCTACTGATCTTAATTTTAGATTGCATCAGACCTTTAGGGTATAAAGGTACTGGAGTGATTTATTCAAGGAAAAGAAAATACTCCCTAAGCTTTGTAGTACTTGTTGTTTCTGGCAAAACATAGCAAGGAGGGCAATGCTTCTTTTTTGTTGTAATCTGATAATTTTCCACAGAAGTTTTTTGGGAAAAGCTGATCAGGTTGTCCCAGGAGCAGCAACATTGGTCAACCTAAGAGATAAAAATAAGACGAGGTGATGGGGAGAGGTTCTAACTTTTATTGGAGTTAGAGGGGCATAGATGCCCTTTCAGATCCTGAATAAAAGCCTGCGTGCCACAAAATCTGCCAGTTGTGGTGGGTTTACCTTTGCTAGCTGCCAGATACCCTCTCCTCAAGAGAATGGGGGCAGAAAAAAAGATGGAAAAGCTCGTGGGTCAAAATAAAGACAGGGAGATCACTTAGCAATTACCATCACAGGCAAAACCAGACTCAGCTTGGGGAAAATTAATTTATTGCCAGTTGAAATAAGTTTGGATAGTGAGGAGCAAGGGCAAATTAAGACAGTACCTTCTCCTCCTCCCTTTTTCCCAGGCTCAGCTTCACTCCTCTGTTCCTGACACTGTGCCTGCTCCCCACCCCTACTGGCAGAGGAGGATGAGGAATAACAGCTCCTCTCTCCTGCTCCTCATGCTCTTACCTTGCTCCGGTGTGGGCCACAGTGCCTTCAGGACATATTTACATCCTCCAGCATGGGATCCTCCATGGATCGTGTCCCAGAGTACCTGCTCCAGGTGGGCTCTCTAGGGGCTGCCACCTCACCCTCCTCCTGCTCGCCCCTGGGTGTTCACAGGGATGTTCCTCGCATTTTTTCCTTGCTCCCCAGCAGCGTTTTGCCCTTTCTTAAATTCGTGGAAGCACCTGGGTCTGGCATGGGGCAGCCCTGGCCGCTCCTCACAGATGCCACCCTGCACCCCACAATGCCAGTGCCTGGGCACTTGCACCCAGGGCACCAGTTTTCCCTCACAGTTCTCCCAGTTGGCCCAGGCTCTTTTCCACTGATCCCAGGCTCTTTTCCACTGATCCACTGGGAAAGCTGGAGAGATAGGGAGCATTTTATTGTTCAGAGGACACCTTGAATTCAACACATTGACTGTTGGGGACCCTGATCTCGCATCCTAGCTCCCCGACCATCCTAGGTTAGAGTCGCGAGGTGACCAGGCTGTCCCAGGACTTGGTGGCTGGCGGTGCAGGTGTCTCTCTTCTCTGGCTGACAACCTGCATAGCTTCACGATTTCAAAGCCAATTATCCTGGGAGTGACTTCGTGTATTGACTGCTGTTTTGTTTTGGTTTGGTTTGTTTTTTCTGGAGGTAAGCCAGCAGAAAGAGAGAAGCTTTAATCGGGTCAGAAATAGCAGCCCCCCCTACAAAGCTGTTCAGAGCGGAGGGCTGTCCTCACAGGGATGTCCCTCCCACGCCTGCCCGGCCGCCCCGAGGGGGAGCGGGGACTGTGGGGGGTCTCGCTTCCCGCCTGTGTGTCCCGAGTGACCTGCGCGGGTAGGACACCCGGCGCATCCTTGGTGGTCTGAATGGGTCGCTGTTCCTAATGCGTCCCCCTTGAGGTGGGAGCTGGGTGGAGGAGCAGAAGAGGGGGCCGAGGGGCTCACTTCTGTGCCTGGGTTTAGCACTGGGGCTGAAGCGTGCCTCTAGCACGGTGGTAGGTACGGGAAGACGTTTTGTGTAGCATACAAGCGCAAAACAATACTCAGTCAACAGGCAGAAGGTGTTCCAGCACCTGAGGCAGGCTGTTTGAAAACCAGGCTTATTTTGGCTCCTGCTCTCTAATACAGGAACAGGTATTGTGCACATCTGTATAGTGCTAATAGCACATCTCTCCTTACTCTAGCGGAGTTCACTGCCATAGTAGAAATAATCAGTTAACAATTATCACAGCTGACAATGCATCTTCACATCCCATCAAGCCGCAGGTATTTTCCACCGGTCCATACAATGCAGACCCATCAGAAATAATAGAAAGGAGTGAAGCTATTGTTAAGATGCAGCAGCTCAATATTCACAGAATATTCGGCCAGGGATGAACTCCTCAAGAGGAGTTAATAAGCAGCCGCACTTGAATACCTGATGTTTATAAAGGGGAGAAATGTACACGGAGAAGTACATTATGGCTAAAAACCTACTTGATCTTTCCGAAACAAAACCTAACCTTCATCTCTCATGTAGAAGCAAGTCTACCCGGGCCCAGAAAGAGAGATTTGCCTTTGAGGAGTGATCTGAAAGATAAGTAATACGTCAAAGGAAAGAAAATGCAGTTTCTGCTCCTTGGGGAAAGAGGGTAAAAGGGGAAGGAAAAAAAAAAGAAAAAAAGAAGAAACCAAAACATTAAAACCCTTCAGTTTTTTTCTAGCTGTAGCCATAGCCTCTTTCCTTTGATTTGCCATGATTTAAATTCATACAAAAAGATTTATTTCAAATAAGCCCCTTTAACTGTAGGGGCAGATTTTTTTCTTCCCCTAAAGCCTTTTGTAAGAACAAAGTAACCACTTGTCACACACAGTGACTAATGAGAGTTTAGTGTGGGTTTTAGTGTTCATTCATAAGCTTTGTGTTCAGCTAGTCGTAAGTTAAATCTTTAGAAATCACACCGCAGGAATCCCTCGCTTAGGGGTGGGGGCGGGAGGCGAATCTGTCGAGATATTGAGAACTGGGGAGCGGAAACTGCTCTTTTCAGGCTTCCTAATCGGCAGCACAGGAAATAAACACATGCAGGAAGTCGTTTGGCCTTTTCTTGAACTTCAAGTTTATATAGCAATTGATAACCGAGGCAAACTTTGTGTACTTAAACTTTTGAAAATTAAATGGAATAAAGGGGGCATGTTCAGCCGATGCAAGCGTGGCATGTAGTTTCTACAGCCAGCTCATCTAAACACAGTATTGAAAATTGGAAAGATTATACAGGGTATATATTTTTATAACTAGAACGTGTCCTTGAAACCTTTTTGTACGTCTTCTCTCTGTCCCCTTTTCCTTCCATTTCACTAATCCTTTCCCAATTAAACTGAGCCGAAGCATTGAAATGAAACTGAAAGTCGTGTTTACGAAGCTGTTTTCTCTGCTTCTGCATCAGACTCTGCGCTCTCATCCTTTCCCTGACCTTCTCATTTATCTTTTAAGCACGTTGGAGTAAGGGTAGTCTTGGACTGTGTGAAGCACCTTGTTCGATGGTGGCTCGTATTGATATTTGGTTAATGCTACATATATCGTGTATAAAAGTTGTCTTTGAAAGCAGTGTAAAAATAAATGAAGCGTCATTCTTGAATATAGCTTTTGAAATTGATAGCATCAATTTACTAACAAGGACGTTTATAAGCATTTCTAAGAAATATTATTTGTGTTCATGTTTCTCAAGCTTTCGCTGTATTACTAAGGTCACTGTGAATTTAATGTTTTAAAAAGAACACTTTGAGGTTTATAATAATTACAATCAGTTGGTGTAAATTTGCATGGGATATTGAGAACAAATTTCCCAATAAAAAGAAAGCAAGCAAAACCCAAATGTAGAACAGAATATGGAGGAAAAAGTACATTTGCATGTCTTTGAAGAGCAACCTAAATATCTGCTAAAAATGCATCCACTTCTAATGCATCTTCTACTCTTTTTGAAAATGATTTTTTTCCCCTGCCCTAATAAACCACCCCTATCAGTGCTAGCATTTATTAGGAATATTTTGTATAAAACGAGGACAAGAAGCAGAAAACTGCAGTTAAAATAAAGTAAAATGAGAGAAAGCCAGAAAGAATGAAAGTGAATTACACATCCATAGTCTGGGTTACTTTCTGATGAAATTCTTGAATTCACTTTAAAAAATAAAAAAGAAAAGATTTTGTTGGGCTTTTTGTCTTCTGCTTTTTAAGTAATTAAAAAATGTCATGAAGTTTCATAATCTGTTTAGAAGGTTACATATTTGAAATGTAGGGGTAGCTTTGTGATGACTTGGCGTCACCTAGCCACTAGATGGGATTTCAAGACTTCAAGAAATATATCTAAACCTTGACCCCAAACTGCCATTTACTGTAAAATGGACGTAGCTGATCAGGAGCTCAATAAATGTCAATATTTCATTCATTATAATAAAAAAAATGGAAGTTCCAACTATTAATCTTGCAGGATTGCACTCTTTACACATTTTCAGAACATCCCTTTATCTCTATCACTTATCCATTGCCCATTTGATTCACATCTAGCCTGAAGTCTAACAGTCATCAGTCTTTTTTTTTTGGCATTACAGTGACATATCTGTTTTGCTGATACCTTTGAAGGAATCAATTTTTTGCTTTTCCCAGATCCTTACAGGAAACAGTCGAGTTTGTTCCAGACTGTGTTGCAGTATGTGTATGCACAATGATGATATGTAGCTGCATTGTTTGTATTCTTCTACCCTAAAAGCTATTTTTACGTTGCATTTCTTTCTTTTTTGATAGTCCAGCTCCACAGTGAGAACATACCAAAACAGTAAATCAAGAGTGACCATGAGCCCTGGCTTTAGCTCCCAGTGGAATAGCAGCCAACCTGCTTGGAATACGTACACCTTTCCAAGAGCAAGCTTGCACTACCAGTCTCACGCTAGCTACACCTACTGTGCTGGACATCCTGCTGTAAGTAATTATAACCTTTTCTGCAGTTACCTGAACGACCTGTGTGATTTCCTGGGAGGTGGGTGCGCCCGGAGGCTGACAGTTCAGCACACTTCACCAGCGCTCTTTGTGTCCCACGGCAGTCAAGGCCAGCTCATGTGTGCTAACCGTAACTCTAGAAAATATTAGAAAGAGTCTTAAGATGTGAGCAAATGTGAAAGTTTCATGGCTCAGTAGAAATACACATATTTTTGTACGTTTAGCAATCCTTCTCCTCGCATGAAATTACTGTTGTGTGCCAGGGTTTCGGTGTCAGGGATGTGGGCTGGAAAGCAGTATTATTGATGGCTTCTCTTCTGTTTCTAGCGAGTCTGTTAGATGAATGAATTATTCTATTTCAGAGATTTTAAATTGTATGGATGAGTCAGTGAAGGAGGGCATCTCTTCTCATCATTAGATTTGTTAATATTGACTACTTTATCATTAATGTAATCAGTAGTGAACATGCAATCTTGTGGCTAAGCAGACTACTGGTCTTCTGTAATCTGAATGAACTGCTGGCCAAAAAGAATGGGAAGGGGGGGGTCCCTGTTGTTGTGTGTTTTAATTTGACAACCATGAAAGGGTCACAACTGAAGGCTGATGGTGGGTTTTGTCATATTGGTGTTGCAGACTGCTTATAGCAGAGCCTTTTTGTCCTTTTAGTTTCTGATTTTGAAAGACTCCGAGAGAGTTAACTGGGAAAGACCTTGTTAGTGTAAGCAATCTTCCTTTTTACACCCACTCTACACTTTGTTGTTTTAGTGTTTGGATTTGAACTTAGCTTTGGATATTGTTAGAACTTCTTAAAGGATGTACGGTCTTAACATCCTGTCATGTGTATGTAATGAAGTTTTGCAATCCTATAGCAAATTCCAGTAGGAAAATAGGGGAAAGTGCAGCTTTTATTGCAGAGGAGAAATTGTGCTGTGCAATCTTATTGCAAGATCTTTGTGATTTGATTTAGATCTGCTATCCTACCTGCCAACAGACTTTTGGCCAGAAGTTTGGGATAGGAATTGTCTCAAGCATTAACATGGTAATTGAAATAAAGGAGGGGAATAAATTTGTAAAATCTTATCTCTTTTCTGAGGTGGTGATATCTCAGAATGAATTAAACATCTCTATGGATTCTGCTGTTTGCTCAATTCCATTACGGTGTCATTGAAAATGATAAAAACCGTTGTGAAGGAAAAATGGTATTTGGCATTGGAAGGGCACAGATATTTTCCTCATTTAGAATGATGGCTTAGAAAGAGTCCCTGTACAGCTTAATTTAACTTAATTTGTGGGTATTCAAGTCATTAACTGCTCCTTAACTTTGATCATTTAGAATAAACACTGCCCTCTCTGTGAGTCAAGCTTGGACTCTACTAAGCAAAAGAGCACACAAGAACAATGCTGTACTTCTGGGGAGATGGTGTAAAAATGGAGACATCTTCGTATGCATATGAATTAAAACATCAGTCAAGGCATGGGAATCTTTTTTAGGCTAATTCCACAGTTCCTCTTTCCTTTGTTTAGACTAAAGCTGGTGGTACCTCAAGAAGAACTGCTTTACCTGTACAATATTTGTTTTCATTGAGCAACTTAATATGTAGTTGTTGGAAAAGATACTTCAATCTGGAAGTTGGTTTAGCTGATTGCCGGAAAGTAGAGACTTCAGAATGGCCAGAATTGCATAAACTTTTGTGCGGATGAGGAATGCCAAACCCAAGGAGATAAGTACAAGGTAAATAACTAAATTGCTCAGTGTCCCTGGGCTCAACTGTTTAGAAAACTTGGCACATTTCTTGGCTCCTGCTCATCTGAGGAGCTCTGATGCGATGCTACTGGGCAGACAACGGGACTGATTTCGTAGGGTGGTGGTAAGAAGCTGTAACAGGGTAGCTGCCATGGCAGTGCCTACCGCTGTGATCACATACTTTTTCCATAGCTTCCCTACTTTTGCATGCTCTGAGGCTGAGGCTGTAAGCGGGGCCCCAGCAAGGCACTCCAGTAAGCTCAGCTCCTCTCTCCTGCAGCATCAGATGAAGGGCAAATTTTTCAAGAGAAAACAATGCCTTAATATTTGTTTGAATACCTGTTGCAGTGTATACAATAAAGTTAGAATTAGTCTGGTTCCCGTTTCTAACTTAGGTTTTTTTAATCTGGGCTCAAACCAACATTTCTACGGCAAAGCAGGATACAGAGGAGCTCCTTTATTCGTGAATCTTCCCAGTCTAACACGCTCAACTGGATATCTACTATACTTCAGAGGATTTTATTTGCCCTCATCTGACACAGGTTCACCAGAACAAGATGTAGGTTTTATTGCTGTATGAAGCTGTTTCTGCAAAACCTCCCACATGGAATATGTCTAAAGATCATTGTGGTTTCTTGACGCTTTGGAGGCTAACAAACTTACGAGCGCTTTGCAAGTTCAAGGCAGACAAATGTCAGGAAGTTGGATCTGGCCTTGAAGTACTTAAAGATATTAGTCCCTGGAGAAAGAGCCAAGAGAAAAGCTTTGGATTTCTGTACTGTTTGGAGAAAAGCTGAAGGAGGCAAAAAGATTCATGTTGATTGGGCCAAATGTAACTCAAAAAAACCCCAACCCACCTCTAATTAATTTCTTTTCTAAATGAAAGAAAATTATTATACAAATTGCAGGGTTAAGAGACCCTTATGACTATGGCTGGTCCTGAGAAGTAGGTCTGAGCCAAAGGTGGTTTTTTTATTTTATTTTATCTGAGAGCACGCTCTGCATCTCTCTTCCATAATGCTGCAATCGTTGATTAAAAGCAGTCTTTCTACCCTAGGAAAGAAAAGAACAGGAAGTTTGTTTAAACAGGCTAATTTTTGAGCTCTTTGAGTTATCTAAGGGGAAAAAAAAGCTGCATATCATCCCAGTCAACTGTGCAATGCAGTTTTTGAACAAACAAGAAGATGCTAATTTCTCCCAGCTATACTGGGAGGCAGGATACCCTGTAGGATGAGTGATAACGTGTATATGATAACATATACAAAGTATATGTTGACTTGTTTTTGATATTACGGGCTAGAAATTCCCTTGACATTCACATGCAGAGGCTTGCAGCCAGAAAAGTACAGCATGTAGTGTTCAGAATAGGAGGAGACACCAAGGGATCTTAACATGCTTTTCTCTTGAACTTTCTTCGCATGAGGAAGATAAACAAATAGTCAAAGTAATTGTGATTATCCCCACTGGGTGAGATAGGAACAGTCCTTTGAGCGCTTTCACATCTGTGCAGGTTTCCTACCCATGCTTTCACCAGTGTCTCAAAGACTCTCTTAATTTCCCTTTCTCCACATTTTGCTGAAAGGACGATTGAATTTCAGCAGATCTTAGGAAGTCTTGTCCAGTGAATTAAGTCTAGCAAATCACTACTTAGATTATGCTGTAATTTTAAAGAAGTACCTGTGCAAAGTGGGCAAACAGACACAGATCTCATCTGCTTTTGACTATTTCAGTTGAAATTGTAAGGGACTCTCTTATGTCTTCCTTCAATATTCATGTAGCGCTCACAGATAGCTGCCACGCTCGCTAATGTGGAAGTCAGCCCTTACTTATGAAGGAATTTGGCAATGTGATACTCTTTGATGAACCACACAGTACTGTTGCAGACTGAGTTAGCCTGCAGGGTTTTAAACGTTTGTTGTAGGGCCATGGGACAATGAATTTAGTTGCATGTGTTAATTTCTTCATGTGCATATGTCTCTGTTGCATATGTGATGTCTTTGCATTCCTTATCTAGATATACAACTCAGCATATGTAAGACTTTCCGCTAGAATCTATCCTGTACTCTAACGGGATTTGGTCATGCTCCACTAGATCAGTGACAGCCTTCAAAGTGTGATTTGTTAAATCTGTAAAGTTATTATTTGGAGCTCTACAGATAATGTTTACAAGCTGTTACATCTGAGATGTCATACATGGATCAGACAATCAGTTTGCTTAGCAGTACTTCTGTCCCCATTCCAACAGCCTGTCCTCAGACTTCTTTCTGCTAACTTCTTTAAATGCGTGATTGCCTCTGAAATTATTCTGTTAGTGGGAATGTACAAAGCAGAGTTAAAAAAAAAAAAGTGATGCAGAGCTCTGTGAGACACTACTGGCTTTATTTCACTCACTTGTCTGAGTCCTAGTAGGTTCTCAGATCTTTAGTCTTAGGAATCTTAAGACCCAGTAGAAGGAGCTATAGCTCCTTTTACACTTTCCTGCTGACAATCCTTGGACAAAAAAGCAGAAAGGGAGCAAGGCTGTCACTGTGGGCAACACTAATGGAAGGTCCTACTCACTGTCAGCATGACTATGCAGAGTCCATCAGAAAAATTTCCAGTGACAGGTAGGTAACCCTCATTGCTGATGACAGAACTGCAGTACTGCGATATTGCACAGCTGTAACGCTTCATGTAAACTGACTGTTTTGATCATTACCACACAAATGGGATTAATGTCTGTACTGAGGTCTCAATGATTGAGTTGTTTAACAACTTATTTTGTATACATTTATACAATTAGAAAACCTGCATTTTTATGTGATTACATAATACAATGTTTAGGGACCACCTGGGAATGTGAGACGCAATTATTAATTTGTATGTATAAATATATATCTCTAATTGCTAAATTATTAGTTTGTGTATATATATTTATGTACACAGATCAAGATTTTGGCTAAAGTCCTTGCAAAATGACATAGGCAGATTCTCAGTGCAGGGCTGGTTGTGGGTGTCAATCTCTCGTTTTCTGATGTGATCCAGTCATCTGAAATGTAAACCTAGTTAGGGAACACATTCTAGTAAGTGTAATATCCCACTCAAAATCAGTTCTATAGCACAGAAATAAGACTGACAGAAACAATATACTGATACATGCCAGATTCTTAAGATAGACCATCAATTGTGTCACCATACGCTATAATGCAAGGGTAACATTTTGAGAAGCAACTTTCTTTAAACCCAGGGAGTGTTCAATACATATAGCGTGGGTGTCCTATTCAAAACAGGCCTTTATTTCTCTAGAAATAGAACAGATCAGCACTCCAATTTATTATTATTTTTATACCAAGATCTTTCCAGTGAGTAATTCTTTCACACCTCTTTTTTAGAGAATGAGACAGTGCTAACAGTTAAATGCTTATGCAGTATAATACTGTCTTCTATCATCACTAATTTCCAAGATATCTGTTTAAACAGAAGCTGTCACTTTCTGATCTGTCTTGAGCCTCCTGCCTGATTCATTTTGTAATGTCACGAACGGTGGATTGTGGATTCATGGAATAGAGCTGGTCTGATTAGAGGCGAAGAAACTTCCTTTTACACATGCACGTCTCTATAATCAGCAATGATGGGAGAGGAAATAAATAGTACAGTAGGCATGAATTGGAAATGTCTCTCTAAGAACCTCTCAATTTCACTTGAAGTTTTGAAATCTCGTTTTTCTCTGTCCTTAATGTTAACCCATTCTTACCTTCAAGGTCTTCCATGTGAGATTGATCCCTACCATTCTGCAGTCTATTTCTTTGGTGCTACTGGCCGTTGTCATTATAATAGTCACAGGTTAAAAAAATGGAAATGGGTCCAAAGAACCACACGCTGCTGAAGGACCATTGAGCAGAATGTCTGCTATACAACACTGGTCACAGTCTTTCAATATATCAAGTGTAAGGGATGTATTTTGATCCTCTAAAGATGTTGATCGCTTTACAGAGCACTGTCATAGCCCCAGCTTCAGAAGCCCATTAGTTAATCTGAGGAAAGCTCAAGTGTGGGCTGGAGAGAGGCGGGAAAGAGAGTTCCCAACCAGGAGAAAAAAAAAAAAAAAAGATTTATCACCAGAAGCTATTTTTTGTAATTGCTGACATGTTCCTTATGAAATACTGCAAGAAGAAGTGAGAGAGCAAATGGAAGAGGCAGTCATTAAAGTGAGAATGAAAAGGATGACATCTCCATTGCTGGGTATCAGTTGTGGTATAAGGGAAAAGCTGTGCCGGGTAGGAGGAAACGAAATGAAGAATTGTGGAGCAAGGAATATTTTTAATTGACAAGATGTTGTAGCTATCAGGTGCAATGAGTAGCTTAGTGATCAAGTGCAAATCCATATGCTAACTGCTGACATAAATTATTTATTCTGTTTATCTATTACCTCCATCTACAGGAACAGAGCCTCAAAAACATGAACTTATTAGGCCGCAAACGTAAAACACATTCTCACTGTGGCTTGGCTTCTTTGGAGAAGAGAGGGTGGAAATTTCAAACCCCCAAACAAATATGTCTCTTAATTAACTTTTCTCACCATCTGTGCTTACTTATAGCTGAGGCAAGCGGTACCAGTTACTTGTGAGATGGCTTTCAATGCTGCCTCTTTAGGCCAGCTTTTCAAAGCAGCAATCACATGCAGTTAATTCCGATCAGATCAGCTTATCAGCTCAGTTCATTGTAGCGCTTTCATAGTCATTCGTGTGTGACAGCCCATTAAAACTTGGCCAGGCCGTTAAAAAAAATCAAAAAAAAAATCCCCAAATCCACGAATGTGTTTTACATTCAGCCTTTGAGGTATTCAGCGTATTTGTTTTGTATATTAAGCTTTGAAATTGAACTTCTGCGAAGGGTTGTAGGGAAAAGTCACCAATAATACAGGACGTCACTGAAGTAGTTTACTGTATTTTACCTCAAAGAGTAGTTTTGTTTAAAAATATGTATATGAGGCTGTGATAGTGGTGTTAAATGCTGTCTGTGCCTCTGCTTGGCTCCTGCCAAGGTACAATGCTACGGATGCAGCCTACCAGAGCCAGGAGGGCTAATGTGGAGTGTGTGAAAGGCCACTGCCCATGGATGCTTCAGGTTGACCAAGTGAGGTTTTCCTTTCTGGAGGGCTCTTGGTGGATGAAAATTAGAGTTTGAAGTTGATGGCCCTGGTCAGAAATGGCAGGGCCTCTCGGAGTGGAGAGCGCCGATAATGCAAAATGTTTCAAATGACTTGCGACTAATATTTTTCAAAAAGTCTGGAGTAATGGAGAAGTTCCACCTAAATTTGAGTTTGGAGACGTTTGGTTCCAGAATTCTGATTTTTATGCGTGAATGTTGTTTTAATGTTATTTTTTGCTGTATCCACTACTCATTTGCACATCATATATCATATCTTATTATTCTCTATCAAAAATTAATTAAAGAATGTTGTGGATTGATATTTGCTGATGTCTTTTATAGTGTTGTCTCTAGCTTGTATTTTAAGAGAAAAAATGCAAATTTTCCACAAAAACTACAGGACAAAATATTTCTTTCTGAACTGTTAATATTAACAAGATTGGAAAAAATCCTTAGTATGTAACTCCTGTGCACTTCTTTTCAATAAGAAAGATTTCTTTATGGAAAATAAAATTGAAATCTTTGAAATGACAAAGAAATATATATCGATATATATCCACAGTATTGGTAAAATATATACTGCTGAAAAGTTTCTCATCACCTCCTAGTGCTAATAAGGTCAACTGTTTTGGAGATGGGAACTTTTTGTTACAAACAGATTTTATAAGAATTTTCTTGCTGATTCTACATTTTTATTCTTGCGTACTGAAGTGGCAGATACATGCAGAAAGAAGGTATTTTTGAATAGTCTTGAAAAATACCAACCAGATGCTGTCTTTCTTTTTTTTTTCTTTTCTTTTTTTTTTTTTTTTGAAAGAAGGGAAGAAAATTCCCTAAGTTTAGACTGCAAAATAGGCTTGTAGGAGGCAGTAAATACAGATCTCAGTAAATGTCTATAATTTACAGCTACAGATATATATGTGCCTATACATATCTCTATATGTATTTGCATCTGCATTCATACGTATGTATGTGTCTATATATATTTATATACATGCTTCTAATGTTTATTTTGGTTTTGGTTTCTGCTATAATTTAGCAAATAGGAGGTCTGTGATTCTAATTTAGCTTTTCTATCTCATTTTTGGTGAGCCAGACAAGTTGTCTTTAGGTTTTGTTAGTAAAGATGATGAGTTCCTCCAGGCTCCAGAGAAAATCCTGGTATTAGGGCTCAAGAGTGGATGCTACAAACTGCCAACATGTCACATGTTTCAGAGACACCTGACACTTCTTGAAAGATTGATTAGTTCAAAAGGCCAGCAACTGTGTTGCTTTCATTTTAAATAATTAACCTGCTCAGGAGACTTCCTTGTTGTATTGCATCCCCGAAGGGTGAAGAGTTTTGGACTAGTATGAACAAATACTGCTTCAAATAATATTGCTGACAGAGTCTTTATCTTCTCTCTTGATTTTAACTTGGGGGTATTGATTTAATATAAACCCACCCAATTTGACAAAGGCATAGGGGATGAAAATTTTCCTTTTGCACTTGGACCTACCTCCTTGCCTCGAAGTTTTATTTACACCAGTCTTGCAAAAGGGATGATATTCAACAGCACTGTCAACAGCGACTTCTGTTTACAAAGGGAGCCGGAAGAAATGCATGTCTGTGGGAAACACTGATTTGTCAAAATTGAAATGTTCTTTTGATGAAATTTCAGGTTTCTTACCCTTAACAAATTTGAAATGTTGTTGCTTTACTGGAAATACAAGTGCTGACCAAAGATCATTTGTCCCTTGCTGTTTTGTGGCACATGTTCCATCAGCGATTTAGACACTTTGTTGAGAGCACAGGATCTAAAAAAGACCAAAACCCTGGACAGAGTTTCGTGCATGGCCATGATTAATCTGCCAAGCAATCTGAATTTTGATCTTTATCACCTCTGTTGAAATGTTTGCTGTTGCTTTTATTACCTGGCTTTCCTTTAAAAGAAATACCTTGGGAGATAATGTGGTCTGTGTGTCTGTTCTCGGCCTGTTTTCCAGTCATTTCTCTACTTTTCGCCAGTTTCAAGATGAAGGTTACTGTGGGAGGACTCACTCTGTGTTGGGGAGACTGGAAACATTGTGTGGAAGGTGTTCCCATAGGACACATGAAGGAGGGAGCTGGAGTTTTTGAGAAGAGAAAATAGAAATCCACAAGAAACCAGGCTTTATTTTTTTCTGCCTCTCAAGGAACAACTCGTCACAGTGCCCTCTTGACTTTTTCCTGGATAAGGACTCTATTGACCTCAGAACTGTACCAACATACTGTAAAAGAACGTATCCCAAAGCATGTAACTAGATGGGACAGAAAGTAGGAAGGGAAGCAGGGGCAGTGAGAGAAGGGATCCTACCCAAAGCCACGCAGCTGTTGAAGGAAAAGAATGGCGGGAGGCTTTGGTTTTCTTTAATTCCAGGTTGGTGCCTTATCTCTAAAACCAGATCGTGTTTTTTCTGTATTTTTTTCAAGTGTATAACTAGACAGTGTTTAATTTTGTTCTAAACCCTATAACTATAAGGTGATGGAGGTGTCTCCTGAAGAACAAAGCTTCTAGCTGAAAACAGGTATGGTTACTTATGTCCTTTGCTTTTAATTTCTCTTCTGTGCTAGATCAAGTTCTCATTGCGGATGTTAAACACTGATACTTGTGCTTTTGGGAAAAAGAGACATGCTTCCTGCAAGGGCACCTCCCCCTAAGGCATCACTCCTTAATTTTTTTGCTTTTATTTTATTTGGGGGGGGGGTCAATATTTTAGTATAGTTTTCCATGGTGTTCCTCTTTATAGCTGTAAGATGGACTGCCTAGATTTTGCCAAAGAGCTTGCCTTTATGTTCCACAAGGAGCAGAATATTTTCCATTTGGTCCATTTATGTGCAAATACCTATCTTCGTTGGGTATACAGACAGCTACCATGCAAGAAGAAAAAAATTGAAAGGGCTTGAAAATATCAAGAAGATCTTTCCGGAGATTCTCTGCAGTATTTTCACCTTTTGCACTTTTTTCTCATCTTTTTAAGCATTAGCCCTTTGGCATGGTCAGGTGCTAGGAATCTCCTGGCACCAAAGGCAAGTGTTGTGTTGAGGCTCTGTCCTCCTGCCCTGGTGGCCTTTCCTTGGATGTCTGCCAGCATGGCCCCGATGAAACCAGAGCCGCCGCAGATCTCTCTGCAAAGCACTTGCAGTCAGCAAGAGCAAATCTCAGCCTTTATGTTCAGCATGGTCACAAACTCTCTCCAGTTGGACTTCATGATCCCAAGGGTCTTTTCCAACCTAGATGATTCTACGAAACAGTGTGACGGTTGTCAGGAGATCTAGGTTGCCATCTGTTCCAGCATATTCACTTCTGCTCTATGCTAGATTCTACTACTGCAGCTCTGTGTGGTCCTGGGAAAAGCCATGAGGCTTTATTTGTTCCCTGATCTTACTTCATTTCTTCGTTTATATCATGTAAATGAGAAAGTTTGCCCACAAACACTCAGATGTGCAGCTGATATTTTTTTTGTATTGTCAATGCTTTATTTTAAAAGTAGGCTCTTTTAAACTTCTAGAAAGCACCTCAATTTTTGCTTTGTTATCAGGGTAGTCTGTCTTTGATTGAAAGCTTCCCTTTCTTCAGAAGCTGCACGAGTAGAAATCCTCATACTGTATACAGCCAGATGAAAGGTTGGATTGAGTTGTTTTCCTACCAAACTATGCAGTGATTTTCTTTTTAAATCTTTCTTTCCATTTGGCCGCTACTTAATGTCTTTTGTCTGCTTAAAGAGGACAGGTGCAATTATTCACCTCTGAGTCCTGGGAAAGAAATTGTAATTCAGCATGGTCTCTTAGAAAGGAATGTAATTCACTGCCCCACATACAGTACATTATGCAGGTCAAACAGAATTGTGAAAGCTGTAGCATCGTCAAGGAGAGCATACAATGAACAATGCTTGCTACCAAATCAGGCTGTTTATCTTAATACTTTATTTGGGAGTAGAAAAGTAAAAGAATTAATTATAGATTGAAGCTTGATAGAATTGTCTTTTCAGTCTTTTAAGGACAAAATCTCTTGACACAGCTACATGAGGAAAAGGATTTGTGAAGGTTCTCCGAAGGTTCATTGGGATGTAGATTTTAAGTCACTGGTAGTAGATCCGTCATTATTTAGATAATTTAATTTTTTTTCTTTTTTTTCTTTTACCATGATGAAAGTGGGGGTCAAGGCTTCAAAAATGTAGCACAGAATTTGTTTCTGAAGAGAGGAAGTTCTCACCCTTTCCTTAAAGAGCAACCCTGCTCACCACCGAGTTAAGATGCTCTGTCTGACTACATAGGGGTTTCAGCCCAGATTACATTCAATAGATATTTAATAGATTAATGATGGAAGAGATCTCTTACAACTGCAGAGCAGCTGTGTTGCAGCATACTTGTTGCTTGAGAATTACACAAAATTAACAGATTTAATTTAAAGATACTTAGTTCAAGAGTCAAGATCTTTTTTCTCACCTGTGGGGAAAACAAGTGAGGTTACTGTTTGTATGTATTGTGGCTAAGTCTTTTCATTGCAGTCCCTATCTTTACTTGCTGATACGTTTATGACACATGCACCTTTCTGGGAGAAACCTATCAGGTCAGGTCTAATCCTAAATGCAAGTTGCCACAGCATTTTTAATAGAGTCCTTTTTGCTGCTTCATAGTCAAAGAAGTCAGGTGCACATTTCCTACCTTTGCTGAAATAAATAATTTATTAGTCAAATCTTTTCCTCCCCCTACATGCAAGCCAATGATTTATAGAATAGGTACCAGTCTTTTCAGACAGGTAAATGTTCATGCTTTTTTTCCCCTCCCTCTTCTACACGTGATCAGTTAATTCAGGATCAGAGAGATAAACTTGATGCTTCCCAGTAGAGGGTGTCTGAAGCAGATGTTTGGTCATTTTGATTTTTCTGAAATGCAAAATGGAGTAATTTTGTGATTCTCTGCCATGGCTTCTTTGTCCTCTTTTCTTGCACCAAAGGAGGTAATTCAAGGTAAAAAGGGCAATAGAAAGAGGACAAAGCATTAAATTTGTTGTTCTTACAGCTAAGTATTGTACAATAGGCAAACTCTATGTGGAAACCGTATCTGCTTATGGTGAGATGTGTAATTCCCTTCAGAGATAATACAGACTGCTGTTTAGATCTAAAAAAATGCTTGGAGTCTGGGAATAAACAGCTGTGCTGCTGTTCCAGGACTGTGTGTACCACATGACCATCACTTTGTTTCTTTTGAAATGTTAGTGAAGTAGGAAAAAAAAAAATCACATAACATTAATAAAAGAAAGCCAGGCATGTTAGCGCTTTTGTGAAGGCTAAGTTGCATGGCTTTGTGAATAACTTGTTTTTAAAGGGCAACCAGCATTGAAATCTTGTTAACCAACTAAAAAGAAATTAATTGATTTGAAGGAGTACATCTAATTTTGGTATTTTGCTCTAAGATGTTCCGTGTGAACAAACCCTTTTGCTAGTCTTTTTAACATCATTAAGGGTGTTTGTGCTGGTGGGGGTCTCTCTGGGTAGAGTAACTTGCATGATTAAAAGTATTTTTCTTTATTTAAGGAACAAAAAAATTGAGGGGGAGAGGAAAGATTTTTCCTTTGAAAAAAGATTGATAAACCCCTACAGAAGGAAAAGTGCCAATTAAATTATGGTTTTGGGGAAACAGTTAAACTGTCTATAATTGACATGTCAAATATAAAGAAGGAAGGAAAAAACCCCAAATATAATCTCTTTCAGCAAAAGTGAACTTAGGCTGTTACCTGTAACATTCTTAAGGAATTTTATTTTCACTGTATTTAAGTTAGCTCTAAAAAACCCAACACTCTATCCCCCACCCTCAAAAAAAAACACAACAAAAAGCCAGACCCAACAGAGAAGTCATTCCCACTCAAGGAATGCTTTTTAAACTGGCCTTATACATTTTTAAGTCCTATGTCTGGAGAAATAAAACATGTAATTTCCTACACTCAAAGTGAAAATACTTCATTCTGATTTAAACTAAAGTGAATCGAATGTAATTCAAAAGCAGATGTAAATAAGGCTAGCGATCACGAAGGATTGAGTTGCTGGTCCAAACAGGGAACTGGAGGAGAAACTTGAGAGCCATCCTGCACAGATTACATAGTTGGAAGGAGAAGCCTTTTTCTTGCTTTGCCAATACTTGAGTTTTGTGAGGAGGGCAAGGTTCCTTCAAAAAAGTGCTTACTACAATGATGTCCGGTGATGGCTGTAATATCAACAGATCTGCATCTCTATACGAGACTCCTTGCTGATATATTGGACATTTCTAACGCAGCTTCCAGTCTGAGGAGGTGATGCTGCATATCGGTGTGCAGAATGTCTCCCACAGATATTTCACTTTTGCTTTTCCCTCTAAAAAAACCCCGAGCGATACACTTCCTCTTTCTGCACAGAAAATACAATCTTCTGTGTAGAAAATACAATCGGCCAAAAGCTCTCAGATGACCAGAGGTGATGAAGTCCCGTTGGCCTCAACCAAGGCATTCCTGTTTGTATTCATTGATGGTCTGATGAGCAAAAGTAGCCGAAGGGTGTGTTTGACTCCGATGTGGACTTCCTTGTCATATACTTAAATCTTTATTATCTGTTGTATCGATACACTGAAACAAGCGTTGTTCCTGTGGTTCTGAAAAGAGGCAAACTGGCTCGCTGAGTTTTGCCCTGACCATGTAATCACACATACATGCTGTTTTATTCTGTTCCCTTCTGGCTTTTGTTGAGATCATGGGAGAAAGGAAAATACCTTTTTCACATGAGGCAAAGAGAGTTTTTTTGTTTTTTTCCACTGTTTTCTTTCATATGTTTTGTTCTTTCACAAGCAAAGTGAATCCCCTGCCTACCTGTGGGGATTTTAAGAAAATAATCTTTTAATGTGGAAGTGTTTATGTTCTCATTAAGGGGTGAACATAACATTGATTTCCCCTACCCTCACCCAAAATCTAATTGCGAACTGTGGTGGCTGGAGATAAGTCTGCTCTCCAGGTTTAATGGTGTTTTACTAGTTTAATTAGGCTTTGGGTTCAAGGTGTTTCATGAGAAGAAAAGGGCTTCTCAATAGTTGGGTTAAAAAGGCAGGGAGAAACAACAGCCGTAAGGGCACTTTCCCATGTACTTGAGCATGATTAAATGTAGCAGGGGGTTCTTCCTTCACTGAGTAAATTACCTTTGTCCCACGTGTATATTGATATAAACTTTAAACATTTGGCTTTGCAATATATCTCAGGCTGCTTCTCTCACTGCTCAGGGTCAAGAGAGAAATTCATGAATGCTGACAGGAAATCTCTTTCTAAGTATAAGGAATAGGTGTCCAGTTTCTCAGATAAACAGAAGATTAAAATTGTCAAATTCTTTGTGTGTTTACTTTTAAACAATGCACACGGCAAATGAAGGAACCTTCTCACCAGATGTATATTAGTAATTCAGATGCCACATCATTTCTTTACTGTCATACATACAAAAGCCCTCGAAAAATCTGCCTCCCTGTACAGATTGTTTCTGCCTGGTATGGTGTTGGTTTAGGTTATTTGTTACTATTTTAGAAGCCAAAAGATCTGAGCCATCAAGAAACCCTACCTGACATTGCCAGGTGCTACTGAAGTGATAGTCGCATCAGGGTGCCACAGGGTTTTAATAGGAAGAGTGTGCATTTCTTTTATAGCGTAGGAAATGGAGAGCAGTTCATAAACTTTTTCATTTTCTCTCATACTCTCCCATCTCTATCCATCTTAAAATATTTTTTTTCTATGGAGCATTATGACAGATTTAAGACCAAAGCTGAAACATAAGGCATAAATAAATGAATACATGATTTTTTTAATCCAAATGTAATTCATTAAAATCTGTTCAAAATCTTGTCTAATAGGCTAACCTATATTTTAAAATTCTTCAAATCTTATCCCTTGTATCTGGAATTACTTTAAACCATTTGGCACTGCTAAATGGTGGATATTTATTAAACAGTATAAATATATTTATATTTTTACATTTTAATTTACTAATATTGAACCAAATACAAAGTTTCCTTAAAGTTTAATATTAAGATAACAAAAGCTCACGATGTGCTTTTCAGTCAAGCTGAAGACATTTTCTTGGATCCTGTTTTTGTAACGACATAACTAACAAAAATAAAATGGTTCAAACCAGGGCACGTAAATTTTTAGGTACTAAAATGGGACCAAAATCACTTCTGGATGTATTCGCTCAGTCTCTGCTTTAGTCACCCTGCTTCCCGGGGGCTTGTTCTTTCTGAATTTGGCGTATGTGGCCTTCTCTAGGGGGGCGAGATGGAGGTGGGATTTAGGGCCAGGAGGTTGTGCCACCTAGTGACAACTCACCCCACTGAAGGCACTGACTACCAGGGACTCTTGCCATGGCTGTCATGCCACCACCAGTCTACATTGGCTCCTGAAATATCTTAAATGATATTTGTTCAACAACAAGCTTTTTATCTCAGTTTCTGATGGAGCAGTACTTCAATGAATATCCTTGTTCATTAACTACCTACTAGTTTTAAAGATGTGTTCCGTTTTAGCCACTGTTTAAGCATGCTATTTCTAGCTCTTCCTCTGAGTGCACTATTTAATAATGATGGTGGGCAGAATAACTTTAGTCATATCCCTAATAATCATCTTAACCCATCTATTGTGCAGCTGAACAGATCAAGTTAATGCAGAAAGCGGAGGGGTTTGGAAGCAGTTTCCCTATCGTAAAAATGTAAGACCATTCACTTGTACATTGATTCAGATTTGGAAAAAGCAAATTGCTGATCTGAACAGAAATATATGCCAGTCAGAATAAATATTGGCCTCAATGAGAGTTATTTTGTTGGAGAAAGGGATTTGATATTCAGGAGACTCTTTAGCTGTGGTAGTTGTTGAGTATTGCTTATTCAGGCAGGAGAATTGTTGGGTTGAAGCAGGGAAAGTTTATTAGCCCTGCCTCGGGCATCAAACTATTAGATTTCGTGTAATTTCAGCAGGTTTATAGGAAATATTTTACACCTTCATGAGTAAACGTGAAATTTTAAGCATTGGGAAACTATATGAGCATGGTATTTTTTTAATACCGTTTTCCAAATAGTGCTTGGTTCTTTGAGACCATATTGTTTTTATTATGACAAGCATTATTTGTCCCTCTGTACTGTTGGTGCTCATTTTCTTTTTTAAGAATAATACAAGAACGAGTGCTAATAGAAGATACTGCATAACTTTGTTTAAAAAGAAAAGGAGGGGGATGGGGTGGAGAGCTGCCTCAGACAGATGAAAAATGCCCAGTATGTCAAGGAAAATATATTCCCCAGTGTCATTTCATGCTCCACAGGGGTCTGTTTTCTTGAGTCCAGTGCAAATGCATAGTCTCAAGAAAGCCATTTTCTGCTTAATGTGGAAAAGAAGAATAAAGCAATTTTTTATTCCACTTTTATACAATCTTGTCAGGAAAGAGAGGTGGATGAAGAATTACAATCTTCAGAGATGCCATCAAGACTCCCTAAACACAAACCTTATCAACCCCAGTCTGTAATCATGTCAAATTTCACAAATTAAGCAAGACTGGATTCTGCTGTGGACACCTCCAAGGAAAACCCATGATACAATAGGAACTAGCATGCACAATTCTGTAAGCAGATCTCTTTTTCCTCTGAGTGAACAGTGATGAGATGAATATGGAGAAAGTATGAAAGCCCTCCCTTCCATTCCCTGGAAGAGTTTCACCACCACCCTCCTCACCACCTCCCCCCACCCCCCAAAAAAAAAAAAAAAGAAAAAGTAATGCTTGCTCTGACCTATTTTCGTATTTCACATTCACTGGGCTGTGTGCAGGAGAGCAGCCACAGAGCAACACTGAGAGTTCACGCGCCCACCTGCGAAGAGAGGGAATACGATGCAAAGAAGCAGCTAAGACAGGAGAATTGATCTCTTCAATATCCTGGTGGCAAACATGTAGTGTTCAGTTCCTCAGAGTCCAAACAAAAGTTCCCTGTGCCGTTTGAAATGTCGCAGGGGTTATCCTTCCTTGCCTACAGCTCCTGCTCCGGAGGGCCACGGGTCTCCCCAAGGTTTCGTGTGATCCCTGCCAGGCCTCTGTGGTTGCCGGGGGTACTCTAGGGCCTCTCAAATGGCACTAGGCAGCTATAATTAGGCAACTTAATCAAGCCCTTAGTTCATTGGACTGCTTTGCCAAATATCTAATTTTAGCTGTCAATGATGCAATGAGTGGACATTTCAGATGCTGCAGAAAATGAGAATTGTCACCATATGACCCACCAGATCTGCCAACCCGAATGAAGTGCTCAGCAAACCGTGAAAAATTCAAAGACCGGCACCTGTAAATGGGAGTGTGTACCCAAAAATGAACTTATTTTTGGCTAGTCACTTTGCTTCCATTGGATTTTACGCATCAGAGGGGAGAGTGCTGTGCAGTAGTAACAGCAAATGAACCCAAGGAGAAAAAAAATAATAAGCTTTCCTGAGATTAACTAGTGTAGTCATTAACACCATTGAATATATTGATGAATCCTTAAAAGTCTCCAAATCTCATAAAATGAAATCCTACAAAGGATTTGCTTTCATTATAGGTCAGTTTAAACCTAAAAATTTAGAGAAAAATGTTCTTTATGTTGGTAGTATTTTATTAAACACGGTCTTTAAATAAAATTGTAACATAAGAATAATTTTCCTGGAGTAATGCATATAATAAACTAACTTTCTAGGATGGGTGGGGAGAGAGGTAGTAACACTACTCATTTTAATAAGCTGCCTTGGTAATTCTCTGCTGCATCACTTCCAGAATGCATAAGTAGTAATGTTTGGAATATTCTAAATGCGATTAGGAAATTTACCTTTCATTTCTGTATCTGATTTTAAATAATGTTAATATGAAAATAACAGTATTCCTGCAATTGTTAAAAGAGACAAATGCATAGTCTCTAGGGAATGGCATCTATGAGAATGATCCCACAGAAAATCCTTGCACTCTTCCTATTGATGTAACAGTTAAAATATTTTCATGTTATGTTCCATCCCCATATGGTTTTCTTCAGTGTTGTTTTCTCAGTTGATGGAGGGAAATTCCCTAGACACATTTTCCATAATTGCTTGTATGGTTGCTGTTGCTTACATTTGTTCTGTCAATTGTGGATAGTTCTTATTTCCAACTATTTTGTTAGAAGTGTTCAGAATGCTTAAAAATGCTGGAATAAAGTATATTTAACATAACCACCCACTTGCAGAGCTCTACAAAGCTGGGATTCATCCCTCAGCTCTTCTCTCGGCACCCAGCTCTGTCTCCTGGAAATACCTTGGCTGTTTTCTTTTGCTTACTTTAACACTTTTTTGAATTCATTTTTGTTAATTTTTAGAAATTATTATGGTAGTTGCGGAAGATATATTTTCACCATTGTTTTTATTCACAAATTGCTTTTGCCCCCTTTGAGGCGATGCAGACTGTTGAAAGAAGGCCAGGCTCTAGAGCCAGGAATTGTGACGCTCCCCCTGCACTTTGGTTGACAATGATCTTCAGATTAATTAATAAAGGGATTCTCTAGCATCCTACGAGTATTGGCAGTTATCCTCAGTATTTCAGAGGGGGAAGATTTCCTTTATAGCTTAGGAGAACTGATCTACAGTGAAATTAGATGAGGAGCATTATTGAGATTGGAACTCATGTTTCTTATTACCTACCACCTTGCTAAATGTACCAGAAGGTATTACTCACCCTTTTTTTTCTGTAGCATTTTCCCTCATAGCGGAATGATGCGGTAATACTTATCATTAGCCATCCTGATGTTTTGAAGCTAGTATCAGTTCTGAGACAGCATTAAACCCATGTGCATACATATGAGTGCCTGAGGTAGGAATGAAGTTAGGCTCCCTGCATGCATCTCCCTGCAGCTTTTGGGATATTTTTTTCCCCAACACATCTGATCTCTCACTTTGAAAGTCGAAGTACAAAGTCAAATGAACTCTGACCTGGTCAAGTAAAGTAGACTTGCAGAAGCCTCCACAAATTGGATGTGTGATTTAGAGAAGGTACATAGGTTTTGGGGTTTGTTTGTTTGGTTAGTTTTTTGTTTTTAATTCTGAAAGAATGTGCTGTTGAATGTATTAGAGGTGACAGGAGGGCGAATGCTTCTGAAGCATATGCTCTGCAAAGACCTATCCAATGCATTAATCTTTAAAAACCCAAGTATCTTGTCTTGTAATAAAATAAGATGACAAATCTCATAAGGCAAGTTGTTGTATTTGGACTTTCTTCATTTACTGAAAAATGACTTGGAAAAAACTACCTGAAAGTCAAACCAAAAGCAATAGCTTGCGCCTGTAAGAAATCGTAAAGTTCATTATGTACACAAAGATGTGGCAATGGAGGAGAGCTGAATTTTTAGTAGCGCTGGATGAAAATTAAAATAATCCTGGGTAAGTAATATGTTGCAAAGTGATAGTTCAGTATGTTTGAAACTCATTTGAATTCAGCACTGATGATAAGTGAGATCTTAACAGAATATTTTAGAGTGACTTTTCAAGTCTGTAATCTGTAGGACAGAAAGATTTTTATTTGATACCTGCATAAAACAAACAAAAAAAAGGTTTTTAGCTTTCTTTTTATAGGATAAATTCAGAATACTTGTCCAGTTTTATACATTCCCATAATAACCCTCCACTGGGGAAACAGACCGTCAGTTATTCCTGTTTTTCATTTCAGACTTTTACATTCTGCTTTTAACACAATGAAGGTGAGAAGTAAAACTAATTTCCCAAGTGATTTTGTTTTTCTTCATAATGAGAAATGTAATTTGTAATGTTTCAGATGATGTAGAAATCAGCTACAGATTTAAATGGCAAATTTCCACTCTCCATTAATATGACAGTTCATTCCAGCTAAGAGCCACCTTTGCCTGCGTATGTGGACATTCTTGCCATATAAGCAGGAGGTGCTGTACTTGGGAGGGTTGTGGGGGTTTTGTTTTGTGGGTTGTTTTTTTTTTTTAACTACTTAAAATGAGCCATAGTCTTCTATCAGGATTAATTTTAGGCTTCCATTTAAGCTCTATTTGCTGTAAATAAATAGCAAGCTGAGAACGCTACATGAACCAGCCACCAGCGCAACTGTAGTTTCAACTCTGAATAAGCATGTAAAGGGAATAGCCCTGAGAATTTGAGGATGAGTCGGGATCTGATGCCACGGGATGTTTAAGGTATTGCTAAATGATTTTGACAGTAGTTTACCATCCTAAAAAAAGCAAGTTATCTGCCTGAATATCTATTAGACACTGGACACTTTGAAAAAATTAAGAATATTTATTTGCTGATGAGAGTTCAGTGAAGTAACCGTAGTTTTGCCTGCTGTTCACTAGTAATTTCATGACAGAGTAACAGTTTTAACCAGTTTTGTAAGCATTGTTCTCTAATTTAGCTCCCCGAATACGTAAATTAACATTTTTTCTCGCCTTCGGTCTTGAGCAAGTAGTCTTTTTTCCATTTTGAGGCATTTTCCCATGATGTTCTTCAAAGGGCAGAGCTAAGGGCGTGCGGCTTTGGCTCGAGTAATCTGGACAGGACTGGAAGTTTCTGCCAGGGAAGTGGCAGCAACAACTCGCTCACTGATGAGGTGGCTTCGCTGGTTATTTCCCGTGCTTGGACTCCCCCAGTCCTCTTGAAAAGTTTGAGGGTTGCAAAGAAGATTGTGGCTGTATCTCAAAATACTACCTCAAAGATAGCCTGATTATCTGGTGAGAAATTACCCTGTAGCTGCTGTTGTGTTTTCTTTTCATAAATTCAGAGCCTGGGGCCCCGGTGCACACAGCAAGCCCCTGCCAGGCTGCCTCTGAACTAGAAAAGAGCAAAAAAGGACATTTTTGCCACAAACAAGTTACGGGCTGGCACGAGAGACAGCAAGCAGATAGAAAAAGATGGAGTAATGCCAAGAAGCCACGCTATGGTGTCAGTCGAGGTTATGGGCAACTGGTGACGTGGCAATGTAAGATGAGCAAAACAAAGGTCTGTCTGACCCACTTACCTCCTTTCACCAGTGGCAATGCAGATGACTAAGATACGGTATAGGAGCAGGGCAAACACGCAGTGCCGGACACTCCTGCTCTCCCAGCCTCCGAGAACTTGCAGCTGAGGTGCCTTCTGAGCCACAAGCGTTGGGTTTTTTTAACTATCAGCATTTTTGGAGGCATCGCACCAATTATGAGGAAGGATGGGAAGAACAATTGTTCTCCAATATTTTTATGGAGAACTCCTCCTGTAGGCAGTTCCTGTGAGGGACAGCTGGAAGGAAACACGTATTTTTGACAATTTAATACATGGTTAGTGGAGACTGAGATTAAAATTGCAAGTGGAGCTGATTTACTGGTGCAAATTGAGAAAGAATACATAATTGTTGCATATGAGAGTGAGGGTCTCCTTAGAAAGATAGTTTGCCATTGTTTCTGGTGGAAGTGAAATGATTCACTTGCCTGTATTGAGATGCCTCTCTTTCTTGTAGCACTTGAAGTGGAAGAGACACTGCCCCCAGCAGTACTGGCTGTAATAGCCCATTAGTTGTACCAAAACTGAAGTCATGGGCTGAAGGGTTAGGAATTGAATAGCTAAGACGGCAGAAGGACTCGAGTACCTTCTAAGGTTTTACTTAAGCTGCTGCCAGCTGACTCGCTACCTCTCATCTGAACAGACACTCAAACTGAAAATATTTCTGTGTTTTCCCAGTGAAGTGTTTCATTAGTCATCAATAACTCTTGGGTATATGTACGGCCATCTTCATGAACAACTGTAACAAATAGCTTGACATCTGAGGAGAAATGAAAAAAAAAATGTAGAATTTAATAGTTTTTTTTAAAAAAACCCTTCTTATTGACATGATATTTTTCTGAATAAAACTGAAATATAGCAAAGTCTTGGGTTTTAGGACAATAAGTTAGGTTCCATTTTTGTTATGTCATCAGGACGCCTGGACTGCGTTCCCAAAGTATGAAGACTATCAGTATGTACAGAGCACTGTCACATTAAGTAAATGTACGTCCCAGTACATCTGTTATCTTCCTTCTCTTTCTTTGTGGAGTAATATAATATTCAGTGAGGTAGACAACTGTCCATGCTGGTAGGTATGCAAAAGAAAAGAATTCATTTTCTTAATTTACATTTGAGGAAAAATAATTAAATAAAATGCACAATTTCAATTAGATATAAAATAAATAATACACACAGTGTGTATCAATTACAGACTATAGTTACTCTGTATGGGCCAACTTTTGGCTAAATCAGTTTGCAAAACAAGCCCTATATTCTGATCAGAATGTTGGTCCTTGGCAGATACTAATCTTTCCTTCCTAGTGGGTCGCTGACAAATTCCATATTTCTGTCAATTCCCAAATGTCCCTTCTCAGTTTGAAATGCCTATACCCGGACATCCTGGGGCTTCAGGAGAGGGCAAGGTCAATTCAACCATAATGTCCTGATCCAGGTGCCTTGGAGAGCGGTGAAGTTCTCAGCCATGCCTGTGGATATGCAGGAGCACCCAGACAGGCTGAGGACAGCCCAGAGGTCAAAGAACAGGCTGTTAATAGAACTTATGCAGTGATCTTCCCACTAATATAGTTTTCAGTCTTTGGCTTGCTGGGAAGAAACATTTAATTAATATTTTGGTGGGTTTAAACCTGTTGCCTGAATTGGAAATTATTTATTTTGGATATCTTGCAGTAGTCTGTCATTAAAATGGGAAGAGGATATGTTATCACACAGCAGAGTTAACTATTTTGTCCTTTTCCACAAGCAAAACTTAGGATTTCTTGTGGTAATTGTGTAGTTGTGAGCTGTGTATACTCTCTCTCTAACCAGCTTTACTGGATGGGGGTGCATCCTTGGATCAGATTTTAGATTTTAAAAAATATTTCACTAGAATAAAAGCAGGATCGTTTATTTTTAGCAGAGTGTAGCTAGTGCATTTTATTTTGAGATACTATTTATAGACTTTATTTTTTTTCAGTGAGAGACAGCTTGAATTTACACTCTTATTGCTCTTTAGCAATAATTAAAATTTGTTTTGTATAAGCTTAGCTATATAATCAGCTAAAAGAAGCAATGAATTGCTATAGCTTCTGAAGCTTGCAAATGATTTCTCTTGGCTAGTGGCTGTCTGCTAGTAAATCACTTCAAAGCTTTGGTATGATCCTTAGTTATGACAAATACAGGATCATTTTAAAAAGAAGTTATTTGGAGAGCAGTAAGAATGTTGACTTTAAAGAAATACAGCTTGGGTGAAATTTGTGCTAAAATAAAATTGATTACCCTCTTCAGTTTGAGGAAAGATGAAAACTGCATTACTCTTGGTGGTCAATTTAAATGACCATTTTGAAGAAGCCTATTCTTTATTGAAATTCTTAGGGACAAGAGCAACAGGAATAGTTGGGGAATGTGAAATGAGTCCCTCTAAGAAAAATTGGTTACTTAACTACCTAACTAGGAAGAAAGATCAAAACTATGTGTTCATTTTGCCCAGTACAATTTCTGAACAACTTCTGATGTTGATCAACTTTCCGTTAATTTACTGGTTTAAGACTGTGGAATGAGGAGCTGGGGGTTTACCTCTTGGAACTTCCTCGAAATGAAAGTTTTTTTAATACAAATTGAAAGGACACAGGAGTTCTGAATTCCACCATATTAATCTGAGCATTAAGAGAATCCTTTTTTCAGGGAAATTATTCTGCAAGATATCTGGCCTTACATTTGAGCAGTGTCTTATCTGTGTTTGAGGCAGGAGCCAGCCACTGTCAGTCAGCTGGGCTGCAGTTTCTTGCTGTCGTGCAAGGCAGCCAGCAGGAATTCAACAAGATCTGGCTGCTCAGCATCCAACTTGCCCTTGCGTGAGGGAGGCTTGTAGGATTTCAGTGCAGGCTCCAGCTCCTGCTATCTCGCTCAGCATTTAAAAGTGGGTTGGGAGGGAGAGGGTTTGGAGAGCAACAATCATGAGTTGGGGAATCAGGCAGGGATCTGATGGGAGAGTGGATGAGGAGGTAGGAAGGCCGAGTTTCTCTTTTACGGAATATAAGCATGTTGAGGTCTCCTTGCATTCAAGGTCATACCTACCCTCTTAAAAAATATGTGTACACATGCAAATAAATAAAAATCATGGTCTCCTTATATCTAGGTAAAACCAGTAATTTTACATAATAATTTGAAGCAGCTCTTCTACTTTCAATGGAGTACCTCTGTATTAATACATCTGAGTTTAGAATTTGACCCTAGCAGTGTAATAAACTGATCTTCCTGTTGAAGCATGGCAAACATCACTGCCTGGGGATTCCTGACTTTCGGGGAGAAGGAAATTTGGCTAGCACTGTGGCTCCAGTGAGAGAGATGTTGGTCTGACCAACCCAATACTGATTCAGTCTTTTCAGCTTCTATGGTACCTTGAAATCTCTGCAGAATTTCCAGGCTTTATTTCCTATTAGTAATCCTTAAGACAGCTGTTGTTATGTACCGACTTAAGGCATAAGAAAGCAAATCTAACTTCTACGGTCTTATCTTTGTCTGTATTCCACAAACACTACGGTCATCGTCCTGCATGCGTGCAGAGTCATTAGTTCCTCACTTGAAAGATGAACTATATATTGCTGCCTGATAGACCTCTTTTTTTTTCTTTGTACTTTTTTGTTCACATGCACAACTTGGGTTTTGATCAGCTTGACAAGTTCAAAGTCAGCCTGCATGGTGATATTTATTGCAGATTTGACTAGAACTGGCTTATAACTGGAAATATTCTCATGTTACATGCATATTCAAGCTTTTTACCTGACTCAGGTGCTTATTGCTTTTATGGCCTTCCTGGCCAGCCATCACAAGTGCCTGGTAATTTCATATATTCCTTTTCTACATCCTTCAGGTAATCCTCCATTGCTTCACAAATGTCAACACTTATTGATGAAGGAGACTTGGGGAAAAGTAACTTAAAATGCAATCAGAAGGGGGCTTTCTGTGGAAGCAGTCATGGTTGTAGCATTATACCTACCCAGTGGTCCAATTACCTTGTCAATGAGTGAAATACACTCTGAAAAAAGAAGCAGAGATTAATATACACAGCCAACATCTGAAGATCAATATAGCCTTGGACCCATCTCAGATTTCTTAAATGTATGGATAGCACTATGAATGTAAAAGGAATTTTATAGATAGATAGATAGATGTGTTCATATTTTCAAAACTGATAAGCAAATTTGATCCTCAGTGCTTAACAAGAGGCAATTCAAAATGGGTTGATTTTCTAAAAGTGCCAAGATACCGAATGTTAAAGATTTTGCTCTCTTTTGGGGATTCCTAATTGAACATTTCTCCATAATGGAGGAAGAATCCAAACAAGTCAATTTTTATTTCCTAGTAAAGTTCTTGGTCTCAGGAGCTTCCACATGATATATGATGTCAAGAAATAGAAGAGAACTATCAGCTGAAGGTGAAGTAAAACACACCACAAAATTGAGCAAGAGGGCTGTGCATTTCTGCCAGACATGTATTGGTGGTACGGAAAACAGTCATTTAATAGCAATTGCCACCCTTACTCAGGTATAGCCATATCCTGAGATAAATGAACATGAAAATATTTCTGATGCTGTTGTTAATACAATACTGCGCGCTCTGCCTTTCACACTGTCCCTTGGTTTTTATATAGTTCAGCATAATGAAAACACCAGCAAAGCAGGATGTGTTGGCTGTCCAGTGCGAAAACACAGTTGACACCTTAGACACCTCACAAAGGAAAACCAGTCCCGAAGGTTTAGCAAGAATCTCGGAAGATGTTGCTGCTAATTTACACAAGGCAAAACAGCAGGAAAATGTCTTCCTTGGGGAAGATGTCCCAGTGTTGTCCCAACACAACAGTGGAGAATCTGTTGTCTTTGAAAAACAGATGTTATGCAGGGAAGATGAAAGACAACTGGGAAAGCTGACCAGACTGAAAGATTATGCAACCATACATCGCTGCAAGATGGAAGTCAAATGCATTTGCTTTTTTTGCTAGTAGGAAAAGCTTTACAGTAAACAGGAAAGTCACGGAAAGGGGTAAGAAGCATAGGTTTCTTCCTCAGTAATTCTGTGCGTTAGGCAGAGCACACTATTCCACTGCTTGCAGTGGGGAAAAAGGACAGCAAGGGCAGTTCAGTCACAGTAGATTGCTGATTTTTGCAGGGTTGCAAAAATAATGGCAAGTCTGAAACTGAGCTGGAATTTGTGTGGCTCGAATTCATCTCTAGTTTCAGTCAACAGGGACCATGCCCTTCTCAGCATCATTCGGTGGCTAAGCCTGCAGTGATTCCAAGGCGGTGCTATTTTCCTCTCCCTGTCATTTTGGGATTTCGCAAACATAGTTCTGTTTTGTGCTAATGTTCATTAACCCCCCTCTTGGATAATATGAGTTCTCAAAAGGTGAAGCTTGTTATACATTTAGACACATCCTAACTATTGATTAACACACTTGTGTACTCTAGGAAGTCTGTTGCATTGCAAACGTACTGCAGGCTGTAGAATCTACTTTCTCACTGAATGAGAGAAGTAATGTCTCTCTCCCCCACCCCTCCATCTTCTGCCTGTGTTATTTACCAGACATCTTAGATTTCTCTTAATGTAACACTGATGACTGCCCTTAGCCTTGGAAGAGTGCAGGATCCTACAAAAAGGCTAGCGTGAAGAAACAGTCAGGAAAATTTGGTACACTTTCACTTTCCAACACTTTGTGTTTTCAGTTCAACAGAGACTAAAATTGAGTCAAAACTACTGCAGATCTATCTCTTTCCAACAGCTCCTTGCCAACATCTCCATTTGAAACATTAAGTGCTGGCTCTGTATTTCTTCCAGATCACTGTCATGGTAGGTAGGAGAATTAAACACCCTTCTCCATTCAATTCTACAAACTGCTTCTTCGGAACTGCCCCTGGAATTTTTTGCCTAAGGCTGTCCTTCCTCTCTTGCCCTAACAGGAAAGTAGCTGTTTCACGTTTTTATCTTTCAACATGCAACCTCTGCAGTTTCTCTACAAAACTAGAATCCTTCTCCATAGTTTGTGGAATTGTATCACAAAGTGTAAGTTCTTCATGGTATGCTAACAAAACCAAGCTAAAATATGAAAACCTTGCATGTTTGGAAATGTTCAGTTTTTCTGAAGTATTATAGAGCATTGTTAATTATTTTTGCTCAGCAAGTCCTAGCAGGAAGTGTACAGGGTATTAGCTACTCTGTGTTGCTGTTGGCTAGGGAATGGAGATCCCTAAATGATCCACCTAAATGTTTGAGGTGGTTGTCATCTGGTCCCATCCATCCCCCCCCGAGTATGATAATTTTCACACTAGAAGCAGCCATGTACTATATTGTTTCTAATTTCACATATTTCTGTCCTAAAGGCTGCCAACTGCTGTGTATAATGCTATCTGGTGCTATGGAAAGGTGCTATATAGCTAATAAAAGTATTGTCTCCTTGTAATTCTCTCTGAAATACTGTTTTGTATCCTGCTCATTACAGCAATGAGAGAAAGTCTGGCTGTTTTAACCTCTCACTGAGAAGACAGAGAACTGCACCCAAATTTGAGGGCTGCTCCCACTGCCACCTGCAACAGCTGTTGCTCCAGAAGAGTTTACCTCTGTGGGTATCTAGGAAATGCTTTGCACTGTGCCGATGCTCTTTCAAAGTAAACATTTAAATGGTTTCCTTGATCTCCAAATGGTTGTGCAGTATTTTTTGCCATTACTATACTCATTAGAAATGCATTGGGAAGTCAGGTAGGCTTTGGCATATAAATGTGAAAGGGGTTAAACCAGCCAAATTAGATGCCAGTGACTGAAGACGTGCAGTTGCCCAAAATCTAGACAAAGGTACCCTGGAGTGGGTGTCCAGATGCTTCTTAAAAATCCTACTGAACTGTCACATATCTGTTTAAGAAACCCAAGACCCTTATGATTCTGGCATCAAATATACACAGCTTCTCTCAGCAGGCTTAAAGTGAAGTTAGTTTACGGGTGAAGTAACATCTTTCCATTCAGGTGAACTACAAAAAAACGGGTAAGTTTACCAAAGCTAAGTTACCAAAGTGACCGAGTATAGTTACCACTTTTGATTACTGTAGTCCCTCAAATTTATTGATTTCAAGGCTGTTTTGGTTACCTGGTCTTGATTTTGTATATGATGGAGACTCCTTTGAGTCTCCGTCATATGAGATGGAGATATGAGCACTCCTTTATTGCAAAACCGTAGCTGTAACTGCGTGTAGATGAAGACTTGCCCAACAATACAAGGCGAATGACACTATTGTTTGCGCCGATGTTGACCGTTGTGCTGTGTGTTCCAGCAGTGAGATCACAGCTGACCTCGCTGAAATGTTAAGCTCAGCTTGCTCTAATTTATGCACAAGGAAGTCACCTAAACCAAAAGCAAATTGAAGTCAGTTCAGTCTGGTCAATGTCCAGAGCTGTGACAAGCGCAGAGAACGTGCATCACATTTCTTTGAGACAGGCAGGATTTCTGGAGCTCTTTGCTAATCAGCCTAGCTATCTTTCTGGTATAATGTGGCCTCAAAATGCAAGGTAAAAAGTGGGCCTTGGGCTTCTGATGTCTGAATACAAGTGTTTCTTCTTAATATCATACAATACATGAAAGGAAGCATCAGGAAGGAAATATACCCTGTAGCATCATTCTCAAGGGAAGGTATACTTCCACAAAATGAAAATAAATGAGTTGGTATTATGATAGTCTAATACTGTGATGTTATGTACAACAGACGCATTTTTCTGCTAAGGGTTTAATCCCTTCAGGCCCATTAAGCAAGGGGAAAAGTTTAGAAGGGATGCTGTTAAAAGAAGACATTAATGCACCTTTAAAACAAAGTAGTTGGAGCACAAATCACAGGAGAAATACAGTACAAAATAGTGAATGAAATATTTATACTTTCCACTGCAGCTGAGTTTATGCACTTGAGGGAGAAGCCCTGTTGAGATGGGTCTTCCCCTTTGTTCTGTATCTATTTTTCCAATTGCTCAGACACAGCTGTTGGTTTCACAATCACTCTGAGGTTGATTAGATTAGAAATCATAGACCTGCCTGCTCAGCATGGCCGATGACACACAGAAAGTTTGACTGTATTCTAAGCATGCAGTCTGGGTAAAGGAGATTTCTTTTTGTATGCTTCAAGACATATATTGCTTCTTCAAAATCTAGTGGGAGTGGATCAACTTTCCTGTCTTGTTCTAAACCCAGCAAGTTAATATGCAATATAAGGCTTGTATACATTCATGGGAAATCTCACTTGAGGGCCAAATATGCAGCTAGAATAATTTGGCATAGGTTCACTGACTTATCCAAGGCCCATGACTCTCAGACTTACGTACCACTATTTTTAATTATATTTGTTCAATATGAAGCAAAACTGTATAATAAAAAAGCTATGAAAGCTTTTGGGGGGAAGACTTTCCAAAGCAGATGGTGGAGGAAGATACCTGGCTTGAGAGTAAATTTTGCGCCTTTTAGAACCCTCTACTCCTCTTTGGACTACAACACTGAGATTGCTTATCCAGGACCATTCTACTTTAAAAATAATTATTTATGGTCACTAGAAGAACATTATTTATCTTCAAATAGCTTCTAAAAGAAGCGCAAAATTCAAAAGCAATTTTGCGCCTTGTATTCTACAAAAGGGTTCTCATGTTTTCTCTACACGGCTCATTTCTTCCTAGAGGGTCTTTTCTGAACGCCACCTATTCGGTTTCATTTATACTAGCTAGTGGCATTCAGCTGCCTACATCCCTCACCACAACTACAGCAGTTGCCTAAATGGAAAGAGTGAAGAAAAGGTGTTGTTTGTGGTTTTTTGTGGGTTGGTTGGGTGTTTTTAACCTTAATTTACTGCAATTTGTAAATTTGATATTTGCTATAAAGGCAAAATGTTCTTGGCAAGGTGTCCCTTTTGTGTTTCAGTTTCCTGAATTGTTTATAAGTTCACAGTTTTATGATCGGATATGATGCCTTCACCTGCCTTTTTCATAGCTTTTCATTAAAAGACACAGATTTCATGGGCATTCACATTAGTTCTTTCGTACAGAACATTTAATGCTCTTGGCTTTTTTGCTTAGGAGTGGCCTTTGTTTTTCAGGGTTTTTAAATTTACTGTAATAAATAAATTTAGATTTTTGTGATTTTTAGATAAATCTGAAGCTGCAGAGGTGCAAGGCATATTTCACAATCCCCCAAATGAGTAAGCATCTCAACTAATTGTCCTCAAATAATTTTACAAGAAGTAGCAGTAACATGCTTTGTGATGGCTATTTCTTAAGTATATGACAAAGCTGGACTGGATATTAGAGAAGATAATTTGCACAGAAAGTCTTAAAATTGTAGCCCTCAGGAATGGTTTGGGAACATGATCAGGGGTCCGCTGAATAATGTTTTTATTTGTGGCATCAAATCAAGAGCATATGTAATAGTGAAAACTATTCCTTGAGAACTGTCAAATCTAATCTTCCTTTGTTTTGCTGCATTAATGAGTAATTGATATATAACAAAAGGAAATGTAGTAATTCTCCCTTGAAAATATTTTCTGCTCAATATTTCAATAATATCTAATGCTTATAGAGCCTTTTTCTTCCTCAAAATGTGTTAAAGATGTAAACTTATTTAATCCATCCATGTTCATTTATTTAATCCACCCAACACTTCACTGAGACTGGTGGTTATATACTACTATTTCTCTCTGAGAGGGAGGAGAGGGCTGGTGACTTAGGTTGCTTCATTAACTTTTTTGTGGACAGGAGAAAGGGGCACAGTTGGATCCCATTTTAGAACTAAGGATTTCCTGATTTTCAGTCTTCTGTTTACACAACTGCAGTGGGCTGCTCTGACTCGAACTAAGTATTCCCTGGCTTAGGGGACCAAGGTGTTGTAGATGTAATCAAGATGTCCAAGTTTGTGTATCTCCAGTTGGCATGTCGGTACCTTGTTAGCTGTTACATGAAGCTTCCTGCAAATCATTTGGTGTTGTCCAAATGGATCTTGTAGTCAAGGATCCATTGCCTACTGGTTAATTTAGGATATTATATTTTCTCTGTGATTTTAAATCAAAACGCCATAGGATACTGAACTTCCGTATTTCTTTTACTGTTTTGAACTGAAAGGTCCTTGAGACGTTTGCAAATGATGCATTGTAAGAACAAGGTAGCATTTTTCTTGTTTACTTCTTCTTAGAACTTCTTTCTAATATTAAGGATGCTTTTTCAGGGTGGAACACAGGGAATTTATTGTGTAACACCTGTTTAACAAAAGAGGGACTTGATTAATTTCCCACTCATGGTGCTGAGAATGTTCCCCTTTGTTGTCATTTTCTCAGGGTTATTACTCATTACCCTTATTCATTCTGCTTTGATAGAGGTAAATAGCTTTTAATTCCCCCTGCCCCCAAACCTTCTTAAAGTTTCCTTTGACAGCTTGTTGTAATTATGCCCCTCATTGAAGACACAGTCATTATTCTCTGTTGCCCTGAACAAGATTATTTAAGGCTCATTTTGGATTTACTCTGTGTCTGTGTGTTAAATGTATTTCCCTGAAAAATAGAAAATAGCAATATAGGGCCAGTGTGAGACAGTGGTAAATGTGATCCTGATCACAGCTTGTATGTAGTTGGAGGTATTTCAGTGAATATGAGCAATGCCCTTGTCATTACAGTACACACACACACACACAAAACCCCAACAAAAAACAAACGCCGAAAGAAAAAAAAAGTGAATGCCAAAAGGATACAAGCAAGAAACTATCCAAGCTTGCTGTAAAACCTGTTCTTGAGTAATTGTTACATACAGTTTACTCTTGAGCTGTCACTGTATCCTCAGCTTTTATAAAATATGAGCCAATTTTTTTTTTTTTTTTCTGTATCAGTAGTCTTCTTTTGGAAGGTATCTGATGGCATTATGAATGTTATTAATAATGTTATAATATTGCATTGCGACATTATTACATCCTCATTTTCTCCACTTCAGCTCCCCAGACATAACTTACTTGCCAAAATTAACAAGTTCTTGGGAGCGTCAAGATTCTTGTTTTACTACAGGCCTTATTGTTATTGAGACATCCCAGTGATGAAGCATTTAACGAATAGCTCAGACCATTCCTAAGGGGCAAGGAAAGAGGGCACTGGTTCTTCATTTCATGTCTTCGCTCCTTTCCTTTACAGAAGGGTGCTGCTTGGTAAGGCTCTGTTCCTAATTGCTAAGGCTGTTAATTCTTTGACAGACCAGACAGCAGAGTTAGTTCCATAAACGTACCTTTGCCCTTAAATGAAGTTGAATCCACTTCAGTAACTATAATACACTAGGCCTCCCATCCAGAAAAAAAACCCCACCACGTAACACAGTAGTTAGGTACTTGGTTTTTTTATACAGATGTGACACATCTGAATTATTAGCTCTTGTAGATGCTGCAGTCACAGGTTTTCTAGCTGCATTGCATGTCATCTAAACAGATGCTTTTCATTTGGAGATCACAGGTATCTTTTGCTCATTTCCCAATTTTGTCCTCTTCTCCCTTTTATGTTAGAAATTGATAACGTCTTGGTGTTCTAACAATCTTAGGCTATTCAACAGTAGTCTGATTCCTTAAGGTATCGGGACTTCTACTTATCTGAAAACAGTAACATGATGCAAGGAATGCTGTAGAGTTTCAAGGGAAACTATAGCTACTTTACAAGTGACTAATGAACACTAACTATTTCCTAGCTTACTGTCAAGAGTATCTTCAGCTACACTATTAGGAAACCCTTTGCTTATGGCAACTGTATTCCTCATGGGGTGAGTTTTCAAACACAGACACGGTTTTGCCTGTAAATAATCCATACAGAAATGATTGCATGCACATAGCTTTTTAACTGGATATGTCAAGTTAAAACAAAAAAAGATGAAGTTTCTATAATGATATATCCCAGGTAAGGCACGTCTACCTGGGGATGTGGGCAGCTGTATTTTTACAAAATCTGTGTTAGACATAGGTGGTAGGTGCAGACAATAGATAGAGACTTACAAAATGTACTTGTATAATTTACTTATTCCTATTACTTTTTGCTTTATCTACGCCACAGAAGGTCAATACCTGCGTAAAGATAAATGTCGAAGGAGATCATTCTTGTTGAAAAGGAAGAGGCTGAATGGGGATGGAGAAACAAAACCGGGAGTATTACGATGGTCTAACCTTGACATGGCTTTTGTTTGCCGGCTACTCCCAGGGTCCATGGTGTATTGCACTTGCTGCCCGCCTGATGCAGACCTGCTGCGAGCGGCAGTTGTTTACCTGGGATTTCTGGAGGTCTGTAGCAGACGCTGCCAGAGCACCAACAAACCCCCCGAAGCAGTGAAGCAGTGAAATACCACCGTAGCTAGCAGATGTGGCAGATCTGCATTTGTTCTCAGACCACCCTTCCTGCAGAAGTTCACTTGTGAACTGTATAGCTACATGCATTGTGTGTGTTGAGACGTGTAACTTCCAGATGTACATATGAGTCTGGGATTTGCAGTAGGGTCTGTGTGAATAATTACAACTGTTGTGCATGCACGCAGATTTTTACAGGATGTTTCCAAGAATTTTGAACAAAAAGGACACAGAGCCAGTGCATATTTCAAAGATATCATCATCTATACGTGTGTTTCTCCTTGCTTCCTACAGTCTGACATCCTATAATTGGGAACAATCCCAGTCCCAGAAAGAAAATGAGAAATAGTGCAAATAATGCAGACTCTTTTTTATTGTAATGGTCTACACATGCCAAATTTAAATGTGCACACAGATGCCACTGAAATTGAGATAGATCCAAATCCATCTCATGCCTTTAGCCTAGCAAACGCTTTCCCATTTCCCAAGAGAACATGAAATCCCTCACTGAATATGAGAGATTGTACCTTAAAAATTATTTCAAGCGATTATATTTATAGACTGTTTATGAGGCTCATTACTATGTACATGAGCACATAAATGAAATTTGCCTCACAAGAGGCGTTTATCCAAGGACACACAGGATGTCTGCAGCAGAGCCAGGAACCAGAAGGTATCTTCCAAGTTTAGTCCAGTATCTTAACCACAATGCTATTTTTGCTTAGTTGAGTCCCACTGTACTCCGTTAGCGACCAGAAATCTTGAAGCGCAGAACTCTGCTCTGTCTTTCTGAACAAGATCATGTGTGGCTTGGGTGTTCCTCCCCGTTGTATTAAGGCATCTCAACAAGAACATCTGCCTGTGTCATCAGTCAAGATCACTACACCTAAAGGACTGTAGCAAATAGCAAAAGAAAACAAAAGCATATGTAAAGTACGATATTACAGATCTTTTAAAAAAAGAGTATCTCATGCTTCTGCTATAAAGAAATATCCTATTCAGACAAATCCATTACCCAATTTAGTATGGAGGGGATAATCTACTGTAGATGTTAATCATTTGGAGTCTATTTTAGCTCTCTATTTTGTAAAATTATTGCTTTCTTCTCTGATAATTTTACAATTCAGTATCATTAATTTATATATAGAAAGGGATTGGTGGAACTGCTTATTGTTAAGGTTTCCCATCCTTTCCCATTAAAAATCTTCTTTTCAGTTGCTGTAAGAGTAGGATTAAGTTTACTGAGCAAGAAGATTGAGATTAGCATGCGGGTCCGAGGCTTGGAGCAGTATCTGCCTGCCAAGGCTCAGCAGGTCTCTCTGCCGCCGGGATGACCACGGGGCTCACTGCTTCAGTTTGGTGGGCTGACCCCACAGGGGAGGACAGGAAGGTCTTGCTACTGCTGATTGCTCTGATAGCTTTGTGGCCAAGGCCTGCTTGAGAAGGACCTACAGGTTTTAGTGTTGTGGAGGAGCCACGGCAGGGATGGTTTACTTGAAGGCCCCAAGTTTACATACAAGTTGGGACCAATGAGCGTTATGTCTCCTGGTGCAAGCCTGGGCTTTGAGCAGGAAGGTGCTATATGATGCACAATATTCACAAGATGCAGGCTCTTCCTTAAAATGTGCCCCAAAACCCAGTGCTGACTTTTTAGTTAATTTTGTGTGTGCCTCAGTTGCCTACCTGTTAGCTGGAGATGAACATAGCGCTCTATCTACTTGGGTGTTAGGAAGATAAATTTACATGTGTTATAAAGCATGCTGTCACTGTAGTGAAAAACACCTGCTCGAAAGCCTATGCAAACATTAATAATACTGTCTTCAGAGCAGAGTTTGAATCTTGTACAGTAAATACAGTGTGGTATTAAAAAGTGATGAGAAAATAAAAAATGAAATATTTTGTCATTCAGTTAGCGATGCCCATGCAACGCTGAGAACAAGGCAAGGGGCCCTCACATTAGAACTGTGTGTAATTCTGCAGACTTTATTCTAATGAAGAGGCTCGAGGGGGTAGTTAAGGTGGAATAAGCAGTCTTAATTCTGGTACTCCAGAAATCTTAGCTGTTTGCTCTGCAACTCATCTTTTCACATACATTCTGTTGTGTTATATAAAGCAACTAAGGTGGAAATTTAGAAGCTTCATCAGGCTAATGTAGAAATCCTAGTATCATATTCCAGAAATCCCAGACTTGGTGTGACACCTCTTCCCCAGCCAAAAGGCCCTGGTATTCATGCTGGCAGACGTGCAACAACCGCCAGCTCTGAGGAGGAGGCCAGAGCTGGGGACTGAGCACTGAAGGGATACTGGAGCCACACACCAAGCAGAGCCACAGGCGTTGTGGCTCCTGGGGGGGAGCTGGAACGAGTGGCAGGGCGTGCAGCTTGCAAAGTCCGCTGCTGGAAGTGGTTTGGAATAGCTGGTTCAGGAAAGGGTTGTGATGTTCTGCTGAACGGGGTCAAACTGCTTCCAGACAGTCCTGTGGGACCAAAGCGCGCAATGGCACGCTGTCATCTACCGGCCTACTTGGATCACGGGTTACGTGTGTGTAAGTGTTTGTATATAGAAAGCTGTCCATCATTTCTGTTCAGAGACAGTCCTTTTCAAAACAGCACGTTGGAATTTAGAGTTTCTGTTTTCATTCATCTTTATAGGAGTTATACAACTAAGTACCCACACATCATCTGATTTATTATTTTTTTTTCCCTTGCTGGTTAGTGCTGTTACAAGGCTAGCTCTTGAATTAGGTGTTATTGTGTTTCCTTCATGCAAGGAGGCAGCAACTAAATTATTGCATAAAATCAGAGGTATAAATACTGTGGAGTTCATGTACTGCTCTTTATAATGATAAAGAACAAGTGAATGACTTGCTGTGACAGTGAGAGCATGGGATCTCTGTCACCTCTCTCTGATAGTCAAGAACTTAATAATAGAAAAGACTGATTCAGAGAGGCATGCAGAGAGGGTCTTTCATTTGCCCTATCATTCTTCACTACTGTTTCCTCCTACTTGATCTCTCACTTTACACCTAAGACATGTTTCTCTTGCTCTTTGAAGAGTGCTGAGTAGAGATTGGCTCTTATCTAATATTATTTAGTGTTAACTCCCCTCTTCCACTCAGACTGCAATGACTGCTTCAGGGTTATGTGGCTGGAAATGAGAATGTGTGCTCCACAGGTAGTTGAGTCACTGAGCTGGTCCCCTAAAGTGTCTGCTATTTACTGCAAACAGGTTTTTTTCTTTTATTGCAAATAGAAATCTCAGCTGCCAAGAGAACCACCTGCATGTAAGCACGCAGGTAGTGTAGTGATGGCTGCTACATGGTACACATTAGGACTCCAGCCTGAATGATGCAGATGTTTAGGGGCTTGCGGTGGCTTTAAAGTGACCCAGAGTTGGTGGAGTGACAAAGAGTTGGGACAGTCCTATGGGGCATTTATTAGTATTATGATACTTTGGAAACAAGAGCTAAGAACTTGCTAAGAGATGACATTTTCAGCGTAAAATATGTAATGCCTGAAGAAATGCAAAAGCAACCCTTATTAATATCGGCTTTTTCTAGCAGTAAACTTGAAATACGACATTCTGTAAGCATGCAATGCCTCTTTCCAATTAAAAAAATGAGCCCAGTACCATATCTAAGCAGGGGTTCAGCAGTGAAGGACAAATCATACAACTAGAGTAATCGGCACAGTGTCAGATGAAAAGGAATCAAGAAAATAGTTGATGCCATCCTCTTGGCCACAACCCTAACTGAACCATTAAATATTTAATTCTGTCCTGAAGCCTCATTAACTCGAGTTTGGTTGTTACACCAATGGGAGAAGCAAGCTGCAGAATGAAGAAATTTTGACAGAACTGTCATAAATGTGGATGCTTTAAAGCAGAGAAACCAAGCCCAAGAGCTTGTTGCGTGGGCCCAGCTGTTGAGATGGGAGTTATGAATGTGCGGAGAGGAAACAACCAAATGCATCCTTCCCTATCTCCTGGCTGTTGCTCAATGGGGTAATCACTCGCCTCTTCTCATACTCAGTACTAAAATTTGTTTGAAAGAGATCAAGGAAATATGAAGACTGCAGATGGTGCCTGGAGATTGTTATATATCATTACACAGGCAAAAACAATGTTAAAAAAGCATTAAGGTTGCAAAGTCAAGTGTTCAAAAGGTATAAAATTACAGAGTAATGGTTGTCTACTCAGTTGTAATGGGCTTCTCTGTGAACACTCATTATCTTTTTATTATTCATTATAATTATCCCATTACTCATTAACCTTAAATGTGGGATCACATGGAATTTTCCCCCTTGTTCTTTTAATTTAATTTATGTGTGAAAAAGGTTTTAGCTTTTTAAAAAAAGAACCTGAAAATGCCATCCCATGGCATATTGACAAATGGATTGTCAGCAAGGTTGAAATCTTTCTATTTATCACAGAGACATGGGGAGTCTGGCAGCATTAGATTTTAATCGTCTATGTGGACCAGTGCTAGAAGGGGATGGATCACTTTGCAGCTGGGCGTAGATGATTTTTGTTGACAACAGAGGAGTGGTCAACGTCAGGAATTTGAGGTTTACAGCCAGGATGCAGAGGGGAAGGGCTGTCCTCTTTTTTTCCTCATACATGCCTCTGCCCCTTCCATTCTTACCCATTTTGGCTCCTGTCTAGCCCCCCAAATCGATCCGGCTCTTCTTAACTACCTGGTTGCCATCGCTGATGCTTTTTCACTCTCGATTTTAGTCAGTTCTTAATCTCACGTCCCATTTTGCATGGGTACTTCCAGCTCCTCATTTGATTCTTCTCCACTCTAGACTGTAACCCTCAATCATCCCAGGCTCCTTTTACACCACCATGTATTGTCCTTTTACACCTGATACATCGTCCTCATCTGCCCCTATAACCTAGGAAGCATCTGCCTTTTACTCCCCAGTCTCCTTCTGTGCTCCCTCTTCCACAGCTCCTCCTCTCAGTGAGCGATGGGCAATACCCCAACACCACAGCAGTATCATAATTGCAAAAATAACACAATACAACTAGAGTTAGGCATCAGCATCTCCTGCGCAGCTCCTCCATCCGTGTGCGTGCTTCCCCACAGCGAAGAGGGAGGGAGGTGCCGTTCCCCATCTGCCTGTGGAGGTCTATGGGAGCTGGGAGGAAAGCGGCTACACCAGGGAGGTATTTGCTGAGCATGCAGGCACTATGCTGTTTCACAGGTTTCTCATGTGGCCAAATCTGCAAAGTTTTCACAAGAAAGGCAAAAGGCACATCCCTAGCAGAGAGAGTCACACATTCGGCCAAATTCCAGGTCCCTCTTCCACATGTAGTAAGAAACCTTGCGTTCCTTTGGGCTCCTTCCAGCCACTATCCAGGGTAAAGAAGCTGGATGAGCTTGGACATTTTTGCTTCCATTTGGCACCACTTTGTTCCAACGCAGGAAAAAACCCTCCTATCTTTCTTGAGAAACAAGAAAAGGACAAGTAGTTTGACTGAAATTTCTCACCATGAATTCAAAAGGAGGATGTGATCAATATTCAACAGAAATGGTAGAGATCTGACAATCCAGTAGTTCACTCAAATGGAGGTCTGATAACCATGGGAAATGTCAGACCCCCATAGTGACAGGACGCTACTGGCCTTTCTGTACAACATTCAAATAAAATGACTAGCACAAAGAAATATCTATTGCTAAAATACAACTCCCAAATTAAATGAAATTGTGTTTTTTTCTCTTACAACCTTTTTACAGTAAAGAAACATCTACCTTTGCTCGGTGGGAATGTACCAAATGGGCCAAACTGCAGATTATCTGCAAGCAGAATTTGTGTCAGTAGTTCAGCTGGAAACTGTATCGAAAGATTAATATTTCACTCCTACCTCCTATTCGCTTTTAGCGTTTTCTCCTTGACATTCTTACCCTGTTGTATGCGAGGTGTGAAATCTTGGGCAGAGACTGTTTTTATGATTTTAAGCAGGTATATTTTGCTGCCGTAGGCTCCTGAACAGACAAGTGTGTGGATGTCAGGGGTGTGCAACTTGCAGTTGCGAGGAGAAGGGAAGCTGTGTACATCTATAGCTAGCAGAAACTTCTCTAAATCCCTTCATTGAAGTCAGTAAGAGGTGAGATTGATATTAGATTCTTAGCTTACGAGATCCAAGTCTTCCCCTATTGATGAACTTACTATCCTTGCCTTCTACTATGTTTCAAACTCTCTAACTCTGTCCCCCCACCCTGCTGAGGCACCTCGGCTGACGTGAATTTAGATGTTTATGGCACACAGTGCTTTCTCCTCCCACCTAGCAGGATGGATTACCAAGTTAAAAAGAATAGCTCAGTGGGATCTTTTTCCCCCCATGAATGTTTTGGATCTACATTCAAAGAACTGAGACACAAGTAAGAAAATATCAGTGGAGCCTAAAGCATATGTGACTGAGGAATTGGGGCAACAGAAGGAAAAAAAAAAAAGGAGAAAAGGTTAAGAAAAGGAAAGTACTTGTGCTGGAAAGATAGGGGTTAGGTGGGGACAGGACTGAAGAGGAGACAAAATGGATGAAGGATTAAGAGTAAAAATGATTTGGGAATAGGATGTTGTGAGAGGTGAATAGGGTAGAACAACAGGGAAGAGCATTTGCTGAATGTGAATAGAAATCATTATAAAGTTTCCACCACCTCCTAATAAAAATACAGTAGCCTTGAGTCCCTGTGCTTTATTAAAAACTCCGGCTGGAATATATAAAAGAAGGCAGGCAAATTATTCTCAAAACAGATAAATTTTAGATGAAGGAGAACGTAGAGATTTGATGAGATTTTTTTGAAGGCAAAAGATATTTGACGAACAAGACTGAAGAAAAGATGCACCAGGGAGGGGAGGAAGGAAAAGAAAAAAAAAAAGCAGAGGAGAAAAAGAGTGAAGATTTGAGCTATAATTAGTATTTTTCTGTTTGCAGGAAATAAATGATCTCTTACTCAAAGAATTTCTCTGGTACAGGAAAGTGGCAGTCCTAACTCTGTTTTTGTTAGATGACAGGTATCACCCTCCCTTTTGTTCTGGAAAGTTGACAAGTATAGGATTGGGAGGTTAAACATTTCTACAGTGTGCTCTGTTGAGAATGGGCTTGGTACTGTTTAATGGACAACGAGCTATACTGCAGCTGACAAAATACAGATTTCCTGAACCAAATATATTCAGTTCAGTACATTTTCTTTGGTTATGATGGACAGTAATCTGGCGTGACATAAAGTTTGATTTTGCACGGCCAGTTGCATTGGTTCTGTGGTAAATGGAAGCTGTCCATTACAAAAAATGCCATTATTCCTATAAAAGAGGGAACTGATTTGAAAAAAGAATCAGTTCGAGTCTCCAGCTTACCTGCACGTGGAACTTTTTACCTAACTCCCAGTACTGTACTTCTCCATTTGCTATGCTTTTTCTCCCTGTCGGGGTGAAACAGAATTTGAGAGCTGGAAATTCCCCCCCTGTTGGGAATCGTTACACACAATCTTTTGATTCCATATTTAGTGGACACTTATAATTTTTCTCGTAATGTCACGGGGAAGCTTTACATGCTGATAACAAGGCACTAGAGGTCCTAGTAAGTGTTTTTATGTGCTTTCCACTTCACTTCCCGATTGGGTTTGGGTGAGAAGGAGAAGAATAGCATTTTGTTATGGCTGAAGATTACAGTTTCTCATAACCTGTGTTTTTTCTTTATTTATAAAATACTTTGGGCTGAATAGACTCTTGAATTACTGTAGGGCTTACTGGGGCAAGCTAAAGTGCAGACTTCTTTTCCCTGCCATGCATTTCCATTAAAAACAAACAACTGATGAACACATTTCCCGAGAGACTGACCTAACTAGTGGTATTTCATCTGTATAATTTCTAAACAATATTTTCCTACTTCTGTAGAGAAAAAAGAGAATTTTTGCTTAAGATATTTTTGAAAACGTTAGAGACTTTTTTTTTTAGACTTTGATTGTTCCTTTTGCAGGGGGACCAAGCAGGGAAATTTTTATTGCAGTTTGGTCAGGGCAGAATTTGTATGAAAAAATTAAAAAAACCAAAAGTTGAACTCATCTGAAAAAGAAAAAGGTAATCTTTTGAGATTTCATCAAAACCATAAAACTTGCAATAGTCATAAAGAAAAATTATTTTTACAGACACTTTTGAATGAAGTTTTGGGCTAAATTGCAAGGGTAGTGCCATAATTATACTGCATTTTGGAAGGGGGTCTATTAGCAGATGAAATGGAAATTATTAGCAAAGTCTCCTTCAGGCCTTATTTACAGCCAGCATTAGATGAAGGGTTTTTTAGTGGGCAAATAAGCCTGCCAGATATGAAAGAGACAAGAAGAAATGTGTCTTGGCATGCTGGGGAGGATAAGTATGGAGAAAGCACAAAGTATTATATTTGATAGTGATGGAATGTAGCCTGAGATGACCCTCTATTCTTGCCTATTGTTAACTTTTTCCCATGCAAAAAAAAATGCCACAGCCTGTAAGTTCTCTAACAGCAGCTGTCTGGATGGTGGAAGAACAAACTGTTTACATTCATTATTACAGATTTCTGATGATGTGTTGCTTTGGTGCCCTACCAAAATCAAGGTTCCCCTGTGGTTCTGTAAAAACACAGAGATCGTTCTCGCCACAAAGAGCTTCCAGTTGAAGCTCTGGTGAGACGGAGCCAGAAGGGAGGGAAAAGGAGAAGTGGTTTGTCCAAGGTCACGGCGTAGGTCAGGGGCAGCACCAGCAGGAGAACAGGACCCAGACCTCTAGTATTTCTGGGTTTACGCAAATAGGGGCATTAACTAGCGTAATCGCTGCTGGGTAAGAATGCCCACACAAAGCGTTACGCTGGTGTAACTCTAGCTGTCGAGGATGCTGGTGCAATTACGTTAGTAAACTTTCCCAGGCAGATGAGCCCCTGCTCCTGGGCTTTAATTGTGACAGCCCCATCGCAAGACCTTCTGCCAAGGAGTGTTGTTGGAAATTTAGCAAGAGGAAGGAAAGAAAAAACAAAACAAAACAGCCCTCACTTCAATTAAAGGAAAAGATAATTCCTTTCAAGTTGAGAGGCTCGACTCCTGCTGGCCTTTGTTCTTAAGCCTACCCTCGCTGTAATTTCATAGAGCAACTTGAATAATGCCAGTTTGTTCTGTGATTACCCTCAGCTGGAGCACAAAATTAATATCTCACTAAGTAATTCAGTACATGATGGGTGAACATTTAGTTAAACATGCCCTAAAAAGCCAGGATTTTCCATGCTTGCTGGAACTCTCTCAGTGACAATTAATTGCCTGTGTTCTTATGTGTTTATGAGCCTCAGTAAACAGGCGGCATATTTACGTCTCCCCATTACCTTCAGAAATAAACTTCCTTAAGAAAAAAATCTGATGTTCCCTGATTACAATCTGATCTTAAGTAAACAGAGGGTGGGGAAAGCGACTAGTAAGCAGGACTTTGGAGGGAGGAAGGTGGGAAGTGGAGAATTTTCTCCCTCTGAAATCGTACCACATCTAATGCTGGTAGTATTAAGTTCATATGCTGCAAGAGTGAAATGGCCTTGGTTAGTCCTCTTACTGTTCGGGGGTTTGTTTGCTCTTTTTATCCTAAGAGTTTAGACTCAAGAACAGATGCAATATTTACTAACTTGTGATGTGGAGCCGCTATAGAAAAATATCACCTTTGAAAGGCATGTCTCCTCACCTGTGCAAAATCCTGGAGTTTTCTGAAAGCCCTAAAATATTGATGTGGGATCCTATTTGAGGGTACAACAGTGATACGCTACAGCCAATGTTCCTCTCCCGTTTCTTCATGTTGCGTTCCTCTGCCATCACACCACTTTCTCTCCTCATGAACCTCCACCAGAACTGAAAGGAAGTCCCGGTTCTTCTGCCCATCAGTCCTTGTCCCTGTCAGTCCTATTTGCTTTGGCCTTTACCATGCAATGAGGGTTTGTGAGGAGAGAGGAACCGAGGAACCCACCATTCTTTGCAACAACTGGGGCATCGCCACTGACTCGTTGCGTTACCTAATTCTCTTCCACATCACTGGATGAATTGACACTTGCAAAGCGTTCTGAGATGTGTAGGAAACAGACTGCAGACAAAAGAATAAGATAATATTATTTGCTTTGGTTGTATCCATGAGCATCTGCAGAAAGAAGACTAACACACAACTTTAGGCTGTCTGCACAACTGGCTGCTAGTTTCATTTGCTTGTGCAGGTAAGAGATTATATCAGATGGAAAACACAAACAATTGGTAGCAGTGAATGTTCACTGCTGTTCACTTTTTCCCCAAATTTTTCACTCTGCTGCTGTCTGAAGATTTCCTTTAAAATTGGGCCTTTATGTAAAAGCAGACCAACAGAAATACCTGTGCCACAGTATTAAGATAGAAGATGGTAAAGTGAAAGATTCTGATATCTAATGATGGGCAGATGGCAAGCCTTTGCTGTTGTCCAAAATCTCATGCATTGACTCTTGCAGATTTACTCTAGGCTATCTGCAGTTCTGCCTAATTCTAGACTTCGTGCTGCTGCAATGGTTAGTGCAGAAGAGTGGAGAGCAAACGTGGCAGGAGATTTCATGCAGGCGGGAGATGTGCGTGCGTGGGGAAAGCCACTGTCAGTGGTGTTGGGTCTCTTGTGAGAGGAGGACATCTGAAAATGGTGGTGTCCCCCACCTCGGAGAGATTTTGCCAATCCCAGAGACTTAATGCTGTCGTCGTTAAGCTAAGTGTTTTGTTCCTCTGTGTCTTTTTTTTCCCACCTCCTCCACGGTTATCACATGCTTTGCTGATGGTTGCACCAGGATGTATCGCTTGTTAGAAATTCAGTTAGCTATCCTTAGGCAAATCAGCTTGATAAATGAACTACTAAATAGCAAGATTCTCTGTTCATCAATATAGTTTTAAGGTACCTGGACTGAAGGAGCTTGACAGATCTAGAAATAAAATCAGTATTCTTCTTGTAACCCATTGTAAACAAGCTGTCAAGCATCACTATGGTCTCCTTTGAAATAGCTTTAATGAGTAAATAGAGAGAATAAAAGCAGAGAGACAGTGTCAAAAATGGAAGCCCAAGGTAATTGTTCTTTTTTTCTTTTTTTTCTTTAACCTATTATATTGCTTTAGGTGGTTGTAGCTGTATTTCTGCTGATCAACAAGCAAATTTTCCCTAGTCCTGACTTAGACAATTTTGACATAATTTTGTCAAAAGTGAATACTTCTAGAATACATATAGCTGTTTTTCAAGAGCAAGGAGCTAGAAAATGTTTGAATTGCTCCCTGATTCTGATACCTATGACTTTAGAAGGTTTTCATAGGATAGGTAAAAAGCTTACTGAAAGGGGGGGGGAAGTGTAAGTAGAACTGTATTTTAGCAAGTAAGAGCCCATGAATTATATTCTTCTACTACGTGTCTGCTTTTTTTTCTTTTAACTCACTTTTTGTGAATGAAGAAATCTGCATTTTATGAAAGGTAAAAATATATCCAAACGTATGTAATTTCTGTACTTCAGGCTGCCAGGAGAAGCGTTCTCTTTTTTTTTTTCCTGTCAGTTAACTCCGGGTTTCTTATCCACGGCTTTGGTTGTTGCCGAGTTAGTATCCTTTGGCGCCTGCCTCCGAACGTATTTGGCTGTCTGGTTTACAGTTGGTCTGTTCCCATTTAATTTATTTCATTACTAAATTTCCCAGTGAAGAGCTCCTTATTGCTCACCTGCCTTGTGCATCTCCCCCCAGGTCGGCGACACCGGTGGCAGCAGCGCCTTTACAGGTGCGCTGGGACTCGGCTCGCTCGCTGCATTCCCACGAGGGGGCCTGGCTTGGGCTTGATAATGAGCCTCCAATAAGGGGAAGAAAAGTTGTGAAGTTTGCTCACTGTTGCTCGCTGGGTTTGAACAGCTTGTCTTTTCTTTTGAGGAACATTTATACTTAACACTCGGTAGGCAAACTGCTATTTCAGTTTGCAAGTGGATTCGGTTATTCAAATGCACAGGCCAGAAAATGAAGGAGATTCTATTTAAACAGTGTGCTCCCGAGTCACAGATGATCTTTTTGATGTCTGTATTTTGCAAATGGAAATTTTCCATTTTCCAGCGCTAGCATTTGTTCAGAGGCTGTGTGCTATCTAAATCTGCTTTTGTGGCTGTTCATTTGCATTTTTGCTATGCTATATTGCCTCCTGTCTTCTCCCCTTGGCCCCCCACTCTTTTTTACTGAATTCCTATTTTTGCTGCCTCTACTCTATCTTGCATCTCTGGAGGAGGCTCAGTCCTGCAAGGTGCTGAGCAGTCTCTGCTGTTTGTTCCGAGTGCTCAGCACCTCCTCAGGATTACAGGTGAAAAGGGAAATCCAAACCATCTGCATATTTAAGACTTTTGCTGGGAGAGAGCAGGAGGAAGGTGGAGCTGTTACCCCCTCAGGTAACAGTCCGGCTTCTGCTGCAGCTCCTGACCTTTTCCTAGTTGTGAGAACAGCTGGTGCTACTGGTCAGTGTATGTGATTGGGTGGGAGGGGGGAGTTTGGGGAAATCTTGTGTTGAAATTTTATGGCATGATGTGCAAATACTCGTAGTAGTCAGGTGAAATAGCAAAATGGTCCTTCCTGGTCTTCAAATAACGGCCACAGCAAACCTTGCATGTTCAGACAGACCTCTTGGTCAGAATGCGTGGTTTTCTACCTCCTTAGTATTTCTTTTCGATTCCACCCTGTACACATAGGTTCTTTCTTCCCCCAAATCTGGTTACATCCACTTCTACAAGCAAACCGCTTAGCAAGAAAAACTGCGTTAATATCCTGAGGGAAAAGTGAGAAGGTGGGGAGAGAAGCACAACAACTTAGTTCTGGCAGTTTGAAAGAACAATCTGAAAGTTGTCAGGCTCAAAAGTATCACGTACTGTCAAGTAATCACTGTTCACTTCTGCAGATACCAACCCTCAAACAGTCTATTTCGCCCTCAGGGAAAGCAGCGGGGAGAAAAAAGAGCGTAAGCAGGAGTATGGTTGGAGTATTGCACACTGCCATGAGAGGCAGCGTATTTAAAGCTGAGCGGCAATGTAAACCCAGCGGAAGGCTGGGAGCCGGGAATTGCAGACTTCTCATTCCCTTCCCGTCTTTGTCCTTCATTCACCTCTGCTCTGAGCTTCTGAGGAACCACATGGTCCTGGCCAGCTTGGACTCCAGTAGGAGTTGAAAGTAATAGTTTACCCAACCTGGCCTTTCTTCTGAATCTGTTTTGGCAGGTTTGGAAACTGGGGCGGTGGTAGCGCTCCCCAGTGGTCCTTCAGATGGGCAGGAGCACCTGGTTAGTGCCCGTATGGTGCTCTGGGAACAGAGCGCTTCTTTTGCTGAAGTTTTTCTCCTGAAACACGGAGAAAATACTTGTGTTAAGAGTTGCTCCTACCGTGTGGCACAGGACTGGTACCTAAATGCGAATAATTACTAATAATTAATGCCTGGTGATGAAAGCACAGTGTATCTGTTGAGCCTACACAGCTATCCAGGCAGGATTTTGAGGACGCGCGTGGCTTCCCACACTGCCTGTTTCCTTCAGCTGCTTTCTTTTGCTCGTGAGCTAACTGGCTATGGGGCAGTTAGAGGAATCCATAACAAACCCCTCTGCTTACAGGAACAGCTAACTGCCAGAGCAAAGCGTGATATTTCCATGTTCCTGTCATGTGCAAGCACGTGCCCACAAACCAAAACACAGCTGGCAAGTCTAATTTTAGCTCTACCAGCCTTGAGAAGTGTCCCTTTAAAGAAATTCTTTTTATAATTTTTTTTTTTTTCTGAAGCAATTTGGTTGATAATACAGCAGCTGACAATCCTGCTGCAATACTACGGATGATTTAAATAAAACCAGAAAGAAACTGCTGCCCCACATATCCCACCCCCCCC